>JAWWLV010000121.1:10671903-10686489 GCA_035041135.1 Platyrinchus mystaceus | reverse complement strand
ACATACAGCAGGTTATAAATCAGATAGTATCCTTATTATACTGTTTAGCCAGTTGACTTTATGAATAAGTTCCTCTCAGTTTGGTCTTAAAAAAAGCTGATAACTATTTAGATTAAAAAAAACACATGGGGAGATTATATGGAACTTGTTGTTTGGTTGACAGGTGATTCCCAGTTATTCAGCTATATCCTGTCACCCTGACAGGATTATTTTTTTATGTTAGCCTTGAATTTTCCTGTATGCACCCAGGGAGAATGCCCAGTAAAATTGCAGCCTTCTAGAGAGTGGACTAACCTTTATCATGGGCTCTGAAGAAATTTACTGATGACCTTGTCCACATTTCTTTTGGGTTCAATTTATGACAAAATAAATTCAAACTTGTTTGGGATTCTCAAGAAGAACTGCACCATGTACTGTTATTGTTTTCTTTCCATCACCTTTAAATGTGGTGCTTGATACTGATTAATTGCCTCTCCTTTCTCTTTGCCAGGTACATTTACCGGGTCTCATCTCTGATAACAGACTCCACTATTTGTCTTTTTAAATTTTTTATGTTACTGACTTAACTGTTTCTGCTCTAAAACCCTCATAGCCCAAATGATGACTCAGAATTCAAGGGAGCCTTGTGCTGCACATGTGACTGAGGGGCTGGGCACACGGCCATGGGGGCTCATTAAGGCCCCTTGCTCTATGGCCTGACACTTCTCACCCCACAACAGTGGGATTAATTTAATAAGACAAAAATGTTGTATTGATACAAGCAATGTGAGGATCAAACTTACAAAACACAGTGAAATCGTAGCTGCATTGGCATTATTCCAACCCTCATATATTCACACCACAAACATTTACAGCACATGCACAGGATTTTTGTTTCCACCTGCTGCCTTCAGCATTATGCTCAGAGGTAGAACGTGGGTCTGAAATTGATTCCCATCAACTTTTAGTGTTTGGGGGGGGGGGGATTAATCCAAAATATTTATTAAATGTTTACTATTTATTTTCATTTACTGAATAATGTTCATTACTCTGAATCTACAGAATATGTATAAAAATAAAAATTAATCTTCAAATACATTATCAAAATGCCAAGATCCCTTTTTTCAGTTTCCCTCTTTGTTAGCACACAAATGTGGACTTGATAATAATTCAACTTTGTTAAAAGATGAATGAATCTGTGGTTACAGATTGCAATGGACACACGGGAAAATAATCTGCATAAATAATCTTGTATAAGAATGTCCTGATGGGGTCTTCCCTCCTATTTTCTCCTTCTCTTTGTTTAAGTGAATGCAATGCACTATATTACTGAAAATAATCAATGTAAAAGATGTGATTTTTTTTCTTCCACCTTCTGTGGTTTCATTTAATGTGTCACTGGTACCAATTTCTCTATTAATTTATAGCTCTCAAACTGTTGACCTTGATGAAGTTATTGATTGGCAGAGGTTTTTTCAGGTGTCTAATTTTGTGGCACTAACAAATTGGAACTTGGTAAACATATTTTTCACTTTGCTTTTGTGATAGGTAGTTTAAAAAGAAAAGTACCAATCTTCCAAATAATTGTATGTCCTACATATTCTATCCTGAAAAGTGAAGTTAGAAATACCCTATTTGTCTTTTTAACAACTTCTAGGCAAATCTACCCCATTTACAGAGAAGTAGGTTTGAGTTATTATTTGTAAACATGATACCTGGCAATTGGCCTGCAGTCTGAATCCAGGCTCAGGAACCAAAAATATTTTGCCACAGAAGCTTAAAGTGGCATCTCAGTACTTGGATATCCACCTCTCCAAACTTCTGTAAGACTTGTATATCTAATTAATTTAGACTATTTGAAAAACATCAGGCTGTAATAATTATAGTAATGATTTAGGAAGCAAAGTGGCTTTCTCCCACAGATGCATTGTCTATTTATTGTTAACAAAAATAATATTTAATATCTTCAGCCAGGTCAGCTGGGCCATGATAAAAAACCCCCAACATTACACTTCATGAACAAGTTTGGGGGGGGGAGGGGGTGTTTTTGTGTGTGTGTGTTTGAGGGTTTTTTTTGTTTTCTTTTGTTTGGTTTTGTTTTTCTGGGGGGTTGTTTGGTTTTGTTTGTTTGTTTGTGGGACTGGGGGGTTGTTGTGGGGGTTGGTTGGTTGGTTTGTTTAATTTTGTTTTATTGTGTTTTTTTTTCTTTTTAATAGGCCCCCTGCACTGGAATTATTAATTTAAAATGACAGCAGAGGTGACTGTGTGATATTTCCACTGAGTTAGGGATCAAGTTAAACTTATTTTATCAAGCTTTATAAGAACAGGATTTGGGGATAGTGGCTGGTTCGAATATTAGTTGCTTTCTTGTTTCTTCGGGGAGAATGGAAAATTTTAAATCCTACCTGGTTGAAAACTTCCATTAAATTATACATTTAGTGAGGAGATCACTAAGGGGCATCATTATCTCACCTGTGGTTACAGCATTTAACTCTGTGTATGCTGAGACTTATTTTAAACCTTTCTTCACTTCCCACATTTGTGTTCAATGGAATAAGGCTACAAAAAATTGAGAATGGAATTTACCCCATTCTGAGGTTGATAAAAATGTAGACGCCTTCTTTTACATTTCTTTCCAATTGTATGTTTGTTCCCGTTCACTTAATAAACTTTTTAAATTCTGTAGATGCTCTGGGAACTGTCAGACACAGGGAGAAGGCAATGGAGAGGAAGGAGGTGGTTGTATTGCATGTGATGGAATATGTTTCTGCAGAACATGGAAAGATAAGAGGGTAGAATGTCACATTCCAGGAATTGTTTATGACCTTCTCTAAATTTTACAGTTAAATTTGTTGAAGATTGGTCAAGACGTAAATACCAAAAATTACTGGTTTAGCCAAATCACCACCACAAAGATTGAGAAAAATAAAACTTTTGGAAATGTGCCAAGGATGCATTATTCAAAGTATGAGTAGATGCCTTAGGCTTTATTCTATTTTATGGGCCTAATTTGAATTGCATGTACTGTGGTGCAGTACAGCCTGAGAGTCCCACATGGTTCTGTCAAGAGGGAACTTGGTGGGTTTTTTGGCCTGTAAAGGGAATTATGATGTTAGTTACCTGAATGGAGGCCCCTGTGAGGCATAGGTAAACTGTTTCTTAACACAATTAAGCCATACAGCTTATGACTGAACTTTTGGAGATCTGCTCTGATTTTTTTTTCTTAAGAGCTGAAGATTTCCAGCAAGTCTGAAAAGAACATTTTCTTACTCTAGAAGGAATGCTGTAATTTTCCCTCAAAAGTGAAGGCACCTGCTATCTCATTAGGACTTGGGTATCTCTAGGAAGTATGCAAATGTATTCCTCATCTACCTATTCTCAAACAACAGAGAACTTCCCATATTAAAACAGACCTTGCAGCTGCTTTCTTTCGAGAGTCTGAAACAAAAGTCTGGGTGCCAAAATTTACATTTGATTTACACAAATCAGAATTGCATCTGTCTCTGACCTTTGCTAGTTGTCAGCAGGGTAACTTACTTGAGGTCTGACAGGGTGAGATTTGAATCAGCTCAACTTCTGAATCTTCTTGATGTCTCTCCACTGCTGTTTCTCATTCCTGGATAGCTCTGATATCCCCTGAGAAATGTCAAAATCCAGTGGACCTTAGACAGAGACAGTCATGAATCCACATATGATGTTTTGCTCAGCATGTAGTTTTACAGTTCTGAAGAAAAATTTTAACCCAACAGTTTCTGAAGACAGAATAGAAAATATTGGAAATAATTAATTTGCTTTATTTGTTTAAATCAGCACTTTTTGGAGAAAAAAGTGTAAAAAATTCTTCTCTGTGATAGAATTAATAAATATGACAACAATATGAAAGCTGTCTGTTTTGAAACAGAAATAAATAAAGATGACAACAGAAAGAGAAACATAGAGACACTGAATGAATAAACAAACTCCACAGCACATTTTGAAGTACTTACATTTGTAACAGACATTTTCCAGCTATTCTGCAACTTATATGACTGAGCAACTTGAGTCTTGACTGCTGATTAGTGCAGTGGCATATTCAGTTTTAGAATAAAATCAGGGAACAGTCCTAAGTCAGATGCACTAACATGAGTAATGACATAAAACCTGTTAATATATTAGTTATTATAGTGCCTCAGACTGTGAAACTTTACATAGAGCTAATTATCACCATGTTAATGAGTGGTGTAATGATAAATACAGAGTGGGTAATTTCATTTGAGGAGTTAAATATTCATTATAGTGCTAAAATTAGGAGTGAATATCCTCCATTTTCCCACAATTCCTAACATCCACACTATTAGTGTTAGCTATTGCACTGTACTGTGGATGCAAATGATTACAAGCTGCTTATTAGCAGATATTAGCTGTATCTCTGTTTCATTTTGTGTTAAGATGTCTGAGAGTAGTGCCCCTATTGTCTGTCATTTCTGTACATAGGGAGAATTTGTTTTTCTTTACCCAAATATTTGAAAAAAACACAAAGAGTAAAATCTTCTCAGTTTCTTGGCTTCCTTCAGTCTTTGATGACTATGGACATCCATCAGACCTAGGAAAAAATAGCAACCTTAATCTAGAAATACCTGATTTTCAATAGTCATGGGCCTGGTGCTTTAAGAAATGTTTTCAATACTCAAGAAGCAGTTTACAAAATCAGCTTCAGCAGATTACAGGTAGGAGAGCTTCAGTAATAAGCAGGTAAAGCAACATTTTAAGACAATCCAAAGACAAACCTGACAATATTCATACACTGACTGCTGAGCACCAAGCTTAGTGTTTAGCAAGGCAGTGTAGCACGAGGCCAGACCAAGGATAATGTGCCACCAGTTTGGGGGGTAAAGGCTACAGCTGCAAGGGTTGGGAGACAGGCAACAGTGAGAGTCTCACTGGAAGTGACCACCTTGGGTGTCATAAAGGAAGGGAAAAAGATTAGTCCTTTCAAAACATCTTCATTTATGGCAAGGCTGGGTGTCTGAGATAAGGCTCTGTCCACATCCAGAGTAAGTGCTTCGGCCAGGTAGCCCCTCACCAGCTCCCCTGCAAGTGTAGCTATCCCTGAGCTGATTGCTCAGCCCTTGCCCAGGTTTCTGCTCCAGCTAGAGTCTTGTTATTTTCTCAAATTATTTAATTACCATGCTTTTTATCTTGTTTCACAGCCACTGTTTTGTACATATATACTAAGTATATCGCAAATCTAACCTTTGGTGACTTAATTCAAAAGTAAATGCACTGATGAATATGTTGAATAAGTTTCTCCTCAAAAAAGACTTTTTCAGCCTCTTTTTCATCTGCTTTCTCTCACTGAAATTTTTTTTTTTGTTATTAAACATTTTAAAAACTCTCATACATTTCAATTATACCACCTAAATATTCTCAAGTTAAGTCTCTTTTGTTTCTGAAATTCAGGAATTTTGACAAGCCTTCAGCTTCAAAGAAGCAGAGAAAAATAGAGCAAGGAGTACTGAAGCTGACATTAGTTTTGTCAGATGACTGTGGGAGAACACCACCATCTGCTCCATGTCCAACCCAAACCACCTTTCAGCCCAGCTGTACTCAGCTTAATTATTTGGGAACAGGTTGTAGTATTATGTGAAAAGGGGTACATAACTATTTTCTCCCATGTCCTTGGTAGGTATGAGAAGTAAACATATGGTTGATTATCTAAAAACAAGGGTGGTGTTGCCTTGAAATGAGCAGTTTATACCCTCTGAAAAATGGTTTTACAACCTTACCTCTCTGTACATGTATTTTTTGTGTATAAGTTGAAGTATATATAAAAATATACATCCTATGAAGGTTTTTTTTCATATATTGTACAAGTATATACTATATCTTTTTAAAAAAACTGGGTTCTCACATTGAGACAGGAGAGCATAGTGCTTCAATTACCCTGTTTTCATGACTCCTCTCCAGCACTGTACTCAGTTTGCTGTTCAGCCCTCTTATGGTGGTCTGAATGAATAAAAAATAACCTGCTTTGAAGGACAATGCTATTGGATGAATCTTATTAGTGAACTGACTTGAATACATTGGTAATGGTCAGAGTCAGTCATTTTTGTTTCTACAGTTGGTAGCATGGTGGAATTCTAATGAAAGACAAAGAGTTACTTAAAGATATGAAAAAGGAATACAGACTGAGGAAAAGTAGATCATGGCATGCTCTAAGCACACAGAAACATTTACATTTCTTTGTCAGATGCACATACAAGGACATTAATGGAAACTTTAGAAAAAGGAACTGTAGAAACAGATAGTTAAGAAAGTAACTTTTTCTAGAAATCACCGCAGTAAGAGAGTTCCCTGTTGGGACAGGAGAAGTATTATATGCACCTGTGTTGAGTAACTGATACTTTCCTGAAGGCTTCAGAGAGGACTCCATAGCACTCAAAGTTCCAAATACTGATCCAAATTATCTGTATTCCTAGCAGTGCAAATGTGTGGCAATTTGAAATTGCATCATGCCAAGAATAGGTACCCTGTTTTTTACCACAAGTTTTTAAGGTGTGATGCAGTTTACTTTAATCTAGCACTTTTCTGACTATTTTTGCTTCCAGTTTTCATTCACTAAGCAATATAATATTACAGAGAAAGAGGAACTCGAGTCAATTCATTAAAAACCCTACAAAGGGTTTGTTTCAGACAGGAATGAGAAAAAAAATCCTATTCTGATTATGGAGAAAGGCAGTGAACATTTGTTTCTTTGCAATACAGTATCAGTGTGTGGAAGACAGGATTTCAGCTATTAGGTCAAACAGCCTAATAGCTGAAATATCTGTTAAAGAACAGCAATATTGGTAATGACTCAAGATATTACAGGAGGAGCAAGTTCAGACAGGATCAGGTGCAGAGATGAACCACAAGAAAGGTTCAAAGGAAAAGAGGCTATTTTATAAGAGAAGTCCAAGAGGGCCAGGTTTAGGCAGCTGAGCACAGTCCTGGCAGAGAAGATAAGTCAGCTCTCCAAGGATGCATGTGGAGGGAAAGCAACAGAGAGAAAAAAATAATGCTGAATCACTGTACAATTTTGGCACAAAACCAAAAATTTGTAAAGTACCCATGAATACAGCAAGACCATAAATCAGATAGATTGGTCATTACCCAACCAGTTTTGCTCTTTACTGTTTCTATCACAAAGCAAGAGGAGGGAAGGGGTCAAATCCTTCCAGCCAGTTCCTTCCTTCTGTGCATGTTTGCTAGCATTTAGTAACAAAGATCCTAAATTCTACCCTGCATTTTTTTTTTTAATATATTGACACCACCACTTTCTATTTAAATGACACAATGTGGGCAATTAAGCCCTCTTCCTCCAGATTTACTTTGCAGTCCACAGCAGACAATAGGAATACAAAGGAAGTGGTTGTTCTGCTGTATGATACCATCATTAAGTCATTACAATCCTGAAAGATCCAAGGAAGAATCACACTCTATTGCAAATAACGAGTCAGGGCGTTGCAGTCCAGCACTAGGCTGAAGTTACAGGCACAGAATCATGATGAGCAGCTGGGAGATAAATACAGTACAGGGTGATGCCATTATCAATGAACCACTTGTGGGAAAACTTATTGTCTTTAGCATCGTTCTAAAAGCTGTACTACACTTAAAAAAAATACAGTCAGAGTAGGTATAATATGCAGATCAGACTGGCCATCTGCCTAGACTACCAAAGCACTAAGGAAGATAATTCAGTATTTCTTTATGGCATTAGTCTCAACAGTAAATCTGTAGGATATTTTTTAATTAGAAGTAATATATTTCAGATAGATATTCAGAAAACATTTAAGGCTTTAATTATGTATGTACAAGAAGCTGGGTGCTTTTGTCAATGGTGATAATTCAAACGGCTTACAGTGAAGTAGCGTGGTAACAACAAAGAGATGTACAAAATATTTTGCTTCATGGAAATTGTAATACTTTATAAGCAAAATAATGGGACTACTTACAAGAAACACTAAAATCCTGGATTGATGAGGCAGCACAAAGTGAAAAATAAAATGCTATGGGAAGAGCACATAATGTGAAAAATGAAGCTGTATTCTCTGAAGAAAGACTCAGTGCATGTATGTGTGTGTGTGCATGCACCAACTTCTGAGAGATAGAATTTTCAGATGACCCATGTCTGTCCTGCAAAATAAGCCAAATATATTACTTTGTTGGGAATTTTTGGGTTTAATGGTCTTAATACAGGGGGAAATACTGGGCAAGGGTGTCCATTCTCTTACAAAAAGAAATTATATACATATCCCTTCCTCCATGATGAATAGAAACCTAACACGAAGAAAATTTTAACATTTGTTTATCAAAATATATTTTTAATCTTATTTCTTATAAATAAAGTATTCAGTATTATTTTTCTTCATCTCTTTCATCACTATATTAATTTCTTTCTCAACTACTTGGACTGCAATATCTTTGGGACAGAAACTTGAGTTTCTTTATTAGACTGCTATCAAACTCAGCAAGACTCCAGCCCCTAAAAACATTGCATTGCATGAAACATACTGTTATCATTAAGGTCCCTCTACATTCTAGGTAATTCATATCTCCATCAGGTCTTCAGTTTTAACATAAAATATGTTCTCATACATATTATTTTCTTTCCACCATCTCAGAACAACCATGAAGTAACTTAGCCCTTCCCATTTTTTCCCACAACTGATAGCCTCACCAACCAGCATTAGCATCTTATGTGGAATGAGGCCAGTAACCTGTTTGGTAAAAGGCAAATTTGCTCTTCAGCTCATTAAAGTAATTCAGTTTGGATCTACACCAGAATTAGTATGATCAGGATTTAACCTGACATGCTTACTTGTCAAGGGTATTGTACATTTAGGGAAAGGCTATTACAATGTAAAAATGACAATGCAAATGCCATTTGGTTTACTTGACATTTTACCAATTGTTAGCATTGATTTTCATGCAGCAGTGGCCAGTTGAATTTGCTGATGCAAGAAGTGATAATTTTATTGATGTGAGATGAATAGGACATGTTAAATTTAGTACTAAAGTAGAGAATGATTTAGTCTCTGTTACAGAAGAAAATGTTAAAATAAAATTAAAAAAACTTCAGTTAATGCAAAATTAACTTGTCAGAGCTGTAACTGCCTATTAATCATGAAAAGAGAATATGATCAATTAATATCAATTAATATCATATGTCACAAGTAGATGAAGCAATGAAAAAAAATAACATTGCTGCAAAGGCCTGTGGAAAACTTACAAAATAATGCTCTTCACTTTCTGATGTCTTTGCCCGGTGTGTTTTGCAGTTTTCTTCTTAGTTTTGTAGTGCTAGTCCTGGACTTGGAAGTCACAATTCAAACACACCCATTACCTGAGTTATTTGTTGTTTTATCTCCAAGTTTGTCTATATAAAGCTGAAGGTATCAGGACCAAATGATTCTGCAGGGAGATGCTGTTATACTTCCATCTCACCTAACCTAATCTTGTCTTGCCCTGGCACCACAGCTCTACTTTACACATATTTAATTTCTCACTTTAAACCATTCATCTCTAGTCCTACACAGTATGTCTTCTTAATTTAATTTTGTTGCTAATGCACGAGAGAGATTTGAGTTTCTATTTCCTATACAGGTGTTTCTGGTCCTGCTGAGCTGCTTTTGCATGAATGACAACCCATGGTCAAGAGTGACAGCAAGATCCCTGGCAAACACAACGTAAGTCAGCATGTACTTTACCCTGTCTGCATCTTCTCCCGATGGCAGGCATTCTGTAAAACTTAACCATGCTGTGGGACTTGCCTTTTCACTGCTAAGAATCTGCACTTCTCTCCACAACTCTCGAGGCCCAAAGCTTCTTCTCAGTAATACCTTTTCCTTCCTAAAATATTGCCGTACAACCATCCTTGTTCAAACTACTGTGTAAGCTTAGGGGTGTAGTGATTGTAACCTTTACTGTTTTTTAAATCCTATATAAGCTAAATTGTTCATACTAATCCAAACGCAGTTTACAGAGCTGTACATACCCAAACTGCCCACAGAGCATAAAAAAAAATCTTTTTACAAACAATATGAAAATAAGAAATATGCAATTACTTTCTAGCTTTTCTGCGGCTATAACGTGCAATTGCCTTAATTTTGGGAGTCTTCTGGATTGTCAGACTTCATTTGTTAGCCTATTTTTCGTTCCTATGTAACAATTTTCTCTCCCGGATTTCATTGTTGTTGGACAGGCACCAGGTTAATAATTTAACTCTTTTAATCCCTTGTTTCAGACCTGCCTTTTATTTTCAGAAGTGAAGGATGTGTTGAGTTCAGTTTTAACATCACATTCATTTTTATTTAATAATTTCCAGGCAGAAGGATCAATGCAGTAGTTGAGATCAACTGGTATGTGTTTTCAAGATCCAACTATGATTTCCCACTTTGTAACTCACCCAGTCAAAGAAACCCCTGACTTAGGAAATTTCAGGGTATGAACCAGGCAAAGCAGTCTGACATCAGACCACAATGAATACTTTTCATTAATTATCATTAGCAGTTGCAGCTGCTTCTGCAGGTATGTGAAACAACCTTTTATTACAGTTCCTTTCCAAAACTCTTGCTCAAAAAAAAAAAAAGTAAAAAGAAACTGTATTACAGAATTGTTCAAGCTGCTATAATGATGGAAAAAGGTTGCTCCAGTGATCCACTATATAAAACTGAATTCTTCAACTAATTTTCATAGATCACAGAAATGTTCAGTTCCTTAGTTTCCCCATCTGGAATAACAGTGCATACCTTTCTCACTGGGGAACCACGCACTTTAATTAATCAACAATTGTATATTGCTATATAGAGCGGAGCAAACAATCTGGAGTGAAGTTTATTCAATGAATTTAGCCTGCTTGCAGAAAATCCTTGAGCAGATGGTGTTGCTATCAACTGCAGAGGAAAAAGACCAAAAAATCACCCCAGTCTGAACATTTCTGCTTTGTTTTGTTTCACTTACAGAATCTTTAGCCCCAGGGAAATATTTTTCAAGGATGAGGAACCCTTTCTTTACAACAATCTAAGAACTGCCTTTAAAAATCCAGTGCCTGTGGGGCTGCTGGAGCTCCCTCTGTGCTGTTCTCAAGGAGGTAGGTGGAGAGGTCTTCCATATGCAGTTTGATTGATGGAAGACCACAGGGAACTGTTCACACTTTAGGGAAGATTTTACCATATCTAGAAAGCCTTTTCAACCGTCTTGTCTTGGCTGAAGTCTTCTGATAATTGGGTAGCCTTTCCTTGACTTCAGGAACTGAAATACATATTTTCAAGGACAACAGAAAAATAGCTTATCCAGAATGCTTTTTACTTTGAAATATTAGAAATGTCTATGTATCATGCAATTTAACACTGATGTATCACACAAATTCACTGTTTGCCATTCAAGGGAACAGTTTTGTTTTGTTATCATAGGATTTAACTTATTTCAAAGTGTTGTGCTCGTTTTATTTTGCTTTGTTTTTTTCATCTGTGTTCCCCTGAAGACTAAAAAGGTTTATATGAATTTTCAGAAAGATATTTTATAAAATACAATGTTGTGCTTGTCACTGCATAGCAGCCAACATATCAAAATAATGACTGTGTATTAGGTTATATGGATTATGTCTTGAAGGGCAATTAATAGCCTTGCAAGGGCCCAATCACACAGTATTTGACAGCTAATGGTCAGAGTGAGGATGTGGACTGTTTCAAACAAGCATTCAATCTCTGCTCTGACACAGAAAGTAGACAAGATGTTGGCTTAAAGCTAGATGCTATGAAGGAATTTGCTGCTGAGTCAGAACTTAAATGGCCTTTAGTTTTTGAAGTCTGGAATTGGATTGCCTTTCTGTACCTTTTTCTTCTGTCTACAGTGAGTGATACGGTCTTAGAAGTACCTAAAACTCACAGAAATCCCAATGCTTGATATATGAAGCCTGGGCAACCACTGCCTTTGGGTCCTGGTTTTCCTTCAGCAGCAAGGAACTCTAAAGGTCTCATCCAAAATCTCTTATTAAAATAAATCCTGAGCCTCTCTGCGTGTCAGCTCCTGATAGTAAATGTAGAAATTTCCTTTACTATACAGGCTTGATGTGAAGTTACAATAAAGATCATGACATACTTAGTGCCTATGGTGATACTCATTATATTGTGACATAATTGAGATTGAATATTCTAAAACAATTGACTAAGAAAACATGCTTATTTGGATTGCAGATGGGAGAATGAGTTAGTTAAAGACAGGTCAGTGAAAAATAAGACTTGTAAACATATTTTGACCTGAAGTTCTTCCTCACAAGCCATCTGTAAAGGAAAAGTTAATTAGTAATAAATATAATTAGCAATTATGAGTGAAAGTAAACGGATGTTTTGTTTCACAGATTGCTTGAAAATAAAAGCCTCATGGCTCAACACCATTGGTAAGATTAGGGCTGTCAATGTTTATTTAAAGAAAGTTTTGTGTGGTGTTTTTCCTGGCCAATGTCACACATCTTACTGACTAATAGCTTTGATTAATACAAGTATGAAATGCAATCTGATAAAAACTTTAAGAAGATACTGTGGAGCTCTTTGTTTGTTTGGGGTTTTTTTGATTCAATAATTTATGTTGAAAATTCTGCAATAGTAGGTTAAGCATCCCAAAATTAGGCCGTTTTCTGCAGAAATTCCCTACATTCTGACTGATTATGAATCCATCGAAATGGTTTCTTCTTGTGAACATGAATCACTTGCAAATGCAAAATATTATCATCTATGAAATTGCAGGGATATTTTCAAATTTCAACAAGTATTTAAACAATCTTTTATTTGGGATTATTATATAGAAGGCTTTAAAATGTGTCTTCATTTATCCCTTTAAAGCTCCTGATGAACTGCATTTGATTAATCTAATTAAAGTAAAATTAGACCTTTTTTACTGATTGCTTTTTGAAAGATTTAGCCTAACACCGCTGTCTCTAGAAATAAAACAACACAACAGATTAGGTCATCTTTGGTCTTCTGCATAGTGATATCATACTAAACAAAGCAAATGTTAACTTCCTGTAACCAAAGTCAACCACCTCCAAGAAGCAGACCATCATTCAGTTTGCTATTCCATACCCTGCAGTGCTGGAATCAAGCTATTGAACTGATGTTAATATCTTTTGAAACTGCTCCTAGTTACATGGGTTTTGTTGAATTAGGATGTAAAAGTTTATTTGAAAAATTCATTATGAACTTCCATGAAAAGCTCTTTGTAGGCTTTGAAAGCAAAAGCACTTGATAAGCTTTTAGAAAAGAGTGTTGATTTTACATCTACGTTTGTGATTTTTAGCATTTTCCCTTTCACACTGCTAGGAATGGTGGCAAATATACTGGACACCAAGATGAAAGCTGATTTAGCAGAAAACCTTGCACAATACCCATTTGTTAGTTCCTGTCCATCAGAAACAGAGAAAACAATCTTTAATTGGGCCTTCCAGCATAAACCATAGGAGATTAAGCTCTGCTATCCTGAAGAAAAAGTCATGACACTATCCTGCAGCTGACAGTCATCAGTGATATTCTTCACTAAGTGCATTTTATTTTCTTTTCTTCTCCCTGAGCTTCTTTTTTTTAATCCTCATTTCTCACCATAGAAATTGAAAAGATGTACCTTTCATCATTATTCAGTCTTAGACCATCTTTTTGCATTTTGAAAGATACTCAGAAAAACAGAAGTGTTCTGTATCACAATGGGAAAAGTTAAAAATAAAGATAATAGAGGTACACACCTGACAATGAAATGAGCATTTTTTAAATTGCTAAATATGCAAATACCAAATAGACAATGTCTCTTCATATATCTTAATTAAGATAATTATTCCGTGGATTCCAGATGTTTAAAAAAACAAAAGACTCAAAGCAAATTTCTGTTCTTGGAAACATTAATAACATTAAAACTTTGCTTAAATCAGTGGTTTAGTTGTAGTTACATAACTAAATTCCAGTTCAGAAACCCAGCTGCCTGTCTTGAACAACATATGTCATGTTAGATAAGCTGGACAAAGCTATAGAATGTGTGCCATGTTAGACATGTAGCTGAGGAAAGTCTTATATTTATGATTTTTCTAACAATTTATGGTTTATTTTATCTTGAAATGAGCCTAAGCTTTATTAAGGGAACATTTAATGTTAGTTTAGACAGAATTTAAGGTCTGAAGAAAAGAGAATATGATGAATATGATGAAGAACTAGGCAGTGTAAGCCAATGTGATCAGCAGTTAAATGTCAAAAGCCAATTTCCTCCAAAACACCTTTTAATCCCCAGTTGGTTTAGAAAGTATAAGGGATAGCACATCTATACAGTGTGGTGTAGGGTTGCTATAGCTGAACTAGTTTTGGTGTTGGAAGAAGTCTAGTTGAGCCACAGCATCAGTGACAACACTTCATGGATCATGGGGTGCTATGCCTTGAAGTTTAGAGGCAGCCATTGCAGCTCAACAGGACAGATTTATTTCCTTAATGAATTTATCTTCTGCTAGCCATATAGACTACTTCAACAGTGTGGAGAAGTGTAATTTCTTACACTTAAACCAAAGTCTAAATGGGCAGTGTTTGCAAGCACTATTTCCTCAGAGGTTTTCTC
>JAWWLV010000121.1:10661164-10671803 GCA_035041135.1 Platyrinchus mystaceus | reverse complement strand
GAAGTGTAATTTCTTACACTTAAACCAAAGTCTAAATGGGCAGTGTTTGCAAGCACTATTTCCTCAGAGGTTTTCTCACCACTGTGTGATATCTTCTGCTTCACACAGACTGAAACATATCTCCTTCTACTATTACCTTGTCCTCTTTCTCTTTCTGTAGACAGTTATTTTTTGTTTGTTGATCCGTACATTGATCATAGGATAGACTGCATCGTCTAAGAAGAGCCTTTGTCTTGCTCACCCATATAAGTCCCCTGAAATTGAGCACTGTTCTAAGAGCCCATCACTCCTTGGAAGCAATGCATGTTATAAAGGTACTTTGATTTTCTTTAGATAGTGAAAGTTGAGTGATCAAAAAAAAATGCATAGCCATTGTATAAAAATCCACAATCTCAGAATTAGACTTCAGTATATTTGTTTTTTAGCAAAAAGGTGCATACAAGACATCTTAGCTACAGCAATTTTCTATTCTCACAGCTGACTTATGATTGACCTAATTTTGTCACCACATCATTTTTGTAAGAAGTTTCAAAATTATTTAGACTACACAAAACCCAAACCAAAGCCAAACCAAACTCTCCATGATGAGATTCCCTGTTTAACAGCTTTAGACTTAGTACTAAACTTACATTTATGGGACCAAACAATGTTATTTCTTCTGGAGGATTTTCAGAAGGACAGTCAAAGAGTTTTGTGTTGTATATGCCTGGGAGCCTGGACACACAACAGGAGATTAAAGTAAGATAACTGTCTGTGGTCCTCACAACCTATAAATTCCTGGGAAAAGTCTACTAAAAATGATGAGTACAGTGCAGTGCATACTGCACTGTGATCCCAGTAGGGCTGCTTAGTTTTGCTAACATAATACATTACAGGTTAGGCCATATTATGTTCACAAGATAAGTTACATATTTTGTTTTCATGTTGGATATTCTTCTACTAGTTTATATTCCTGTTTGGAGAACCTCCCAAATGACAAAACGAAACTTTCTAGGGACAACTTGATTAAATTTCTGGTTTAGGCTGCTATGGAGAGGAAAAGCAACCTTTAGTCTGGCATTGTACAACCAGTCCGGTGTCGTGGGAATCATGCAAAACATATATAAGGTGCAGCTAAATGAAAGTTCATGTAGGTATATTACATCATCATGCAATTCAGTGTAAAGTGTTATCAAAGCTCCATATGGAATAAATATGTAAATATCCACTGATGTCAGTTTAACATGCTAATTTACTCTGTTTAAAACTGTCTTTCTAAGTCTAATCTTTCAGCCAACCTTGCATAACTGACAGTGCTTTGGCTTCAGTGGAGCCTTTATTTCTTTTGTAACAACAAAAACTGGATCTTGAGGTGTCATATAGAGACATTGTCTTCTTCACTGAACCTGAAGTCAAAATGTAGCTAATTTTATCCTCCGTGTTTCTATGTAAAATTTTATTACAGATTCTTCTTGTTTCTGTTTTATAGTGATATGGCTTAGAAATAGCTCCTAACACTTTATTCCAAAGATGTCAGCATCTGCATACCTTTGTTGCCAAAATCTTTCACTAAAATCTGTCACATAATTTCATTTTGTCATTCTCAGATCTATTATGACATTTATTTAATGGATTTCAGATATTCCTACATGCTTTCTAACACACAAGAATTTTGTTCCTTACTATGATTTCCTTTCTACCTGCTGAGAAATCCAGTGGCATCTCTGTGTAAGGATTCTTGTGTATTGCATATTCTTGAAAAAGTAGGGCTTGATATTCATACAGTTTTCGTGGCATTACAGACAAATGGAAACGTGAAATGACAACTGAAACAAAGCAAACACCTACAAAAGCATTAGCAGAGTCTGCAGTTCTTATCCAAATGGCACCCAAAAAAGTCCTGCACAGAAATCCAGCTGGGACACAGATCAGAGTACTCAGGCAGGAAGAACAGTTTAGAATGGTGGAGACCCAAGAGAGCACACTAGACTCACAATAAAGTTAACCAAGTGAAGAATAAGAATGTACTAGAAATATTTCTGAAAAAAGGAAGCCTCTCTGCTGTGGTTGATATACTTGGAAACACAAAATAATTTATGTAATGTTTAGATAAGTGATCAAATTCTATGATTATTTTTGTTCCAAATTTTCCTGGGAGTTTCTTATATGAATAACAAGGGGGTTTGTTTTGTTTGTTTGTTTTGTTTTGTTTGGGTTTTTTTAAAAGTTACTAATATTTAAATACTTGTCTTTCCTGGTCCATGACACACAACTTAATGACTAATGGTTTTGTTTAATGCATGTATAAAATGCAATCTGATAAAAAGCTTACTTGTATAAGGTGTTGTGGAAATTTTTTTAAAATTACTAATATTTTATATTGAAAATGATACAGTAGTAGGTCACAGCATTCCAAACTTGGGCCTTTTTTTGCAAAAATTTCCTATGTTCTGACTGACTAAGAATTCAGTGAATTGGTTTTTTCTTGTAAACATAAATCACTGCAAATGCAAAATATTATTGTCTGGAAAATTGAAGGGATATTTTTAAATTTCAACATGTATTTAAACTATGCTAAACTATTTCGAACTGTACATATAGAAGGGCTTACTTCACACACGTTAACGTGTGCAAGAGATGGAAATGGAATTTAGCAAACTGGCAACTGAACTTTGAAAAATATTTGCTTGCATCTTAGAATTCATCTTTTACTTCATTTTGAATTTTACCTTTTGAAATAATATGAAATATTCTTCTTTCAAGTGAGAATTAATAAAGCTATATAAAAAAATCTGTCAGCTTCTTTTGCATGCCTTTAACATTTCATGGACAGGTAACTAAGAATGAAGAATATACATTTTGCAAGCTTGTTCCATGATGACATTGTATGTCACATGACATTTAGTACTTTTATGTCCAATGTCATTTTTTCTGGATTTGTATAACTTTATGAACCATTGTTTGGTTTTTGTTGTCTTTAAATTAAAAAAAAATCAGAATTGAAACATTATGCACAGGGGTTTTGGAAGATGTAACTCTACTATGGTGCTTGATATATGTTTGGAGGGTTTAATAGTTAGAATGTTCATTGTGAAAAATGAAGTCACTAAAAACTTATGAATTGGGTTTAAAAAAATAAACCACTGGAGATCCTTTTCTACAAAATATTCTTAGTAACTTTTAATTGCAGATCCAATTTCTCTTCTTTCTTACTCAGATATTCATAAACATATAGTTCGAAGACAGCTAAAGGGACTGTGAAGGAAAAGGGAAACAGTGGCCAGAGAGTAATTTTCTCAATATTAGATTTGCAAACGTGAGCATAAAAGCCCATAGGGATCCATGAAGAGTTATTGTTGTAGGAAACTATTTACTCTGAAAGTTTTACAGTTTTAGGCATGCATTCTGCCAGAAACAGTCTTTCAGAAAACCTTTAAGGCATGAATAAAATTGGTAGAGAAAAAAAATGTTTATCAGCATTTACTGTGTCCTGAGATTTGAAGGGAAAGGAGCTATTGTTCAAACAATGCCCAGAAATTTTGTTCCAGTTTCAGTTCTGCTCAGTTGGATAAACATTTCCTAGTCCTCAGTATGGCAGTGGCTCAGTTTCTCAGGCTAACTAATCAGGCTCAGCTGCAATATCACAAAATGCCGGAATTTTATCTTTAATGAAAGGGAAGTTTTAGAATATATTCTGACAGATTTCAGTGTGCTTATCACCAGAAGACAAAAGTATATTTGTATCGCTAACAGACAACTGGTATGTGGCATTAGCGCTCCCAAGGAGTTTCCTCTAGCACCATGTTTTCTATAAACAAGTTTCTTATTTAAGGAGGTATCAGAGAAGAAACAACTTATTCCTGAAGGAAAGTAGGACTTTGCCTTCTGTCTTACCAGGGCTGCTTGAGGAGGATGCCAGCCTGTCCTCTTCTGTAACTTCAAAGAGAAAAGTCCATTACAGCCTAAAAAAATCACCTAAAACAAGCAAGTTTACACTTTTCTTAGATGTCTCTGTCTTACCTAAGATTAACACAGTGCAAATATGTTGTTTCTTCATAAATAGTGTCTTTCAAGTACCCAGTTCAATTTAAACTTTGATTACTTCTTTTTGCTTCTGCTGCTTGTAGCTCAAAAGATAAATAGTCATGCAGTACTCAAACAAGTGTCAATCCATACTGAAGAGTGTGTTGAGAGCAGCGCTCAGAATGTCATTAAAAACTCCCTTTACAAATTGCTTCAGTTTATCTTCTGAGAAAAGTAATAGCTGTAATAAAGAAATTGGTATAGAAACCAATGTTAGCAGAACTGTACTTTCATTATTATAAGATTTATATTCTCTCACAGTAACAAGTTTCCCCCTGTATTTAGCCCTATCAATTTTATAATACTAGAGTTTGTACAGGTGGTATTTGCAAATAGGCATGTGTGTAAATTTTAATTCCTTTTCTAAGCATGCCCATACACCTGAAAATAATGTATATGGAACGACATGGCTGTGCTACAAAAATACACGAATCTCAAACTTTCCCAAAATCCTCATCTGATGAGACCTTGCAGCAAATACACACCAAGATATTTTCAGGCATTTAAAAAAAAGTCATATAGAAGGGTCATGTTACATTTCAAAGGTCAGTAGGGTGCACTAAACATCATTAGCATATATGAAGATTGGAAAGCACCCAGGAGAAGTAAGAGAACTCTTCAGTGTAGATGAAGAAGAGGTCAATTGATTTTTAGTTGGGCAAGAGTGAGCATTTTTAGAAGCATTATTGTAGAAACAGCAAAATTAAGAGCAAAATCAAGTATCAAATAGTTTCAATTTGCAAGCTGGTTCTTGTTGTTATTTTCTGATATTTCTTGCTAAATAGTGATTTAGAGTCCTAGACATGAATTACTCATTTCTCTTTCTGGACAGCATACCATTCTCTATTGTATTATTTCTCACATAAATGTTAAAAAAAGCTATGTTATCTGTGGTTTCTGTGACAATTCCCAGGGGGGCAGTTAAACCAACAGAGGGTCTGCTGCACTTTAGTCATAAGGTTGTGTAACAGAAGCATAATGTGCCTGGCTGGTTAGCACCTTCCTTCCAATACTTCTCCTCATGAGGAATTCCCCTTTGCTTCCAGCTGCAGGTTAACATGGAAATTTAATGGAAGACCTTTAAAGGAGGAGCAAATGAAATGCCTCCTTTAGCAGGTTGTGATTTTGCCTGCTATGGTTCTGGCATAGGCAATAAACCACAAATTTCATGCTAGTACAGGCAGTTGACGGGCATGTTTCTTGCAGTGAATTACAGTGAACTTTCAAAGGAGTCTGAAGAAGACTCTTCCCAACAATTTCTTAGCAGGAGCACTTGTGTAACATCTCATACAGCTCTGACAGGCTCAGTTTGGAATGGAAATATATTTGCAGTATAGACTAGAACACATCTGGCACTTGCCAGGTGTAATGCTAGAAGTCCTGTGTTCTTGGTTCTTCCCTTTCAGAACCTTTAAACAAGTCTTGCACTCACCAAATACTTAAATAAATAAGTTGAAATCCCCCAAGAGGTCTTGCGGAGATTGAGGGACAGGTGCGTTAATGTTTTGGTTAGCGGTAGATAAAACAAATGTGTACCTGATTACTAAAAGCACACTGGGAAATTGAAACAAGTGATCTGCACAGAGGTGAGAGACTGATGATGCTAACAACTAAATTGAAGGAAGATTAAGCAGTTTGTATATCAGTGCACTAAATGTCTGAAAGTATACATAGAAATTAGGACTGCACAGTGAAGTGGCATAAGGGAGTCAGCAATATGGCCAGTAAAGGCAACTTAGGGTTAAATTCTGGCCTTATTTCCAGTCCCACATAGAAATGGGTGCTGGTTTCCCATCCAGTACAAGGATGGTGTCTCTGTGAGGACCACTAAGTGTGTTTATGAGTAACATTTATAGTTTTCTCTTTGGTTAGGTTGCAAAGGGGATTCTGTCTCTTACTGGTGTTGGCATTTATGGGAGCCACACAAATTAATCAGCTTAATGGCTAGGGATGCCAATTAACTTTTGGACCAAACTCCAATGAAGTCAACACCACATCCACGGAAGAAAATGCCAAAATTGCCATTGAATTCAGTGGTGACAGGTGTTTCACCTAGCAGGCATCTCTGTGCTGCAGGGGGATCATGCTGAACTGCCTTCACAGGGGAAAATGTGTCCTTATGTCCTTCATTCCTTTTGCATGGAAACGAGCCATGTGAGAGAACATCCGCTCACTTGATTAATCAAGGAGGTTATATAGTACAGACTCCAAAAACTGACACCAGATAACAAAAGATTTTACATGGATAAATGAGAAGGACTTCAGAGCTCAGCAGGACCCATGTCCTGAATTCAATAGAAAATAGGGCCAAATGAATGACACCAAACATTCACTGAGGAAATCAGTATAAATCAGGCATCTTTCTTGTGGGGAAGTTGCATGATATGGTGGGCCATGCTAAAAAACTGATCATGACATGCAGAGAAGCGACATAAGGGCCTGTCACCATTGCAGTGTACTGGGCACACCCAGTTACTTTCCTGCCTACAGTCACTTTCTCTTACATCTCTGATTGTCCCCTCTATTCTATCACCTTCAGCCTATTAAAGAGCTCTTCAATCCTTGCTGAGCACCCTCAGTCTGAGTGCCTGCCCTGCTCCCTTGCCTCTGGGCATGGTGGATTTTAGCTGTGCAACTTCTTATCTCTTCCCTCACAGATATTCACAGTTTTGCTTGCTGAATCCCACTGTAAAACCATCCTTTTTTGTGTGTGTGATAGCTGCTTCCACGATGCTTTTTGTGAAATCATATATGAAGACTGCTGTACAGAAATAAGATGGTGCTGCTAGCTCAGTGACACTGAGATTGTGGAGTCATGGATCAGAGAAAACAGAGGAACACTTGAATTCTTTCAAGTTTGTCCAAGATCTAAGTAATGTTTGAAAAGGACACCAACAAAACCGACAAAAATATTTTCTAACTTATGTGCAGCCTTGAGCTCATCAGAACTAGCAGAATGAAAAGCTTGCATTATTCTGTAAAATAATAGGATTGCTGCCAAAAAAAAAAAATGAAAGGAAATCTTTATTAAAAAAAAAATCTTAATTTTGAAAGTTATATAATACAATTATTTCATTACTTAACACTGGAGGTTTCTCTGGTTTTGATACTAAAAACTTCTTCAAAATGGATCCTTTCCTTACAATAGCTTTTGACTTTTTTTTCTATGGAAGGAAATTTTATTGGGGAAAAAAGAAGATATGAGAAAGAGAGAGAAAAATCTTACATCAATAGGAAGAACAGCAAAAATCAAGAGAATATCATGGTACTGACTTGTATAGCTAATGTGAATAAAAATAAGGAACAGACAACAGAAAAGTCAAGGCAATATGAAAATCTCTTAATTGTCATATAGCAGTAGCACAAGACAATAACTTTATTTATGACAACCACTGTAGTAAGGAGAAAGAAAAAAAAATATTCTGAAATTACAAAATATTGAAACTGGCCTTTCATGGTATCCCAGGAAGACACACGTAAAACACCTTATCCTGTTTGCCATTAAGGATGTGAATCTGCTAAAAGTTAATTCACATTTTGTCTGATTTGTATTCTGGAATAGATCTTAATCAGATGAAGTTGTTCTGCTTTGTATGAGAGCTGAGAAGAGGCCTGGGCATCCCTGGTGGATGATCAGACTACAGAATCATTCTCATTTCTGTCTGACTTGTTAAATATTTGAACAACTTGAGTGAGAATAAGAGTGGGATGAACTCCAGAATACTAATTATCTCTGAGTATTTATTGCAACTGGGCAGTTCTTTGGGCATTCATTTAGGATGTATAAGACCTGGGTGTTTAAGTCATCAGTCATTATGCAAGGTGAGAAAGAGAGTTGGCTTCCCACTGGTGAACTTCATGTTCATGACAGTGTGAAGACCCAAGGCAGTATCTAAATGTTGGATGTGAGTTTAACCTAACAAAGCATTCAAGAGTATCCAAATTGCAAGACAGGACATCCTGCTCAAGATTAAAAAAAAAAAAATCTTATGTGCTAGCTGGTATTTATGAAAAAACACATCTATGTCCCATATATTCTCTCTCTCTCACATGCATACACTTAATATGAAAATATGCCCATCTGAAGACAGCAGAAGATAGCAATAGAGAACTTTTTCTAAGTCATACCTTTTTAATTATACACTTATTGGGAAAATTAAGGCCATTTATATGGCAGTAAAGACAAGAATTATATAAAGGAGAAAAGAACCTATAGCAATTTCAGGGGAAGGAGCAGTGAATTTTAAGGTTCTCAGTTATTAAAAGTAACATGTTTCATTTTTCAGGACAGTCTTTTCCAGACAAATTCAGGGAATCATTTTTGAAGATGGAAGCTGAAGCAGAGTCTCAAGGTCTTGCAGTGGTGCTTGGTTCTTATTCTTACCTAATCAAAAAATTGGTGTAAGTTTTCATAATTTTATTATTCAGGTTTTGCAGTCAAGGTTTTCGTAATGCTCCAGCTGCTGAAGCCATTATAAGAAAATATGGCTTTCATAAAACAGTAAGTTTTGTGCTTTATGGCTTTGACAGAAAGAATTGAAAGTTTGACCAAGGAGTGTATCACAACAAGAAAATAGAGGGAATTTTTTTTTTCAGCTGTTATTTTTAGTGGTTTTTGCATGTAAAGTAGTAGGTACAATAAGGAAGAGAAGCATCGCATGGATGTTTCATAAAGTAACAGTCCAAAATCAACCAATGCAGATCACACAGGCCAAAATCAATTCAAATTCAAATTAAATTTTTATAAGCTCAAGCAGTCATACAGCTGTTTAGTCTTTATCTATGTGGCTATCTTTGTTGATATCTTGTTCTTTTTCTCTGATCTCAGCCCTTCTAATCCTTCTAATCCCGATCAGTTTAGCCACTACAAAGTTTCACATCCCTGGTTCTTCTCAATAAAAATATTTAATGTAGCACTGCTGAAGATGGAGTTAATTGAGCCCCAACAAGCTAGGAACATCCTATGCTGGTTGCACAGTAATTCAGAGGTGTTCTCTGTGTCCCCAGAGTGCAACTTTCTGCTGACAGAGCTTTAGGCAGCTGATGCAGGTACTTTATCTTCTGAGCGCTAAGAGATTTGAACACCTGGTGTGTCCCGGTGCACCACTTATAATCACCTGCAGCAGTCTCCTTCTGTCAGAAGCTTGGATGCCCTGCCAGCAACCAGATTTCCTCTGCTCTCCTTCCATCAGCCACAGGACTTCTCTGCTGGAACCTACCACACTTCCAGGCAATAACAGAGGAACAGCAGGATACCATTTCATCAGCTACTGAGCAGATTTCAGAATGATCCATCGTGCATTTGGACTCTCAAGTTAGTTATAGACTCAGTGTAGGAAAATATTAACAACACAAAACACTTGAGGGGAATCATAACCTTGTCAATGAGCTTATAGGATGTATCCATATCTATTACATTTTATATTACATGTCTATAACAAATATTGTCTTTTAAAATGTATTTATTGAGGCTGAGAAGATTCTTTTCTCATATTTTGCTCATTGCAGGATAAGAATTAAAAGGGATTACACATGGTTGTAAAGGATTTTCTGATAAATATTCCTGTTGAATATTTGGCTCCGTAATACAGTCAAATCAATGGTGTCCAATGAAGTTTTGTTTCAGGATGATGTTACTTTGCAATGTAGAAAACAGTGACTTAGTAATTTTAAAACAGAAAATGAAAGAACTTTGGCTAGTATATTTAAAACATACAGATCCAAATGGCTGAAAAACATAAGCAGGACCATATTTTGGTATCTCAATTTGTCATGGCTGTGCTTGTTCTGGGAAACTAAGCAGGAATTTTCCCTTCCACCTGCCCACTGTATGAAAGGGATATTGAATAGGCAGGTTGGCTGTGCCTTGGGCAATGGGATTAACACAAAAGAAGTGGCTGGCAAAGCCACATTCCAAGTTGATGGCCCTCAAGATCCACCTTGTCTGTGGGGAGGGGTGAGGAGTTACTTTTTACTTTTTTTCTCCTCTGCTAGAAAATGGCAGGGACTTCGTTTTTGGCTGAGCTGGGATAGGGTCCGGGTGGCAGGAGCTCCAAGGTGGCTTTGTTCTCGGTCTGGCTGCCAGGCATGTTTTGTGGTTTTTTCCCTCTCCTGGCCCCAGTTTTGCCTGTGACCTGTTTTTTCTACCCAGTCCGGAACCTGCTTGGATTTTCATCACAGAGGAACTGTTCGGAAGGGGGGTTCACCTTCTTTCTCCTCCTCCATTCCTTTTTTTTTTTTTTTTTGCAGCAGTTCTTGTGCACATCAAGGGAGAGCGGAAGCTACGTCACGCGTTGCAGCCGCAGACAATGAGTTCCCTTGGGAAGAACTTTTTTTAATTTTTTTCTTTCCCTCCTTTCTCCCCTTTTCCAGGTGAGGGAGAGGGAAGAGCTCCATTTTCGGCTTCTCCAGCACACCCGAGGGCCCTCCACGTGGTTACCACCAGTGATCCAACAGCGCCCCCCTACTGACTGCAGTTAGAATTGCACCAAAGGACACAAACTGAACTGTTTACCTTTTTTTTGTTTGTTTTGTTTTGAAGGCAATTATTTTTGGATATAGGATTATTGTTTGGTTG
>JAWWLV010000121.1:10649707-10661064 GCA_035041135.1 Platyrinchus mystaceus | reverse complement strand
ACTGAACTGTTTACCTTTTTTTTGTTTGTTTTGTTTTGAAGGCAATTATTTTTGGATATAGGATTATTGTTTGGTTGGTTTATTTGTGTCCTTTTGTTGTTCTGCCAATACACATATATCTTTTAATAAAGGGCTGTTATTTTTTTTCCTTTTTCCACGCTTTTTCAACTGGAACCTCTTTAATTTCAGATTTACAGTTGCTTAGAGAGAGGGAGTTTGGGTCTTCCTCAGAACTCATCCTCAGCAAAACACTTGTCTCGTTAAACTGAGACACACTTCAAACCTGATGGTCCAAAAGACGCACTAGATGGGAAAGCTGGACTCAGCATAGTGAGACAGACAAGTGCATTACAGGAGTTCTCCTGGTTTGGTAAAAACCATCACTCCTGTCATAGCTTGGGCATTATCAGCAGAATTCCTATTAACAGCTGGATTGGCATTAAATCCATTATTTCATTTAGACTACTCTAGGATGACCTACTCACATAAACAAGGATCTGCATGATCACTTCATTGATCTTTCTACCTCTTTGTTTCTCATCCAACTTTGACTGAAGTTGGTTAAACCTGCATTGATTGCAATGTCAGTCGATGTTGCAGTTTTATAAAGAGAAGAGGAGATATATGACAAAACCCCACTCAGTTGAACTCCAGAATTTCATACAGTTGTGTAGCCTTCCTAAGCTTCATTGCAGAAGCTGCTGGACTTATGTGCATTCTCACACAGACTTGCAAGAACACTGACCCTGAAACGCTTCTGTAAAGCCTGGGGATTTTAAATCAGTTAGAGCAGGCAATCGAAGGGAACTATTGTTGGTGTGCTATAAACCCATTGCTTCACATTTAGAAAGAGATTAGTGTATCATGACAATCCCCACTGGAATGTAATTTTGGTAAATACTTTTCACTTTGGGGGAAAGACAGGAGAAACATTAAAGGGTGTAAATAAAAATGGAAAGTTAAACGAATGTGCATTTAACATTAATAACTACAAACACAAAATGGTTAGTTGTACATCTCTATAAGCAAATGATAACTTCCACAGTATGATGACATTCAGATCAGGCATTTAAAAATTGGAGAAGGAGCTAGTTGGGTATGCAATGAAAGCTGCGAAATATCCCTAGAACACCTCAGCAAATAAGGAGTTCCAGGTAAGGAGATTCTTTGCTTGTTTAATAAAGGGGAGTTAGAATAACTTTTAATTCTCTCATTGTTTTGTACGTAATTTAAAAAAAAAAAAAAAAAAGCTGTAGGCTGCATTCATTTGTCAGTTAATCACAGACTTTATCTTCCCTAGATTTATTTCTTCATATTAAATCCTGTTTTTCATTCACCTATTCCTCTGTAATATTGGCAGAGGTATTATGCCATGCCTGCAGTAAAGTAGCATGTCTAGTTTGACATCATGCTATGTGTGCAGTACTGAATAGAGAGCTGTTTAAGCTGTACACTCCTTTTTGCTGGAAAAACACTCATGCAAAATCTTGTCTAAGTATTTCCTATTTAGGTCCACTTCCACAGAGAAGTTTCAAATACAACTAGATGAAGAGCCACGGACCATCACTTTGAACCTCTTTCATGCACAGGGGCACATCAGTGTGCAGATATTGAGGATTACCATCTGGAAGGATTAGACTTCCCTCAAAGCTGACTCTCCTTTACCATATTTATATGAGATGTGTGCAACAAGTGGGAATGTTTATCAATGTTTTCTGTTTGGTTTCTTTCAGTCTTATCAAGTGCGTAAGAGTTGTCAGTCTCATAAATGAGATATTTATTAGTTATAACAACAAAAAAAAAATTACTGTTTTGCTTCTCCAGGATTGCATGAAGTCTCATCAAACTTGAGGTGGTATTATTCTACCAGAATGCAGTTGTAATGGTGGCTTTTAACTTGCATGCTGACATCATTTTTTCAGGGAAAAAACTAGTAAAATTAGTTTAAATCAAAACATGAAGATAGAAAATTAATTTATTGGAATTTAATCAAAATTCTCATCACAGATATGAATTTTAGGAACCCCCCACACACACTTAGTATTTCAGAGTTTATATTTAAAGATCAAAAAAATTCACTAAATAATAGTGAAACATTATTTGGAGATCATCTTTAAGTTTTATGATAGAATACTTAACAGTATATAAAATGCTTTGTAGCAGATTAATAATAATGATGCAATGGTTGTTTTGGTTGTTAAATGGTTGTGAAAACAAAAGTGTCAGTGGCATTTTTTCCAGCAAAATACGCTTAGTCAAATGAGTTATTATTTCAACAGCACACAAATCTCAGAAAATTTTGCCAGTTTGCTGTTTACACTGTCAGCATTGTTCAGGACCCTGGCTAAGTACTCATAAATGGGGCCTTTGTAGCAGGATGATTTAATATGCAAGAATTCTGACAGTCTTATATATATGGGATCTCCGAAGGAGCTTCAAAATTTTTTCACACTTGCTATTTTAAATCATAAGGTCATGAATTTCACTCCATTTTGGGGGTATGAGATTATCATAAAAAATAATATTGACAGATGTTGTTAGAGACAAGAGATAATTTTGTACAGCTTGTTTTGTTAGACACAATTTGACAACTTTTAACCCAAACAGTTTATCTGCTGGTGGTACTCAGATATGCATGAACTCTGTAATTCAAATCCCTATTTTCGGTTGCCACAAATATGAGTTGTACGTGCCTGTGGGCTTCCTGACTTCTGCTGCCTCTTTCACGCCAAAAGTGTATTAGAGATGTACATCTGCAAACTCAATTATTACCTGAGAGTTCTGAGCTTTGGAGTTTTATCCGTTTCTGTTTTGTTGGGGTTTTTTTTTGTTTTGTTTGTTTGTTTGTTTGGAGAATTTTTTGGTTGGTTTATTTTTGTGGTTTGGTTTGGTTTGGTCTTGGTGTGGGGTTTCTTTTGTTTGTTGTTTTTGCTTTTCTTTTGTTTTGTTAAATTAGGATAGTTGATAACTTCATTCTGTTTTCTTCAGTCTGTGTAATCCTCTAACAGCTCTACCACCTGAGCACTGAAAATTGCAATTTGGTCTCTTTTTTTCCCTCTCTTCTTGCCCAATCACAGATGCACAAACACACACTTTAAACGGGTTTATTAAAGCTTATAACCACCTGCATTGACAGTTTTGGCAGAAGTGCACTGCTCACTATCAGTCTGACAAGCAGTGACTTGTGATTTCAGTAATGGCAGTGACATGTGAAGGTAGTGACAGCTCTGAAGTCTAAAGTGTTGATTGAAAATATGCACTTAAAAGATGCAAATTTCCAAGAGAAGTGACAGTTGCTGTGTTGGAAGGAATTGATACAGCGCTGCTTACCATCAGAGCTGGTTAAACAGCACGATTTTCAGTTCACTGGGAAATTATTTTTGTCTAAGCTCCCGAGTAAATGACCCTTTCTTTGAGTTAGTGACATGGAGTGTTTGTCTATTTGATTGCAAACAGCAGCAGTGAAGTGCATTTTAAAAATTTACTGAAGCTTGTCAGGAACTGACACAGTGGTTTGAGAGATACAGCCTCCTTTTGAGCCCAGCTGGATGAGTCCTCCCCTGCAAACTGTGCTACTTGTTAATGCCCAGCAGGATGATGGCCACAAACCCCTGTTTCCTGCTGCTCTCTTAACTCTTCTGTCTTACGTCTCTTCCTGTCTCTCTTTGCCCTTTGCATTTCTCCATTAGTCTTGCTCAAAGTAGAAATCACATGTTATTGAAGGTATGGACTACTGCAACATCTAAAGAGTTTTTTGTGTCTCTCTCAACTGCCAGAGCTTAAAACTCCTCCAGGTTCTCAATGAACCAAACTGGTCCCAATCCACCATTCTGGCACATGTAGATATATCCAAGGTACCAAATTCCAAGCTGTCAGGCTGCTTGGCTTGTTCCTTTTCTCAGGGTCATCCTTCCCATCAGGGAATCTGTCATGTGCAGGCTGTGCAGACAGACCTGCTAATTCTGTGACTCCTGTGACATTGGAGACCTTCCTGGATTGCACCTTGTTTGGATATCAGAGATTTTCACACTCTGCCCTCCCCAGAAATAGGGCTTGTTCCTTTTAACTGAGGTGTCTGCTTTTCCTTATCAATGTCTTTCCTGTATAAACATTGAAAACAAAAGACACTGAAAATCATTGCTGGACATTTCATGATGTATGAAATCAGCTCTGGAACTGGAGGTAGCCAAAAGGACACCTTTCAACCCAACTAGAAGGCACTCAAAGCATGTTACACTCTACACATAAGATATGCTTTCTTTTATCTCATTGTGCAATTACAAGCAGTAAGTGCTGGGTTTTGAAAGGGCAGCCACTCCCATTAGTCTTCTCACCTGCAACACTTCTAGTCATGATGCAATTTCTTAGCCCCAGCTCAGTGCAGAGCCTGTGATCTTTCAGTGATAGCTGTCAGTACTGTAATTAGCACAGGTGTAGTAGTAGAAATGGAATTTACAAGATACATTTTCTTTCAATCAAAAAACACAGTCAATGTGTCACTGGCACACTGTGGCTGGATTTTCATGGCCTGGGGAAGGTCGTGTCACAGCCATCGTTAGTGTGTTGAAGAACAAGAGGTGCTCACGTAATTCCTCTGAGTGGCCCTTCCTGAAAATGCCAATTGATCGCTTTCCCCATCGTAGTTCATGTTCCTTCAGCCTTTGCATCAGCTGCTTTTCTAGCACACAGGGAGCACGAATGGTTGCAGATGATTTAGTGTGATAAAGAGAAATAATTGATGCAATTGGTATAGGAAGCATTCTCAGGAACTTTCTGTAGCCATGTCAGAGGACATAATTGCACAGACAGAAATGTCCTCTTATGTACTGCACATGTGGAGTATTTCATTTCAGAATAAAATACTGAAGCTGATTACATCTCTGAGGTGTGTGTCAACTTACCTTAGAAAAAGCAACTAAAGATAATATTTTATCCCAGAGACCAAAATATCAAGAAACTCCAAAGTTAAGGTACATTCCTGGTATTCTACAGCCAGTTATTCTGTATTTTAATAGTATTTAGTTTCAAGATTTCCTCACACTTATATACACCCGCTGCACTGCATGTTTGGGTCAAAATGCTACTGTCTCAGTAGCAAGTTTTAAATAAGAACAGTGTTAAATATGAGATCTGAAGTCTTTCTGCATGCATTTCAGTCCTCTATGAGTTATCTCACCTCGTAATTATTACTGTAAATATGCAAGAGAAGTTGTTGTATAAAGTTATATATGAGGGTTAAAAAAAAGAAAACAGTGTCTACAGAGATTCTAGATTTAAGTTCTCTAGAACACAGAAATTAACTCTGCAATGGTTAATACATATTTTAGTCTCTCAATTGTATTTTCACCTAAACAACAGCTCAAACTTAGTGGGGGAAGAGATGTGGAAGAAAAAGTTACCCTATAGTGTTGATTGTGCCAGCAGTTTAAATTACACTGAAAAATCAAAGAATTCTGAATTTTTAAGAAAATATTTAAGATTAGCTATTCTTCTTACTGGTTCAAGGATAAGGATATCTGGAAAGCACACACACACATTGTGATAATGGTTATAAGAAAAATTGTAATAACTGGTAGGAATGCTAAGCAACCTCATGGATAATGTGACCACAAAACAGGCACTTCTGTTTATGAAAAGCATCTCTATGTGAGCAAAAATCTGCTACTGTGAGTTTTCTGTCAGGGACACAATTCATAAAAGTAAAATTAAGTAAAATAAAGACTCTTGAATCAGCAGTGTAAAAAGCACTGTGAGGATGAATGAGATGACAGAGACTTGCTGGCAGAAACAGAAGGTCAAAGGAGCAGAGGTTGGGGCTGAGCCACTTTACTAGGCTGTACCTTTAACTGAGGCGTAGTATTAATTAAATTGGTCACTAAGATCCACTGTTGGAGTTTGTCAAGCACCTGTAATCATCTCTGTAATCATCAGATAATGATACAAAAGCCTTTTCCTTATACAATGTACATCATACTGTTTATAATTTCTAGCAATTATTGATTTTATTAAAAATCTAGTGGTTCTTCTGCTACAGTCCGGGCTGATTTCTCGGAACATCACTAAATAATAGGTTCTGAAAGTATTTAGGTGTATCACAGTTGAATTGAAAACGTGTATGCACACAAAGTAGGAACTCTGTGTAATGTGTGTATATTATAATAGGTTTGTCTCCTTTACCTTAGGTTATTACTATCATCACATATTGTTTATAAGGGATATGTTTGTGAATGGAACTGAATCCAATAACCTTTAAATATAGTTCGAAAATTTCATCTTCAGTTAGATGCAATTGTATAAACATCCATGTACTAGCTGTGTAAATCTGTAGCTGGTTCCTTGGGACATGTAGCAATACAAGCCACTTCCTTCGTCAATGAAAAGCACTTTGAGTTTTGTCATTTAATGGAGGCTCAGAGACTAAACAATACGCAGTTGTTCTCTGTACTGAAGAGGCTTTGAATCACTTTATTCAGATCCCAAAAGCTTAGAGTTTGCTTTCAGTCACAGAAAAGAGTCTCAGGATACACTGCAGATGTTCTTAGAAAATGCTGGGTAACAGTGTAGACTGTGTCTGTACCTTCCAGGCCAAACTCTGTTCTCATTTACATTCACATGTGCACTTGCAAAGAAAAACAGGTCAGTGTTCTCACAAGTGAATTTGTACATCACATTGTTTTCAAATGGATAAAATGTTCTGTAGTTTCCCTGAAGGCTGCATATTGCATGTGAACTGAAAGAAGTCCCCCTGTGGGAATACCTTGTCTTTTTTTAAAAAAACTACTTATTTACTAAGTAGTTCCAGGATGTAATTACACCTTTATGGTAGTTACCATACAAATAATTCCAGTTGTGTAATCCTAACTCCCTCTTAATTTTTCTAGTCTGTTTCTGCTCATGTACAGTTATACATTCTGATATTTATATTAGACACAGGTGTGTCAAAAGTGCAGCTCAAAGGTCCATGGGCATGTTAAAGTCATAAGTATGTACCTGTTCAAACATATGCACACCAAAACCTTCTGTTACAGAAAAAATAGTATGCATATGAATTCACAGATTAATATCTCATCTTCATTTCTAGTGTTACTTAGAAAGAAAATCAGAAATGAGATCCACCTGGCTACTGAACAAATTCAATTGAAAATGCCTGTACCTGCTTTATGTGCTTAGCATTATAAGCAATGGGCAACCATGTTTATGAATAAGAAGTGGAAAGTTTTCTTGATAAAACATTATTCTTCTGAAAATGCATATTTGACTAAATTATGTTTTGAATAAATGTGTTTGGAAACACATTGCTTTCAGTGCAATCCAATAAATTTTTCAAAGCTTAATTTCAATTGAGTCAAAAATATTTCGTTTTTACCTCAGACCAATATAAATCTTCTCAAGTCAGTTAACATGGATTTCTACATCCACCTGTGCAAGTTTAATGTCTCAAGAGATGGCAGTCTTCTTACAGTTTGTGTTCCTATTCAGGACAGGCTCTTTCCACACTCTACTACATTTTGCAGACTCCTTAATTATTCTGAAGCCCACCGTACATTATAGGGGATTGTTTTTTCTGGAAGGTTGGCTTAAGTAGCAACACTGTAGGGACTTTATTCATAAAGCTTTACAAGGTATGTCAGTGGCTCAGATATCTGAATATTATGGTTTACTTGAATCAATATTAAATACTTTATTTCTCATTGTCATGCATGAGTGCTGTCTTTCAAATGACAGCCCCTGAAACATCAAGCATAGATGGGCATCTTAGCGTGTCAGAAAGAGCTTCCAAAAAGAAAGCCAGGAAAAGGAAAGGGAAGGTTCCCAAACATTGCAAGGGTTGTTTGTGGATTAACTTTAACTCTTAAAGGAAATCTAAGCGATATTGAGGTAAAATTAGTTTGTACAGACCTTGTGCTCTCTTTCATCTTAGAGTGGCGAGTGAGTTCCTTAAGGTGATGAGTAAAATTTTGCTAGATATTGTGGTGATTCCACTGGTAGGGTTTCTCACAGACATGACCATTGTAACACATTTACTAATGTTGTTAACTTCAAGTTTAAAGATTAAAACCCTTGAAAGTGCTTTTCTTATAAGCATACCTATGCCTTACAAAATAAAGCATATTTTGTTATATTGTGTGCCCAGTTGGCCCAAACTTGGACAGAAATATTAGTGGAAACTTGCTATTCTTTTTAAGTGTCACAATTTCCCTAAACTTCTCACCCAGAAGTGGTTGATGCAATGTAATGAAAATATTTCTACTCATAAAAGTAAATTTGCCAAACTGCTTTTATATTTGCCTAACTGCTTCTCCACATAGGAATTGCACCAAATATATTGCAAAAATATGAAATTATTTACCTATTATACAGAGACAAAACCTTTTTTACTTTTAACAGCTGTTGAGAATTATACTTAACCATACTGATACATTGGGCAGCAGTCAGTCTGTGTCTAGCCTCTGTTCATCATCATTAAATGTTCTGCCTTCTATATGTTATTGTTAATGGAGACGGTGATACATCAGTATGTAGAAAGTTTCTGCAGCGTCGACTTTGTATCCCAATGCATTTTATAAGTGGATTTATCTGTAATAAATCTATGAAACAAATGAATGCAGAAACACATTTCTGAATTTATTACTTCATTAAGTTAAGCTTCAGTAAGGTTGCTGAGGTAAAGTTAATATCAGGGCATGCTATATTGTACAGGCTTTCTAGATTTTTCTAAGTGATAGAAATAAATCGTAGAAACATTTCTTGCTGTGTTGTGAAGGCTTATGGGTAATTACCAATGTGGCCATTCTCCCAAACCCCAATGTTTTAGGATTACTTCTATATTTTATTTTTTAGCACTAAAAACATTTCAGTAGCAATAAAAGTGTTGAATCCAAAGAAAAATCTAACAGTCCATAAAAAGAAATTGATGTTTTGTTTTGTTCTGTTTTGTTTTTTAAACAGTCATATTTACTTACAATTTCTCATTTCTATATCTGTCTTTTTCCTTACTAAACATTACAGAGATGGGCCCAGTCTGCAAGCTCTGTAATCTGCAGGGATGTTCTTACAGGACTGCGAATTGGGGCCAAAATATACAGAGAAAGTCATAAATCCTAGTGATAAACCTAATCTGTACTACAATCCTACACAAAAAAAAAAAAAAAAAAAAAAAAAAAAAAAAAAAAAAAAAAAAAAAATTGTCCCTATGTAATTGTTTTGGACCAAAGTTTCTTATTTTTTAAAACACATAGTGCCCTGAGGAGAAAACTTTTTTTTTTAAATTTGTCAACTATTTCATGCAATTTTTGGAAAGTAATCTTGGTTTTCCAAGCTCTTTGGTCCAGTATTAAACTGTTAAGGTGACTTATGAGCTAGCTAATTCCAAGCCCTTCAAGCTATTTCTTAAAACCTCGTAGTCCTTTAGGAATTTTGTTGAACTTCAGCAGATCCAATCCCCCCACTCACAGCACCTGACCAAGGCACCAAGGCAATTAAACCAATAACTGCAGTTTCTAGGCATCTTATATTGGCAATGGGGAGAACCAAGAACATTTCAAATGTGATTTACTCACACCCTGAAGCAGCTCAGCTACATTGGATGCATTCAAGACATGATGCTTAACCCACTTTTGCAAATGGCCTTGTCTAGTGATGGCTGCCAGTGTACTGTGGAGGGTCCTGCTATATCCTGAGCTGCCAGGTGAACATCAGATACAGAAGTTGTTGACAATGTTGCTGTGGCTGTCATGATACACCTGGTCTTTCAGTCAGGGTTATCAGCAAAGACCCAATACCACCAATATTACTGGCACATATTTGCCCAGCCCAGAGCAGAGGCAGAGTAAGGTTCCCAGAAACTCTACACCTATAGATATACACTGTACAGAATATCTCCTCATGGGCAACTACAGCTCCACACTCAAACACTGAATAGAAGGGAAATGTCACCTTCCCTGACCTGCTGGCAGTGCTCTGCCTAATGCAGCCCAGCAGGCTGCTGGACTTCTTTTTTTCAGTCTACCTCACTGACCACTTATGTAGTCTGTACTTCATCAGCTGGTCTATAAGGATGCATTACAATATGTTTGGATCTCTCAATTTTACAGGATAGATATCCTGTGAAATTTATTTTATTAATTCATTAGAAAAGAAAGTAAACATATCAAACAAGGGCTGAATCCCACTTGTAAAGTCTAGTCTAATGTGTGAATTCACTAGTTCATCTCTCTGTTAATGTAATTTCTAATTTGCAAGTTCTTTAATTTGTAACTTGTAACTTGCAATACTTAATTTGTGCACCTAGGAGCAAAATAGTTACCTAGCCAATAATGAGAGTGCTCATCCTTCCCCTCCATCACAGTGTGTTCATCCCTTGTAACACTCAGGCAAACACAAAAGCCTCAGCAGTCCATCTGCTGTTGCTTCATTTCAAACATTGTTTCAAGCTTGGAGTTTTAGTTTATACCATTTCCGTAAGGGATTGTACTATGAAGGAACTTCCTGACAATCAATATGTAATGATGATGGTTGCAGGAGAAAGCAAGATGCAGCTAATAATGGCTGCATAATAACCTTTGTCCCATCCTGTTCATTGTGTCCTGCCTTCATGTTGCTGTTGTTTTGACCTAAAGGTGCTGCTCCCACTATATATCTGGCCTTAGCATGAGCTGTGTGTTAGAATAATATCTGAGCAGGACTGAGTGAATGGTCAGAGGATATCAGTGAAAGACAGTGTTCAAAGCTTTGCTACAGTCATGGTAAAACATATCTATTGCTTTTCCCTAATCCACTGCACCTGTCATCTCATCATAACATAAGTAGTCACACTGACTACTCCAAAACACCTTCTCATCCTTCATATGTTTGGAAATGGTTCACCTGATTCTTCTCCACTGAAGGAGTCTTTGTTGCTCCACACTTTCCCACTGGTGTGACAGGCCTGGAATTCCTGAAGGTTGAGTACCTTGGTCATTCCCATGTTATATGGCACCAGGTCCTCTGCCTCCTTCAGCAAAGGGCCCACATTTCCCTACCCTTTTTTACTGCTGATTTACCTGTAGGATTCTTTCTTGTTGTCCTCCACATCCCTCACCAGATTCAACTCTAAGTAGGCTTTACCTTTCCTAATGCAATTGCTACACACTCAGACAGTGTGTCTATATTCCTCCAATGTCATCTGTCCCTGTTTCCACATCTTGTGTGCATCTTATTTATAGCTGAGTTTCATCAGGAGCTCCTTGTTCATCTATACAGGTCTCTTCGTACCTTTGCTTGACTTCCAGTGTATTGGGATGGTCCATCTTTGAGCTTGGAGGTGTTGATCCTCAAAAATTGACCAGCTCTCCTGGACCATTTCTCTCCAGATCTGT
>JAWWLV010000121.1:10629589-10649607 GCA_035041135.1 Platyrinchus mystaceus | reverse complement strand
GGGAAGGCGGGCACGGGCCGGGCTGGGCAGCTTCAGGGGCCGGTTCTGGCCCCCGGGCCGTACTTTGATGACCCCTGCTCTATGACAACTTCATTGATGTTTTCAGGTGCAAGGCTGTGAGAAAAACAGGGCCCAGACAGCAGCACAAGGACAACCAGGAAGAAAATACTCCCAAGGTGACCCTGGAAAATGTTACCAGAGCAGCGTGGGTGAGAGAGTACAGGGTTGCAGTGAAAGGTAGGATATAAAGCTGCAATGAAAGGCCCTGAGGTATGTAAAAGGTTAACCAGCTCAGCACTGTGCCACAGCTTCCCCCATCCCCAATTACCATAAAGTGCTATTGTCCATTGCACAGTGGCTACGTGGGGCTGTGAGAAATTTGCCATACACGGTATTTTCAGGGCTGGAGCTCAAACAGGTTGAAGAGGAGCCTCTTGACCACTAATTGTAAAAAGAAGCTAAAACTAGGGCAAGCCCAGCCCTGAGACCCCACTCTGTCAGGGCAGTAGGCAAACAGCCTTTCAGTAATAAAGGAAAAATAATCTCATTTCCTGAACTGCATGGACCAAAGTGCTGCATGCTGCTTTCTTCGGAACGTCCAATCGTTTATTCTTTTTCTGTTATGGCACCTGGGGATGGACTGTTGCATGTGCAACACGGACCATTGGGCCACGATGCAGAGTGGGTATCATACCCCATTAGTTATGAAGATGATCCCACAATCTTATATGTGTTGTTCTGTGGACTTATGTCTGATTTAGACATCTGCATGTGCTTGAATCCATTTTTTTTACCCTTTCCTCCCTTTTTCAGATAAAAAAAAGAATTTTTGGAGACTTCTATAAGATTCCAGTTTATGGAGCCTTACAATAAATTTTAAATATTGTGTGGAAACATACTAGAAGCTACTTGAAGAGTCTAGCTCACTGTTAGAGATTATCTGCATTTCTAATTCTAGATCTGTTTTAAGAGCAATTAATCAGGTTTTTTTCTGTTTGCATGCTGCTAAACACCTGTCATAATATATAGTTGCATTTTCAAGATCAAGAAGATTACAACTATTCAAGGATACTCTATTTATCTTTCTGTCCTTGGAGACAAAGTTATCAGAAGTTATGGATGTTTGTGAATTCTCAAAAGAAAAATGCCTGTAATGGAAGTTACAGAAAAGACATGTAATGAGTAAGGAAAAGTAATTTAAATTCAAAGAATGAAATTAGATTCCATAATGAAAGATGCTGTCATATTATATGGCAATAGTTTAAGTCATATAATAACAGTATATTCTTATTGCAACAGAATGATCTGATTGTAAAAAAATTGAAAATACTTAAAGAAAAAAACTGTGCAAATGTGATGATTCATCATGTTCCTTTTTAGATAAAGACATAACTTAGAGCTTTGAGTAGGAACTGATGGTTCTCTGCTCATTTTTCAGTAGGGTTTTTTGATAGATGCAAATTTTAAAACTTTTAAACTACTCTTTTAAAACAATCAGAGGATTCTTCCTACAAACTGCTTATTAATCTGCAAGAGATTTCCTCAGTAAAAAAAATTTTTGTTTGCTTGTTTGCTTTATATCCTACACTATTACTTGTCTACTTTTAATGGGATATAACATTAGGCAGATCAATTGCATGCAATGTTTGCACAGCACCCAGCAGTGTTGCATTTGTGAGGGTATGTATTTTTGAGCACAACATTGCATCTGAGTGTGTCCCACCTATGAGTCTGTGCACCCACTGAAGCCCAAAAAGCTGCAGAATGGAACCAGGAAATCAGAAGATTGATAGCAACTCCTGAACTTTGAGTGTTTAGAAAAAGTTCTACTCTTACTAGGTGCAAAGGGCACAGAATAAGGTCAGTGTTAAATATATGCTTCAAAGACAACTCAAAGCACCATATGAGATCCACTAGAACCTTATTGATCAATTTGAACCACTCTTTCCCAGAGCAAATTCACTGCCCATACAAAGTTAGTGATTTGGGTAAAAGACATTAGATTTCTGATAATTCTAAATTCTCATGTATGAAGAGGTTTTTACTTAAAAACTGTTTAAAGAAACATTTCATTAGGGCACACAAAGACCATAGAGGTTATTTGTATCTTACCTCATGGTGTCCAAACTCTTAATTGTTTGGGCCAAGCGAAAGTCTCTGGCCTTTTGGAGAGAATTTCACTGATATATATATAGTTTAATTTAGTTTAATTTAATTGATACATGTAAAATTATGTATTTTTGAAAGCAACATTAACATTCTTCAGCAAGAAATTCATAGCAACAAGACATCACCATGCCTTCCAGTCTAGGTAATGCTGATTATATTAACATACCTCACCCAGATCAAGCTGTTGAAAAACAAACACATGCACTTATTTTCACGGGGAGAATGTAGCACTTTTAGCTACAATGCTCTGTCTTTTAGTATCTGTTTTGCCAGCACCACTAAAACTGGAGAACTGAAGCTAATTGGTTTGGAAAAGTGTGCAGGCTAAGGAGAAAGTTGACACCTCCACAGTATAGTTTAGAGGTGAAATGGGGGAAGAAGAAGCTGATAAAAAATTAAAATCAGTCCCCCCAAGGGCATTTTAATTAGTGTTTATTCAATGCCATGTGATTCAATGAGAAAGCAGCTCCTTTGGAATATGGTTGTGTTTGCCTGTCTTTCCCTCTCTATCCTCTTTCTCAGGGCAGTAGATAAATGAGTCCTAAAGTAGAAAATGAAGGAGCAAATGGATGACAAGGTTTTAATTTCACTATTTTTGTAATTATATTTTAAGTCTTCGTCACATTAACTGTTCTAAAACATTAATAATACTGACAAGAAAAATACCAATATACTACAGTGTTCCTAAGGCCATTGGGTTTGCTACAAACACTGCAATATGAAATGTTACAGACTGTGTCATGCAGGAGGTGGTCAAACTTGAAGATCAACTTAAACCCATAGCCTTAAAAAGCAGGATTTTCATGAATAAACAAGCTATTTTGATGCCAATCACCTGTCTCACTGATCTGCAAATGGAAACTGCAGTTTGATCTCAGATGTTCCCAGCAATGTTGACAATAAGTACTGAATTGCTGAGTTTACAGAAACAATTTAAAATATTTTTGTTTGCTAAGCAAAATAGTCAGCTAATAAATAATTTGAGTCCTAGCTCTAAGTATAAGAAGATGTGAAAGTCAGAGTCTGAGCTCTGTTTCCTGTTGTATTTCCTGTTCAGTTAAGGAAGTAGTAGTGGAATTTACCTCAATATTTGATTCTCTCACTTATTGCTTTTCTATTTCAGTGAAGCATGACTATGAAGCTAACATATTTATTTACTATTCTGATGTTGATAAAGCATCATTATGATGTGATAATTTGTACTAAGGTCCATATAGCTACAGAACTTTTGCCCCAGTATAAAAGTCAGCTGATATAAAAAGCCAAATTTTCAACATTTCTTTGCTAAATAGAACACAATTTTTACAGCAATGTCATTGTCATTGGATGACGTCTTAGCTATCAATACCAATAATTTTTCTAGACATTGATTTAACAAACTGTTATTGCAGACATATATGTTTTGTTGTTTTTTACTGTAATCTGATCATCTGATCTAAACTAGTAGTGACCTGCAAAAACATACTTGGCTTTGTCTGTTACTCATCAGTGCTATATAACTAAAGATTTTGCTTTCTATTCCACAGCAAAAGGTCTTAGAGTTGCTGAATATAATTTACTAAGACTAAGATGAAGCATCTTTTAAATTTCACCTCATGATCTAGAGCTAGTGATGAGAAAGAAATATGGAGGCTCCACAATTCTTGAGAATCTATAAAACACTGTGCCAGCTTTAGCATTTATCAATTTTTAACTACTGCTACAAGGCTTTAAGCAATCAATTATTCCCCAGCTCAGTGAGAGACTCAGAGCTATACCAGATAAACCAGAAATCAATTTTACTGCCTTGTGGCTGGTTTCTAAATATGTTTCTCCCTACCACACTTAAAACCAAAAAAAGCTAGATTTCTTTTTTTTTTTTTTTAATTACAGACATGGCTGAAATTCCTGAATACTTCACTTGACATTACAAATTCAGAAAGGAATAAATTTAGTTGGGTGATATATACATCATCCTTTTACTATTGCTTTCTAAAGAAATAGTGAAACAAATCTTTTTTTTTATTTTTTTTTTTTTTAGTCTGGCAATGTATCTGGGAACTATTTTTCATAGTGAAGGGTCTCTTGGCTGTTCTTTCATATCACCTTTCTGGAGTTCTCTGCTATAAGGGAAGTGCTGGATTGGCATAAAGGGTGCAGTATTCTGCTAAGGAACCATGGGAGGTATGACAGAAATTCTCAGTGTGTTTATGAAAAGCAAGGATGAGCAAAAGCTGTCATGAAATCCAAAGAAAATGTTATGCTGATTAAAGAGACAGCAACAAGAAAATATGGATTTATCTCCTCCCGTGCCAGCCTCCTCTCATAAGTGCCTGGGTCTGACTCCACCTGACATCAGCTGAAGTGCTGGGAGCAGCACCCTCCACAGCAGCTCATTTCTCTGCCAGAAACTTTGCACTTCGACCCAATACTTAAACAAAGCCTTGGACTCTGAAATTTGTAAGGTGGCACTGAGGATAAGTACCTTGCAGCCCAAGGTACATTACAGTGTACTTTCCAATAAGAAAATAGCTGACAGTGTTTATCCCTGAAAGTAACAGCTGTGCATGGCTATCAGACTTTGCAAACATGGATGCTTTCAAGAGTAGACCGAAAAACTCTTTATTTAGGAGGAAGACTGTATCCCAGGAGGGCTCCACTCCTCCTCTGTTATATTTACCAGTTCATATGTACCAGGTACCTTAGTCTTGATGTGCACTGTAGCTCCATGGAGATTCTTTTTGCATTTAAAAAATCCCAAGCAACTATTTCTACTTCTGAAATATTTGATCCTTATGCAACTTCTAAGGGGTGTTCTTTTTATTCTTTTCATGTTATGTGGAATGGGAAACACTTGTATATGTGGCTGTATTTGAGTTCTAGTTGATTTTTTCCACTCCTTCATCAGAGGAAAACATGGAATGGTTGAGCTTGGTAGAAACCTGTGATACAACCGCATATAAAATCTGTTGCCCAGGACCATGTCAAGACAGATTTTGAGTATATTCAAAGATGGAGACTCCACAACTTCTCTGGACAACCCATGCAGGTGTTCAGTCACCCTCACAGTAAAAGCATGTTTCTTGATGTTCAGATGGAACCTACTGTGTTTCTGTTTTTGTCCATTGCCTCTGGTCCTTTCACTGGTCACCACTGCAAAGAGCCTGGGTCCGTTCTCTTTTCATATTTGCCTCTTGTATTCACATATGTTAGTCAGATCCCTGCTGAGACTTCTATTCTCCAGGCTAAATTGTCCCAGCTGAATCAGCCTGTCCTCATAGGAAAGGTGGTCCAGTCCCTTCATCATGTTAGTGATCCCTCTCTGGACTCCTTCCAGTATGTCCATGTCTCTCTTGCACTGAGGAGTCCAGAACTGAATAGAGTATTCCAGGTGTGGACTCACCAGTAGTAGTCCTTTCACCTGCTGACAACACTCCTAATGCAGCCAGAATGCAGTTAGTCTTCTTTGCAGCAAGGGCACATTGTTGGCTCATCTTCAACTTGGTGTCCATCAGGACCCCCATGTCTTTTTCTGCTGGGTGGCCCCCAGCATAAATTGCTCCATGGGATTGGTTGCTCCTTCCTAGGTGCAAGACTTTGGATTTCTTATTGAACTTCAGGAGCTTCCTGGCAACCCATTTCTCCAGGTTATTAACATCCCTCTGGATGGCCGCATGACCCTTTGGAACAAGAGCCAATCCTCACAGTTTTGTGTCTCCACAAGCTTGCTGAGAGTACACTCTGCCCCACCATCAAGATCATTAAGGAATATGATGAGCAGGATCAGTCCCAGCCTCATTCTCTGGGGTACAACTGCTAGTTACTGGCCTCCAACTAGAATTTGTGCCATGGATCATCACCCTCTGGTCCTGGTCATTCAGCTAGGTCTCAGTTTACCTCCTCTGCTCATCCAGCCCCTACTTCTTTAGCTTCTTTGTGAGGATCTTATGGGACACACTGTCGAAAGCCATCCTAAGTTCGGAGAGCCAATATCCATTGCTCTCCCCTCATCTAGTAGGCCAAACATTTTGTTACTGCAGGTTACACAAGAATGGACCTTCTGCATGTTAATAGTATAGAAACTTGGAAAAGTAGAACACATTCTACTTTTACAGCATTTTGCAACTGCTTTTTGTCCATATTCAAATAAAAATGTTAAAAAATTCATTCACTGGAGGCCAACCTGTGGGATACTTCTCCTTTGCCTAAAAAACATTACTAATTTACTTTAAATTACATAAATATCAAATTCCATGAAGCCTGGGAAAATGACAAATCAGTTTAAAAACCTGTGAAATGTAAAGCGCTTGATATATTTATTTTCCTTCCAAATCCTTTTCTGTTGAGAGCAGCTTGACCTGGGCAAAGTCTAAAATGCAGTGACATTTTGACCAGTAGTGAAAGCACAGGTGACCAGTGGTGAGGACTGTGTACAACTGTTTGAAACATTTTCACTAAAAATGAGACAAAGGTTCAAAGAAATAGTGCCCTGAATCCATTTCAAGTATAAACCAGGATATGTTCAACTGTTTAAGCCTGTCTTATCAGAAGAGTCATGGCCACTACAGGGTCATTATCTTCCTCAGCAAAGGCATAAAACACATGCTGTTCACCTGCAAGTATTCTTAGGGTACTCTGCAGGGAGAACAATTCTGCTTTTACGCTTTTACAAGCTGAGCCATTTGCCTATCAGCAATAACTCATTTGTATGTTCTTTCCAGTCAGCTTATACATAAACAATCCCTCTCTGGTGTGACTTATAAAGCTGTGTTTTGAGGCTTTGCCATCATATTCCAAAATAAGTTTATTTTCCTGCATAAATTTTTACCTATGAAAACTTTATTAAATAACTAAAAAACGGAGACAGAGTAAAAACCTATCTATTTTTACTTTTACAAATGTACAAAGAAGTGGTTTAAAGTGCTTTATGCAGCCTGTGCCATATTGGATTTCATTAAAATTTAAAGTAAATACTGATGATTTACAATTTCATGTATAAAACCTTTCTTTTTCTCCCAGAGGAATGTATATACCCTTTAATCAAATTTCACACCATATGAAGAATAAAGTCTTCCAGTACATTGTAACCTCACAGTGTCAGTGGCTATAGCTGCACAGCAGTTGGACTGCATTATACCATACTGCAACCTGAAAGGGGCCATCAAGGACAGAAGTTTCATTACAAGAAAAGATGACAACATCTCTGACAACATTTTGCAACCTGGTTGTTCTCATGAAGTGACTGTGTTCACAAATAGCAGACACAACCTGGAGCATATACAAACAAATATGTATATGTATCAATAATTTTCATAGAGTCATAGAACCATTGAATGGTTTGGGTTGGAAAGGGACCTTGATGATCATGTAGTTCTAACCCAGCTGCCATGGGCAGGGACACCTTCAGCTAGACCAGGTTGCTCAGAGCTCCATCCAACCTGGCCTTGGATACCTCCAGGGATGGGGCATTCACAGCTTCCCTGGGCAGCCTGTTCCGGTGTCTCACCACACTCACGGTACAGAATTTTTCTTAATATCCAATCTAAACCTACTCTATTTCAATTTGAACCCATTTCCCCTTGATCTGTCACTACATGCTTTTGTAAATAGCCTTGCCCCATCTTTTCTGTAAGCTCCCTTCAGGTCCTGGAAGGCCAGAAATAGGTCACGCTGAAGCCTCTTTTTCAGGTTGAACAATCTTAATTCTTTCAGCCTTTCCTCACAGGAGAGGTGCTTCATCCTTCTGCTTGACTTGGAGACCTTCTCTGGACTCACTCCAATAGGTGAATGATCTTCCTGTCCTGAGGACTCCAGACCTGGATTCAGTGCTCCAGGTGGGTTCTCACCAGAGGGGAGTAGAGGGGCACAATTCCCTCCCTTGACCTGCTGCCCACGCTGCTTTTGATGCAGCCCAGGGTACAATTGGCTTTCTGGGCTGAAAATGCTCACTGCCAGGTCGTGCCCAACCTCTCAGCCACCAGCACCACCAAGTCCTTCTCTTCAGGGCTGCTCTTGATCAGTTCATCCCCCAGCCTGTATTGATACTGGGAGTTGCTCCAACTCAGATACAGCACCTTGAATTTGTGGGTTGGTTTCTTTTTTTACATTTTAAAAAATTTTTAGACAAATCTTTATCAAGTCCTTTAAAAGGCATTCTTTTCCAAAATTGTTTTTACTCTTTTGTAAATTCTCTTGACAATAATTCTTGGTGAGTATGCAGATAAAACAAAGCAAGCTCAATATTCACTCAGACTTAATCAAATAGATCATATGGACTTCATTTTACCCGTTAAAATATTTTCATTTATAAAAATAATCTAAACAGATATATTAACACTAAGGATTAAAATCACTTGATGACAAAATAATCTTTTGTGTGCTTTAACATATGCTTTTATAATTCTTTTAAAACAGTAAATTTTATCTTTGCATGCATTTGACACAATAAACATTTGTAAAAATTCAAGTGTCTTATAGCATGTAATTTTTTTTAATTATTTTTTGAAATGCCTACATATTACACACTTTTCTGTCAAAAAAGACTAAATATTTTAACATTATAACATGATAATAGTTGCTTTTTTAACATGATAATAGTTGGTTTTTTTTATGCTTCTTAAGGAGAACAACCTATTCCAGACTTCATTGGCTTGTTTAAGTCACACTAACAGAACAAAAGTCCAGGGGTTATTCTATCAAAAATCAGTAATTTCTGTATTGATATTACATGTACACTATTACTTTTATTTTTTTATTATTTATTACACAAATGTACAGACCAACCACCATTAATGACATTTCATAATACACATACTTGCATAAGCCAGAATCCAGGAATGTGTTGTATACATACACAAGAGCAGTCAATGGAGAAGGAGGAGACAAAATAACAAAAAAATTACTAGGCATCCTATTCTGTTTAATGTCCTTTGCTAGATTGTATGTATAAATAAAATTTACTTGTTTTACATATATATACACATATATATATTAAACAGAGTGGGCCATGTTCTGCCCTCACATCTGTGCAAACCAAGTTCAGAGAACTAGTATTGTGTGAGAGTAAAAGAAGGCCTAATTTTACCCAAAATGAACACATTGGATCAGATCTTGGGAAGATGGAAATTTTGCACAATCTTTAATTCCATCCAAACAATTTTAAGTAGTATGTGACATTTATCTTAGAGTTTTACTTTGTTTCTCTTTTGAGCAGTTGGCATGATACACTTGTTGAGAGAAGACTTCATTAAAAGTTATAACATTGGGAAAAAAAGAAAGCTTTTACATCAGGAAACATTAAGGTTGGTAGTGAAGCATAGAAAAGGTAAGAATTTGCCAACTCAGCTTTAAATCCCTTCTACTCTGTGTGTGTCCATTACATATGTGCAGGATACATGGCCATTGTTTTGATTGCATACCTCCTATTTCTTTCACAGGACTCTAAATAGGACAAGAGTCAATGGGCAGAAACTGATGCACAGTTTCCACCTGAACATGAGGAAGAACTTTTATACTATGTGGGTGACCGAGTACTGGAACAGATTGTCCAGAGAGATTGTGGAGTCTCCCTCACTGGAGATATTCAAGAACCATCTGGACACAATCCTGTGCAAGGTGCTCTGGGATGACCCTGCTTGAACAGAGAGGTTGGACCAGATGACCCACTGTAGTTCCTTCTAACCTAACCCATTCTGTGATTCTGTGTTCACCCAGTGAGAAGATACCCATTTCTAGGTTTCATCTCCATTATTAAATATGCAATCCTATACCTTCTTCACTTTACATGATTAAAATCCTGTTACAGAATTGTTAATTTCCTCAAGGACATTAGTTACTATTACTAGTTCATAAATACACATTAATTTTGCAAGACTGGCATGAAGACTGTGCACTAACCATTTTATAGAAACAGTGAAGAACAATAATACTACATTACTTTCGAAAATTGAACTAATCCAACATTCATAAGGCATAGATTTGGGAAAAAATGAAAATTTTATATTAAAGTGTAAAATATAGTTTTTATATTTTATCGGCTTGAATAAAACAGAGTTTATTTTTTGTCACAAAGCCTTATCACAGCTGCAATTCAGGATCATGTGTCCACCTTCAACTAGATCAGGTTGCTCAGAGTCCCATCCAGCCTGGCTGGGAGCACTTTCAGTGATGGAGCATCCACAGCTTCCTGAGCAACCTGTTCACAACTGGTTTAAAGTATCTGGATCAGGTGCTGCTTATCTTCAGGCAATAAATTCTGCTTTTAGTGATCCCATACAAAAAATGTTGTGACTTGCTCGGGATCACATAGGAACATTATAACAAGCAATCTTGGGCTAACATCATATTATTAATGCCCCTATGTGAAAGGCTTGTGTATTTACTACATGGGACCTACAACAATGTAAAAAAAAAAAGTCTTGGAAATAATACACAGTTTTGATTCAACCTGAGATAAACACCATCCTCTCCCATGAATAATGCAGATGAAGTAAGGAAGAAAAGAGAGTAACATAAATTCTGTTTAAGCCTATTGTCTGTTATTACAGTCTGCTTTTAACAGGGTTTTTTCTGCTTCATTTCTACTTTTTACAGAGCTGAATTTCCATTATATTCATTTCAATATGGTTTATGAGCAACTGGGGACCCCAAAAGCCTCTTCACAAAATTCTGCTTCTTTTTGGACTGTATTAACCTCAAAAATATTTTTGCAGTTCAGACTTTTGCTAGAATTATATGAAAAAAAAATGGCTAACAATGAGAAGTAAAATGCTTTAGTTGCTCTTTCCTGCCATCTCAGTCCCTCTGAATAGGGTCACTGGGACTAAAAATCTCTTTTTATGCTCACAGACTTAAGCTGGATAACATCAACATGAAAGAAAAACAGTTTTGTTGAGATCAGTAGCATCCTGTAATCATTTTAGGACACTGAACAAACAAGACAACTATAAGAAAGGAGGCTTATTTTCCAAGGTGGACAGAGGCATTAGCCTAAAGCCAAAAGGTAAGGATGGCATTGTAATTTAAATGTTTTATTTGGAAGCTCTACATTAGGCTACTTTCTAATCAAGCAGTAAATTCTTTTACCTGACAAGGATGAAATTGGTTCTGTAGTGCATCAACAGTGTCTGGTTAGTGGAGAGAAAAATGCATAAAAAGCAGATTTTTCTGGTATGGGCAGACTCAGCCTTACCCATGTATGCAGGAGAGGAAAGGCAGAGGAGAATGTAAAAAGTTTGAAGGAGATAAACTTTTGGGAGTTTTCCCTGAAAAAGGATCAAAGGCAAGGTCAAATAAGAGAGTCCAACTGAAAATATTAACCCATTTTCATATGGTATCCCTCTAATTCAGATTAAGTTGCTGTTATACTTCTGCATCAAGAGATTTGGTTTTGAGTCAGCTCGACACTCCATCCAGGATGTCTCAGGAATTCGAGAAACTTCTACACACTGTCCTTGATGGGCAACTGGTTGAATGACCTTGCTCACCTGTGCAGTATCATGTACCACATTCTCAGGGGAATATCCTTCCAGCACAAGATGCAGAGACCAACCTAAGATACTGTCTAAGGTATAGAGGTAGACAGAAGCAGAGACAGTGGACATAACAGATTGAGTTGAATTGCAGCAAAGTACTCTGAGTTTAGGGCAATGATTTTTTTAAATTATTATTTTTATTAAATATATATATGCAATTCTTTTAGTAGAAGGAATCTAAAAACCTATATTTCTTGGAAAATAAAATGCACATTCTTAGTCTGATTGTATTTATTGTCTATTAGAGCCAGTAAGCATATACCAGCTTACTACTGTTATCATGCAAGAGAACTTGAAAATAGAGTATATACAGTCACCCACATATTTATTTTTAACTCTTCTGATATTCTACAGCTCAAAAAGGGGAAAACGAGTTCAAGAAAGGACAAGATACCTTTCTGTTTTTATAACTATCAAACCAGATTTGTATGAGTCTTTTCTACTCTGTGTGTTCAAACATACCCTCAAGTCAAGAAATATCTGTATTCTTTGATTGCTTTTAATTTCAGTTTTCCAAGAGCTATTGAAAAGATGTTTTACTTCAGCCTATAGCATTTATAAAAGTCAGAGGTTAAACCAAATTTTCTTTATACTGATCAGTTAAACTGTCAGTGAATTAAAGAACATACAAGAAAAAAAAACAGGAACAGTGTGAGAAAAAATCCAGCTGTTTTGTTAGGGAGAGCAAAGCAGTCCCATGGTATCAACATCCCAGGAAGATAGCACTAAGAATCCCTTATCTACAGCAGTCCATCCAGTAATATTGAAGCTCACAAAACAGTTTGAGAATGATCAGTTCTTTGAGCCATAGGCAAGTTTGAACAGTAAGAAGTTTAGCAATGAAATGAATGAAAAAAAACCCAATGTGACAATAGCTGCATGCTCTGAATTTATATTTCTGAGTTTAAAACAGAATAGAAATAGCCAAAAAACGCAGAAAATTCAGTTCTTTACCCATAAAAAATTGGTACTGTGACAATACTGTGCAGCGTGACACCTGTGCAGTGATGCCATGTCAATGAGCTCCTCAGGTGCTTTCTCCTGTTGAAAACTACCACCACGTTGTGTGAGCAGAAAGGATTAACCAGGGCTGTTGAGGTATTTTGGTTTCTTGGTAGCTATAAGAGACCTGAAGCTATCCTTCATAATGAACTTCTACAGCAAAACTGGGCTTCATATCTATAAAGTAAGGGGCAAACTAATCTAGTGAATCTCCGCAAGTTTCACTCCTAGTGCTCAGAAAAATTATTTTGTGGGTGCAGATAGCATTTACTCATGCCTTCTGAATCCAGAACAACTAAGTTTTCTCACTCTTAGTCCATGACCAAAATGCTTTGATCCTTTCTAACATATTCCTTGAACCCAAAACTTTATAACAGTGCCACAATTTAAAACTTAATGAATGTATGGCTCTCCAGGTGTTTTCATATAAAATGTAAAGAATAGAGTGAGATTCATTCATACTAACACTTAATGGTTGGACAAATCCCCTGAACTATCCCTACTGCTACAAAAATCTCAGTAAATGCATTAAAAGAATTAGTCCTACAGTGCCTGAAAGTAACATGTTGACAGAGTAGATCACTTAAACTGGCCTCTTCTGTCTCAAAGATCTACTGTTTGCTTTTCCATTCTTGAGTGTCTGAATAATTCTCCCAAAGACTTATTAAATACTTCTTCACTAGAATTCGTTGAGGAAAAGATTTGCCTTTTAAAGAGCTACTGAATTTAAAACTTGTAGGAGATTTCATGAAATTATTTTGTGCCCATCATGCCACTATTTCACAAGTATCTAATAACCTGCCTGTGGGACAGATGCATGTGATAACAGCACTTCAGTTCTTCTTATTCTTCCCTTTCATATCAATAACTTCATCAAAGCATCTCTCCCAAGAGGTTAGCAAATGCTCATTTACACAGTTATATAGATGGCCTACTGTATAAAAGATGCAGGAGTCACAGAAGACAAAAGTAAAATGAAAGTTTTCAGGGTGATGCTCAAGTCAAGACAATTAACATGAACCTTGTATGGTTCAAGAGAGAATAGCAAGCTGGAGAGGGTGGTTCATTCATAACAGCATACAAAATTGGCAAGAGTGATGCTTCAAATTTCTTTTTAAATACATTTTCATTTTAAATATGCTTTTGAAAGGCTATTAAAGAAGAAGCATTGAGAGCCAAAAGACTTGTGGGCTGAGGAAAGGGGCCGTGTGAAGAGAGCCTGGATTTAACTGTTTTACTGAAAAGCAAATTCACAGTAATCAGTCTGAGAGAGTCTGCAAATTAAAAAAGCCCAAAAACCTTGAAAGTTCAGCTCTTAGCCCTGCACAAGACCATCCCCAAGAGTCAGTGCCCGAGAGCATTGTCCAAACACTTCTTGATCTCTGTCAGGCTTGGTGCTGGGGCCACTTCCCTGGGGAGCTTCTTCCAGCACCCAACCACCCTCTGGGTGAAGAACGTTTTTCTACTACCCAACTTAAACCTCTCCTGACACAACTTCAGGACATTCCCTCAGGTCCTGTCACTGGTCACCACAGAGAAGAGATCAGTGCCTGCCCCTCATCTTCCCTTCACAAGGAAGTCGTAGACTACAATGAGGTCTTCCTTCAGTCTCCTCTTCTCTAGGTTGAACAGAACAAGTGTCCTCAGTTGCTCCTCATTTGGGTTCCCCTTAAGGCCCTTCACCATCTTCATAGTTCTCCTTTGGACACTCTCTCATAGCTTAATATCTGTCTTATATGGTGGTGCCCAAAACTGCACACCATATTCAAGGTGAGGCTGCCCCACTGCAGAGCAGAGGGGGACAATCCCCTCCCTTGACTGGCAATGCTTTGCCTGATGCCCCCCAGGACACGGTTGGCCCTTCCAGCTGCCAGGGCACTGCTGACTCATATTCAACTTGCCACTGACCAGGATCCCCAGGTCCCTTTCCACAGTTCTGCTTTCCAGCATCTCATTCCTCAGTCTGTATGAACAGCAAGGGTTGTACCATCCCTGGTGCAGAATTCAGTACTTTCACTTATTGAACTTCACCTGGTTGGTTGTTGCCCAGTCCTCTAATTTGTCCAGGTCTCTCTCCAGGGCCTCCCTGTCTTCCAGGGAGTCATCAGCTCCTCCCAGTTTTATGCTGTCCGCAAACTTGCTTAGTATCCCTTCCAGTCTTTTGTCCAAGTAATTTATGAAGATGTTGAAGAGCACAGGGCCTCAGATGGAGCCCTGTGGAACCCCACTAGTGACAAGTGACCAGTCTGATGTTACCCCATTTACCTATCCTCTGTACTTGACCTATGAGCCAATTACTCACCCACCACATGATGTGTCTTGTTTGAAGACTGGACACCACATAAACACAGGGAACTGTGTTCAATACATGAATAACTGGATGAAAATCTGTGCTATGCTACAAGGAGAAAAGACAGCCTTACTTCATAGATTATTAGTTCCCACTTCTCTTCGTCAAAGAAAATGGGGTTAATGTCACTGGCATAAGTGACTGCTTATCTGCAGGCTGAACTCAGCTAATGCAGAGTACTTTTAAGGGTACGATTTTCTGGAACATATTAGTCTGCTACTTTGAAGAAAAAAAATGAGAAAAGGACTAGACTCACAAAAAAAAAAAGTGAAAAAGGCAGTATAGAGCCCAGTGGTTAAAGAAGACATAAGAGGGAAATTTTCATATTATTTCTATTCAGAGACCTCCAATGAAACAGAAAATCCTTAACTAGTCAAGCAGAGTATTTTAGTCCTTACCTTGCCCTAAACACCAATAGACCAATTCTTTCTTTAAAATGATTTAGCATTAAATAGTAAAGTAGCCACACAAACTGTAGAATTAGCATAGCCTAAGGACACCAAACAAATGGACAAAATGGTCACACTTAATTGTATTAATCAACCTATCTTCATTACACATGTTTCTTCTGATTTGTTTTCAGTACATATTATCCATTCTGACTAAATTACTTGCTCAGTTTTCAAAATATTTCTGTGGTCTCAGCCCAAGTGAGCAGCTGCCCACAGTGGAGGCTACCACCCAGTTTGGCGTGGTGCAGAACAATGGGGGAGACCTTCCCAAAAGAGACCCAGGTGCTGGGAGAGCTGAGGTGCTGCAGGTGAGACTGGTTGTCACAGGCAATACTAATTACAGAGGCTTATTCACCGTGCTCAGTGCTGGCATTCAGCTTGTAAAGGGTCTCTTTTATGATGGCTTGTTCTTAATTTTTTTAAAGGGGAAAACCTTTGCCAGTCCTCACACTGTGTTTTTTTGCGTTGTTCCTAATTACAGATACTGAAAATATGCACAATTAGAACCCATATAAGAGAGGAAATGGGAAGGGTTTTGACAACATTCACCTTTGCATCAACAGGCACAACTTAGACCCGCCACTATTTGAGGTTGAATCCTATTTTGAGTCTCTCATAATTTTTCTAATATAGATTTATTATCAAAAGAGAAGGTAACAGCCAAGGACAATGGAAACCCCTCTAGCATTTTTGGCATTTCTGTGCCTTTTTAGAGCCATATAACAAGTACAGTCAGGACCCCACAGGAACAAAAGCTCTGGTCACACTCTCAGTGCTGTGAGCTGTTCATAAAATTGCTGTTGCTAAGTATCTTCTTGCTTGCAGATAAAACACATTTCCAAAATAAAAATAAAGCTTAAAAAAAATCAAGTCTAGTTCAAATTAGGAAAGCATTTTTTACCCTGTCATTTTTTAATAAAGTTGTTCTAGTTATGGTTTAGCTATGAGCTACTTTGTCACCCACATTGTGCCAGTGATTGTAGCTATGATAAGAATACGAGTTTTAATGACGTAAAGACTTAGCAGGGAGAAGGATGGCAGATTTAGGACAAATGAAAATGATACTTGTGAGTAACATTCACCAGTCCTTATGAAACAGTAAAATAATGCTGTTTCAGAGATTTCAATAGTGTCAGAAATCACCTAATTTTATAACTAAAATATTTTTAGTACAGTCTAAGGAAACTCCCTCAGGAGTCATACTCACACTATGGTTCTGTATCTTTTTTCATAAAGGGTTATATTTTGGGCCTAACTCAATCATCTGTAATATTTAAAGAAAAGACTTTTGGGTAAAGCTGAGAGATTTTTCACAATGTCTATTTGCTAAGCTGAAAAAAAGAAAAGTCAAGTTAAAATCAATGCTGCTTCCTACTCTCTTGACAGATAACATGCTGGCAATAAATTACTGTGTAAAATGGTACTGTCTAATGAACGTGGGGCTCTAATGGCTTTCAGTCTTTGTCAATATATCACACCCCTTTGGAGTTAACAAAGCAGAACCAAGGTCCTGAAATACAGTGCTAAAAATCCCCTTGTTCCCTGTATATACCACCCCTGGAGACAAACACAAGAAGAAATAAACTTGGAATTGACATTAAGCCAGTTCTACTCAAGGCTGCATCTAATCCACAACCCAGTTTTATATATTGGAGATTTCTGGTGGGGACTGGAAAGTGAAAGGGTTTTTTTTATTGGAAATCTAAAGGCAAAGAGGTGGAGACAGAAAGCAAGGAACAGTTACCGTATGACATGAGCACACACATACCAAACAGATATTTGACATCAGTCTGCAACTCCTACAGGCAGGCTGGTGAGAAACTGTACAATGCTACAGAAGCAGTATAGCAATGACTATTTGCATAAACTGAAGATCTATCATCTAGAAGGTAAAAAAGCAGAGGCTGTGGCATGTGCGGAGGTATGATACTCTCTCCCATATAAGAAAACAAGCCTATTTTACTCTCCTTTTTACTGGAGTCAACATTTCTTGATGGAAATGTTTCTTGAAAGAAAGACCATACCACTAGTACTTCCTATGGGCAAATTCATATAAGGAGTCCTTCAACCGATAACTAAAAGAGAGGAATTTTCTACAAAGTTTTCAGTTAGTAGTCGGCCTTTTTGTCCCTTTTCTATAGATCACAGGTGTAACAGATGTTACGTTTCTACTTTTACTTGCTACAATATATTTAGCACCTCAGAGCAAGAGACAATGGGCACAACCTGAAATACAGGAGAGCACTTTCTTCACTGAGAAAAACTGAGAGTGACTGAGCACTGGCACAGATTGCTCTGAGAGTTTGTGGAGTCTTCCTCCTTGGATACATTCAAAAGTCATCTGGACCTGGTACCAGCTCTAGGTGGCCCTGCATGAGCAGGCACGTTGGACCTGCTGACCTCCAGAGGTCCTTCCAGCTCAACCCGTGTGTAGGATTCTGTGACAGTATAACAAGAAAAGGAGGGCATGTACAGACAGAGAACTAACTGCTGGTTGCTATTACTACCAGAAAAATGGAGCAGGAATAGAAGGAAGAAGAGACCAACACTGATCTGGTAGCTACTCTGAAGTCCTGTTTTGACTTGGCAAAGCCAGATTCCAACTGGCTTCTCACCAGTGCTTATCCTTACTGAGTGAATTGTGGCTCCTATGTCTCTGGCTAAATGCCGTTGCTGTTTTCCTGCACAGAACAGTCCACCATGAGTCATAACCTTTAGCAGAAGGATCAATTTTCAGCATGAAAATGCATGTGTTCCATTCTCTGACTCAAGGGTCTGACTGACACTCTCATCAGCTAGTCCTGCATTCCCTCCTGTCTGCAAGAAAATGGTGCTCTTGGCTTGGAGGGCTGTTTCATGGACTATTGAATTCCTCATGCTCTCGAGAAAGAAATAACAGGGTTGGAGAACTAACAGGATGCATAAACCCTGAGTCTTGTAATTCTCTACACTTGCTGAGATTAGTGATGCAGGAGAAAAAGGCAGAGCAAAATCTAACAGAAAAGGGCTGCAAAATAACCATAACACTCCAAATAAAGCATAATTCTAATTTTCTCACATACTCAATTCCAGCCACAGAGCAGACATGGGTGCAGGATGTATTATGATTTTTCATCCGATCTGCCAATTCAGGGTTTCATTTGTGAATGAAATATTTTACATTAAGGTATTACTGGGCCACAAACAGCCTGCCCTTGTTTATATTTTGAGTTAAAAATGAGCAGTCCAATGAAATTTCAAATACAAAGGTACTTAAAGTATATAAGATTTCATGGAATGAAAGAGAAAAAATGTGCAAGATAAAGAAGTGTCTTACAAGCATAGTTATTCTGATGAAAAATCTTAAGATGGAACTGTCACTTAGTATATCTTACAAAAAAAAAAAAAGCCTGAGGGAATTGTTTAGCAAGTAGATTACTGTGTCTACCATTCTTTTTCCCAAGCAGATTTCAAATCATTATGTAAATATCTAAAAATTACATAATAAAATACCCATTATTTATTGTCAAATGTGCAGTGAAAGTTGAAAGAAAAATATCTTCCCTTTCAAACTGAAATAATCTCTTAGCATGTGCCTCTCCCGCTGAGATTACTTATGGAAGTTTTTTTCAGACAGCAGCCTCAATTCCAGCATATTTGTCATATGTAATTATGGTTTCTTTCTGAAATTGCAAGAAAGAAAAACTGATTATTATTTCAACATCAGTCATCTTGACAATTACAAATATTTGCTCCATAGGGGAAGTGGATGCATCATGTCATATTTATACATAACTTCATGCTATTGAAAATATAAACTGTTAGCATTCTCTCTAGGTTACTTGTTTACTCCTCCTGTATGAACATTTTGCTAATTAAAAAATAGAGGAATCCTGAATGTAATGTTCATTCAGCACAAGTTAAGTCTGGGAATGAGGCTACTAATTTCTCAGCTGTGAAATCACTGCAGTAATATTTCAATGACTTCAATAAAAACCGTATTCTTGGAAAAATTGGAAATACTGCAGCATCTTACTGCACTAAGGTATGGCAATGTAAAAATTAAGTCACTCAGAGAACCTTAGCACACAGGTTAAGCAACACTAAAATTGACAAGTGAGGAAAAAGTGCATTTACCATTATAATTTGAAATTGCAAACAAAATGTATAGTTCTATCTAAAGTACTACATTCATATTACATAGAGTCAAAGTAAATTTGCTAGGTGCTTCAAAAATGCATTCCCATCAGTTTACAGCTTATTTTCCTAGGTTTGTTTGTAATGTTTGGCTTGTGGCTAATGGAAGAGACCCTTAATTTATTTATCTTATTATAATGGCACTGTAATAGAAACAAGTGTTGGTTGTATGTCATATTTGACTGTATTAAAATACATTATCTGAGTTATCTTTTTAATCTAATCTGTGAAAATTTCATTTTCCAACTTCTGAAAGTTCTGATAGCTGAACTTTGATTTGCCCAAATTCACATTATTTATGAAGCAAAACATAGTGTACAAACCTCAGTATGAATGCAAGATTAGATTGCCCTGCTC
>JAWWLV010000121.1:10616810-10629489 GCA_035041135.1 Platyrinchus mystaceus | reverse complement strand
CTCCCATATTTATGATAGAATTTTTTTTCCATCAAAAGATTCCTCTGAGGCAACTTTAACAAGACAGTGTTCTTGTTAATGCTATCATGTGGAAATATTCCCAAAATACATGCAATGCACAAAATCTAAAAATAAACAGGATATTGTAAATTCTATTTGGTAGCTAAATATTTTAAAAGTTTTAAAATATCTGTCTTAAACTCCTTGTCCAACCTCCCCCCTTTCCCTGGCTCCTTCCTCATACCATTTGGTAGACAGAAACAAAGAAAACATCTGCCATCAGATGCGTGATATGAAGTAAAGACATTTAGGCACATGTTCATTCTGTTTTGAGACACTCTCCTTATAAAAAGCTGCTGATTGTCCTAAATCTGCAGGTATCTGAACTGATATTTCTAAAGCAAAAACCAGTCAAACATAAAAAACACACAAACAAACCTTTGATATGATGTCAGGGATCTCCTATGAGAATGCCATAGAAACATATTTGTACCACAACATCAATCTCAGGTGAATCATGAACTCTACAACAGTTTCAATCTCCACACTAATGCAGAGTAAGTCCTATACCTCTTTCTCCAATTTTTTACCTCTTTTGTACCAGGGCTACAACATATCTGAGCTAAGGATATGGGAATGTAAGCTGGATTTGTTTCATACACCTACACACACCCATGCACAAACATAGCCACCCACATGCATACTGATTCTGCATATGGTATGAGATAAGCTGATGCACTTAATGCATATGTATCCAGCATTTTCCTATCTTTCAGATCAAAGGAAATGTCACAGGCAAATCTATCTAGGACTTAAACTTCAGGATTTCCATGTTACCCACAGGTATAACAAAACTGGATAGATTCTGTGTACTTTTTTGACCAATTTTTTAATTTGCTTTTATTTTAAACTTTGTTGAATTAAAGGGAATGTGGAAAAAAATATTCAAAATTAGCCAGTTCAGTTAATCAATTGAATATGTGAATTCACGAGAAACTACTCTTATCAGTTGCCAGAAGAAATCATTGGCCAAAAAGATCACCAAAGCAGTCTTTTTAGTAGTTAATCTGCTGAGTGAATCCAGAGTAAAGATCCAATTAAATAGCTGTTGACACAGAACATGACTTATGCCAAACACATGGAAATCTATACTCAAGACAGAAAGTAGGAGTACATCCACAATGACATCCAGTGTCTAACTTCTTGAATACCAGTTGGCACCAACTCTGCTGAAGTCCTTATTTTTTGTGTTCAGCATTCAGGTGTGCTCCAAGCTCCTCCACACTGGCCCAGAAATAATCTGACCTTCTTCTGCCTCTGCACTTTCTATAGTAAAGGTTAAAAAAGACAAGTAATAAAGGTGAGAAGCCAGGAAGGGTGGGATTGATACTGTCAGACTGGCTGGGTTGGAGGCTTCTGCCTTGTGGCTATTCAGAGACAGCATAACGATTGGTGATGGAGAGGGAAATGATTTGGTGTGGTTGAGCTCAAATGCAAACCCAGATATTCAAAAGGGCTTTGTTATCTGTGAATCGTAGAGGGGGGGGATAGAAAATGTATTGTCCATGAGAATAAAATAGTTTGCTGAGAAATTTAAAATCACACCACACTGCCAGAAGAGCAACAATTTAAAAGACTTTAAGAATGGAAAAAAATAAGCAGACCTAAAGAAAGGGGGTATGGGCAAAATAGGAGCAGTTCCAGGGACACACAGTGTTCTGTTATTCTAATTGTTCTGCTTATTATGCTGTAAACACTCCATCAAATGTTCTCCATGGTTATCAAGCATATGTTTTGAATGCATTATGTGAAACAATTAGAAGCACATGCTTCCTTTTCTATTCATAGAAAAATGCCAGTATTAATCTTATTGTCACAGTCTTGCCAGAGCTCTTCTCTGGCTGGACACTCACCATGCAGCTGTCTTGGACCCCAGCCCATTTGACCTCTTCCTGTTAAGTTCTCCTTTGCTTTTGCAGGTTATAGGACTGGTGCTTTTTTAAGCCTTCCTTTCACATTTTCTCTGCAGACCTTCTTGCCCATTACCCTATTACACAGAGATCCTGACCCCTGTAACTCCGCTACAGCATCTGTTTCTTCTGCATCTGCAGCAATGGGTGTATCCTCATAATGTTTAAGGAAAGTCTGTATTCACAAGTCCAGGACAGCTCTAACACCAGGGACAGTGAGGTCTATCCCACCCAAACTTGACCATGGATTTCCTTGGTAAAATCTTACCTGAATTTATTATTCATTTTCCTCTTGCACTAAGCAGTGATGGCAGCAGTGCATATGCCAACACCAAGTCTGCCACAGAAGAACTTGGAGTGCACATCAGACCCAAAAGCACCCCCTGCCTTCACAGAGGCACTCTGGAGGGTAAGTAAGTCTGGCCAGATAAAAGGCATTAGAACAGACAATGACACAGGGTAACAAAGCAGGGAAAAACCTATAGGCAAAATGGAGTTTACCATTTATTAGGTATTCTATTTGCTTTTTCTGTTAGCAGCAGGTTTTCTCACAGAAAACCTCATCAAGGAAAGGATATAGGAGAAAACACTAAAACCCACTTACATGTGACCCCAAACTCATTTAGTCTTTATGCTCTTTATGCTCCAACATTTGTGTTCCAAAGTATTCCTCCATGGAAAGACAATCTAGAACAAATATTCCTTTCAATACTAATCTGATGTGGAAATATAACATGTCCATGCATAGAGAACATAGTCTTAAAGATAATTCAGAATATCTTCTCCAAAATTCAAATATTTCACACTTTTTTTCCCGAAGTTTGGACATTTGTTGTTTCTGTTGTTGGACATGGGAAAAAGAGGTGTTCCTGATTTTCACAGGGGATTAAAAAGCTCTGCTTTCATCTTCCAGTATAGAAAATAATGATGCAGGGAAGAAAACATCAAAAGTAGGGTTAAAATACTCTCCTTGCTTCTGTAATAACCAGTTGCTTGCCAAACTATTGTGCAACCACAGGAATGTCTGTTTGACACCCCAACTCCCATCCATGGGCAGCTGCACAAAAATGGTTGGCAGAGAAGAGGGAAAGGAGACTCTGAGCAGAGTCATTCCTTTTCAATATGTTAGACCAAGCTTTTAAGAAAAGTGTTGTTACTTGTACTTGAATTTCTGACACTTCTAATTTCTAAAGTAGAGGGATTTAGAAAAGAATATAAAGCAATTGTAGTATCTCTCTCAATTAATAAAAACACTTTTTGGAAATTTTATGGCTTATTTGTGTAATATATGCCTCTCAATGCTACTGTCAGAGACAGAAAATCAGGGAGCTCTGGACTTACTTATTTTCTTAATGGCTTAATAGCTTGGAAATTCCTTTTTTAGTGCCACTTTTCCTTTTTGAGTGAAATTTACCTCCAGTTCCACTTAAAAACAAACAGAAAAACAAACAACCCCCCTGTCATGATTTTGACCCTGGCCAGGTTTTAAACACTTACTGAAAACTGCTTTTCCCTCCTCCTTCCCCCTCTACTCTTCTTGGAGGAGAGAAAAAAAAAACAACAGTCAGAGAATTCCTGAGTAGAGATAAGAACTGGGAGATTCACTTGCTAACTAATTTTCATGGGCAAACAGGTTCAAAGTGAATAGAACTTAAATTTGTTGCTAACTAACTTAATCTAAAAGCTAAATTTATTGTTAACAGAAATAGAACTAAAGAGTAAAAGAATAAAACAGTCTTAAAACACAACACCTTCTCTCCACTCTCCCCTTCCCTCCATATTTCTCAGTCCTCCCCCCAGCAGCGCAGGGAGAAGGGAAAGGTGGGTAAATCACAGCCAGTGGCTGCTTCTGCTGCTGTTAAAATCCATCTCTTAGACAGGAACTCTTCCCAATTCACTCTGAATTTTGAGGTTCTTGCCATTGTCATGAATTATTTACAAACAAATAATATATTTTCTCAAAAGAAAAAAGTACTGTGCTAATATGAATATTATTTAAAATATATAATTTTTGACAATTTATTGCTAGAAAGTATTTATGAAGTATCTACTTTTAAATTAGTTCCTCAAAATCATATTTTTACTGAGGGTTATAACATTTATAGTTTCAATATTGTTGGAGGGTTTAAATAATGTGGTTAAGACTATTATATGATTTTATCAAACAGGGATTGTTGACAAAACTGAAAGGTAAAGAATATTTTTTACATATAACATATATTTTGTTGTTGAATTACATTTTCTTTAAACCTTATACAATAAGTAGAACAATCACTTTTATTATTTTTGGCCAACTCCTCAGTAAAATCCATTTTTCTTAGACTAGGCCTTGCAGAATTCATCAGCAATTATAGGAAAATAAACTTCTTGAATGCTGAAATGTTTTAACATTGAAGCAGGGCAACAGCATATGTCCCAGTTTTTGAGACAAGAGAACATGATTTAAAAATTCATCTCTTCCACACATGATAGTGTGACAGAATGAAAAAAGTTTGACACAAAGAGGACACACAGAAAAATCCCTTCCACCACAGCATGCGTATCCATATAATTCATTTATTGTATTTTTATTTTTTCCTCCTTTCTGTGGATGGGAACATAAAACTCATCACTGCAACAACCTCCACGCTCTGTGGGAGCTAAGCCAGGCACACACATGGAAGCCTGGCTGGTGGGGTTTTTTATGAGGCTTGGGCAGCTCCCTCCTTCTCCCAGCCATTTTCACACATCTCTCACTCCCAGCAATGTTTCAGGTTCTCACCATAATACGATGGCTTTACAACCCATACTAAAAATAAACACCATTTTAAGGTAAAACATGCAGAGATATTCTTCCCAAGAATGCCAAGGCAGTGGAAGGGTTAAAAAAAAGGTTTATTTCAGATGCAGGGACCACTTTTTTACGATGTAGCACATTGGACCTTCAGGGGCAAAAGAAAATGCCCCACCTTCTCCAAGCCTTCTTGAATCTTCTCTCTCCTCCTCTGCCCTCTCTGGCCCAAGGAGGCCTTGTACATGTCTGCAAACGTGTTCTCTTTCGGCATACCACAGAGAGAGATAGCTGCTCACAAATCCTCCCTGCAACTTTGTCTGAAATGCAGAAGGAGGGAAAAAAAAAAATCTAACCCGTTCGAAAAGGCATTTTGCAGTTTTTCTAAGCAAAACAAGTTCTTCTGTTACAAATGCTTGCACGATTGCACCTATCCCTACAATGATAAAATGAAATAGTTTAAAAAAAATTATTTCCAATATTTATCATTGGGGAAAGCATTTATAGGGGAAGCAAGATACAGTTTCTGGTTTTTTTTCTAGAATTTCTCTATTTAAGCACCCATTCCAGCACTGACATGGGAAGCAGTTTTACTGACACTTATGCTGGATGATCCACATAACTCACAAGTAGTGCTTCGGTTGGAAAAATAAATAAAACAGTAAACCAGAATAGACATAAATATGTAATTCTTTTCTGTAAACTTCAGCTCTTGCTTTACACTGAAGATAATGTCATTAAATGCAAGTTTGAAGCTCAGGTGGAGACAATGGAAGTTAAAGGCTCTCAGTACTTTGCATGACAACACTGCATAATATCACAACCAAACATTAATTTTTCCTTTAATTCATATAACACTTTACATCAATGTCAACATTACAAAGTTGCCTTTTCTAAGATGAAAGGTTGTTTCCATGGTATAAAAACCGAACAAACTCTGCATATCCTGTCACATCACTGTATTGAAACTCTTCTGCTTCTTTGGATCAACCCAAACACACTGGTTTGGTGACAAGGTCGGTTTTGAAAAGGTCCAGAATGAGTAATGCAACTGCAGTGCTTGTCTTCCACTGGCAAGCACTTAAGTAACTGCACTACTCATGTGTAAAGCTCATCTCAAAAGAAGAAAAGTTTGCAAGCACTGGTCTGAATACCTTTGTAGGCATTGATCTCGAGCTTCTGCTTCAAAAACTATCAAAGACTGTAATTTTATTTTTTTTTTCAGTTTAGTATGTCACACTGTAATAATGAAAGAGAAGGATCAGAAGATCAGGTAATTAGACCACTATGGTGATAAAACCTCTACACCAGTATGACTTAAAGAAAGCAGTGAAAAGGGCATCCAAATGCAGTGCAAACCACCTGCTAGCACACCAGTTTATTGTAGTATTAACAGAAAAGCACAGATTTTCTTATTATTTTTTTGTTGCAGAGAGAAAATAAAGCCCATGATACTGAATTGTGATTATGTCAACTATGGAGAAAAATATTGTGGAAGACTGGTTGTCTAATATATCGTATGCAAAACACTGCAAAAAGAGTTAGCCTGATCTCAATCAGAAGAGCATTCAGCATGTACAACCACTGATTTTGGAACTGCACAGCTCTCCAAGCATGACTCCACCTTTATCTTCAATGTGACTGTGGAATGCAGGCTGAAAAACCGTGGCAGTCAGGTGAAGTCCCTGATGACTGGAAAAAGGGAAATATAACCCCTATTTTTGAAAAGGGGAAAGTGGAAAGTGAAAGACCCAGGGAACTACAGACCAGTCATTTTCACCTGTGTTGTGATCTTAACAAGCTCATAAGCATGTCTAAGGCTGACTATAATTTATCTTGATTTAGCAAGTCAACTAGAATAAAGTGTCTAAATAAGTGTTTAAAATAACTGCTAAGTTGTCCTTCAAATTCCAAAGGGCAATTTTGGTTCCAAAAAGTAGTGGAAATTTTAAAGAAATATTAGCACAATAGGTTTTTCACTAGAAATCATGACTTTTAGTGGCAAAAAAAAAAATGGTTGTATTGCATACGAACTTAAACACTAGCATAAATCAAATTCACATGCATTTCCATGTAAATTTCATTCCGTGTATTTCCATGATTTACAGATCATAGAAAAAACTGTAATTCAAACACCATTAACCTTCATTTCTTTGGTACCATATTTTACTTGCAGTAAAATTCATTAATACAGTACTGTCTCTATAATTCTAAATAATAAAATGTCTGAAGTCAGGCACCCAAAAAATCTTGAGCTTTTATTTTTCTAGATATTTAAATTTGTATTTCTGTTCTTTTGTGTTTTCTTTTAGACTTTTGGACCTGCATGGCATACATTTTCCAAAGATTCTTTTGCAGCCACAAAGGAAGATTTTCAGATGTTTAAGAAAAAAACAATTGAAAGGCTTTCAGACTCCGATGCCTCCAGAAACTCATGCTTTTACAAACACATTTAATAGCCTGATACTCATTATGGCAATGTCAGTTTGTTACACAGGTAAAACACTGTAAAAACACCTGAAAGAAGTGTCTACATAACGTTAATGTCTTGCTTAGATTAAAAAATACAAGTAGAGCTGGCAAAATTTTTCTCCTTTGGCATATGTCCAGGAATTCTAAGTCATAATGTGTATGGAGATTAACTATATTTTGTCTCTGCAGGGTATTTTCTAGTGTTTTATCATGAAAAAAATGCCTTTCAAGGTTAGTAACACTGAAACAGTAAAATCTAGCCTTGCAGATTTGTGAAGGACTACAAGATGATACTAACTGTCCTTTGTTTAATGTAAAAATTTTAAGAACATTTCAAGTGAGGATAATTTTTTTTAATAAACAACTAAAAAAATATAATATAGGACGACAAAGCACAGAGCTGTGAAAATGGATAAGCATTTCTACATAGATAAAATTAATGCAAAACATACTCATTAAATGGCTGAGGATGGTCTAGTTACCTGCCCAATCTACTACGTGGCAAAGTTGGTAATATGCTTTTATTTTCCACATTTATACACTGTCTTCATAGCTTGAAATGTATAAGTTACACTGGAATTTAACTGGACCAAGCCTATATTAATAGTCAGTATCAATTGTTCAGGACATATGTGGGGGACAGAGGTTTTAGGGCTGTCTAGATTTAAAGAACTGTGAAAAGAACAAAGAAACACCCTTCTCTGTAGTTTCAAGAAAAATCTTTGTTCAAAGCTTTGTTCAAATCTTCCAGTGGTTTCCAAAATGGGAACAAATTCAGGAAGCACTTGCATTTTCAAGGCAGGGTTTGCTACATTTTTTACCACAATGAACAGAAAAGACACAGAATTACAGCAGAAGCTTTAGTGAACTACGGATTTCATTGCACCTTTCCAGGCTCATTAGTTCAGCTAACAGATTCTACTTGTTAAGAGACTCTGTGGGTAGCAGCAGCAGCAGCAGCAGCAGACAGTGACACTAAACCAGAGGTACCTGCAGAGACCACGGTTCAGGCAGTCTCCTGGGCTGAAGATGACACCGTAAACCCTGGTTACGGAATGTTCCATTTATTTTCAATTTATTCACATTTCATTATGATTTCGTTTCACACATAGGCCAACTTCACACCTCTCAGGCTTGCCTTTTGCACCTCAAAGAAAACTGAAGAATTATCAGTCATACGCAGCTTCTACTTGCATTCCTTTAACCCCCATTGATGCAGGGTCATATAGCTGTGAGGGGAAAAAGATGCCCTTCATGTTAGCATTCCTCTGTGGAAGATTTTTCATTTGCTATTATATTTAGTCATTTTGAGCATTAATAGAAACTGAAATTTTGCCTCCTGGAATACAATAGCTTAAACATTTTAAATGTTTTTGCTGGAGGGTGATGCTAACACTTTTGTGCCTTTTTCCTCTCTTCTCTTAGTCCAGTATCCATTTCCTGCTGTACTGCATAATGAACATGAAATGTATTTTTGACAACCAATAAAACCTCCAAGTTCAATAATGAAAACAGCAATAGATGCATAGCATTGTCTTTGCTCTTCCACTGAACATGAAATCTAGTTGATTAAAGGAGATGGACTTAATAAGGTCCCAGTGTGGTACAAGGTCAAGCTGTGTGGGGAAGTTGTGAGGATGTAGCAGAGTCATCTACACAAACTGTACCAGAGTACAGGCTGCCCTTAAAGAATTAGAAAGTCAAAAAATCCTGGAATGGTTTGGGTTGGAAGGGACCTTGAGGATCATTTACTTCCAACCTCCCTGTCATGGGCAGGGGCACCTTCCACTAGACCAGGTTGCTCAAATCCAGCCTGACCTTGAACACTTCCTGGGATATGTCATCCACAACTTGTCCAGGCAACCGATTCCAATGCCTCATAAATACTGGATTTCTTTATTCTAAAGAAATCTAATATAAATCTAAATCTTCAATTTGAAGCCAATCCCCCTTACCTATCACTACATGCCCTTGTAAAAAGTCCCAGTAGAAAATCACTAGACTAAGTGATCAATTTTTCCAGAACTGGATCAGTTAGCAACTTGAGCAAGCCTTTGCTTTGATGGTGCAAGGGGTAAAAACCTTTAGCATCTCCAGACAGTAAAAGTGACAGTGCCTAGAGAATGTGTTTCTGTATTAATAGTTCTTGTCCTTCTTTGGCCATCTGTGTCAGAGACAGAGAGCACAAACTTTTTGTGTTCCTTGAGCTTTTCATGGATGCTCACCTAGGAGCTGCAAAACGGATACAATATCACCCATCAAAAAAAAATTACTTCCACATACCTTCTCCACATTCATAGTACTAGCTGGTATGGAGAAATTTAGGCTGCTCCTCCTCATGGAGAATCATTGCAAATACACTGTACTACAAGAACTGCACATTCTTCTCCCCATGAAACAGCTGCCAGCTGACATGTCAGTTCTGGGGACGGTGTCATAATTTCATGTCAGTTTGTATACTATAAAATCACATAACAGAGTAAGAAAGAAGAATGCAAGTGTAGAACTTAGATAAAAACCTTTTCATGGGAAAACAGCAGTGGACAAACCACAGCTGCTTTTACAATACATTATTTTCTTACCAACTTCCTTTCAAAAAACTGAAACAAATGCTGTTGCTACAGGCTGCACTGTATAATCCGAACTTGTCAGTTTGTTGTCCCTCGCTGTCTGTGGCTATTGCCTTTTCTCATGACTGAGAGAGAACTGATGATCCACCAGCCAGATTTCGGGGACACGTCGTTCAAGAAATTGTATCCATTCTTTTCACTGCCAATGGAAGTGGAGCAAACCATGTAGACCAAGCCTGGAAGGGATAATACAAGCCCAGACATCTCTAAACATCTCATTAGCCATCATTACATCACTGTGACCCCACCTGTAAACAGATGCCTGTCTGTGCTACAGTGTCCAGTTTGTAACATGGACATGAAGACATCTCCTACCTCATAGATATATTGTGAAATTTAATATACTAAAGATGCAAATTGTGATGTAGGTCCTTACATTAGTTTCTTGTAGCAAGGCTGAAACAAAATCAACATAATTGAATTTTATACCTATGCACAAATCTCATAGTGTTTGTAACAAACAGTATGGCACTGATGACTGGAAATCTTCATACTTTTTTTAAGTGCTTATCTCTATGATATCTGAAAATATTGCTCAGAAATACGACTTAGAGGCTTCCTTTTTGCTCTCATTTTATACTTTTTAAACCACAGGAAACAGTTCATCTGGTTTGTATACCAGATGAGCTTGTTTTTGTGAGTAAATGAGTTGTGTGAAAAAATGACAGTCAAAAACTGCTAGCTCCACATGCTGTTTTCAGAGTGAAAAGGCACATGGCCAGTCTGATCTCCCACTGAACTGAATTTCGTAGTAATATTTTTGCCCTTCTGAGGTATTTTCTACTCACTTGCATGAGTTTTCCTCTTGACTGACAGTTTCAATTTTAAAGCTGAAAATCCCTCTCAGGGAAAACCTCCATGGAGATTTTAAATATCAGGATAAAGACCTTGAATCAGCCAGCATTTTCAAAACTTGAAGGAGTGTACAAATCAGAACAATGTGGTGATTTTTTTTTTTTTTTTGAGAAAAAATGGATTTCTGTCTTTCAAACTACTCAGACTATTTTCTGCATGTTAGTGTTCATTCCTAGGTGTAAAGAATCCATCTAATCGGTTCTTAAGGTCAGGAAAATATGTGTTAGTGTGTCCTGCACTGTGCTCCAAAGAATAACAAGTAGAACTCCGTTTTGTCACTTTTTTTTTAATTGCTTGTATTGTTATTAGGGGGATGAGATCCTGAGTAATTGTTTCAGATTTTTTCCCTGTGATATCATAGATTCATTTAGGTTGGAAAAGATCTTTGGGATCATTGAATCTAATCGTTAACCTAGCACTGCCAAGTCCATCACTAAACTGTGTCCCCAGGTGCCACATCTACATGTCTTTTAAATATCTCCAGGGTTGGTGACTTAATCATTTCCCCGGGCAGTATAGGAGAAACCAGAAGCAAGATGGTGGTACGACTGCTCCGTGGTGGGAGAGTGCATGGTGGAAAACAAGTTTTCCTTTTATATTCTAATCAGTCAACATTGGCTAACCATTTGGGTTGATTTACTGTGCCAAGTATATCCATACAGTATGTATTGATATATGAACTCATTATTTCTATTACCTAAAATGCTGGCACGTGCACAACTTTTCCCCCAAAAGTCTGATCACAAAAACTTATTGTTTGACTCAGCCTAAAACCCTAAATCCTTTGTTACTTTGGAATGAGTTACTTGTGTACACACGTGAACAGTCACATGCCAACCATGAGACAAGTGATCCTGCAACTGCGTTGTTAAACTACAGGCATTAAATCCTAATGAGAAACAGAATATCTCAAAAAGGGCAGTCACATTGCTCAGATCAAAGTTGGATCCCATTCTTCTAATCCCGAAGTGGAGGCAGAAAGTTTGTTTCTTTGCCCAACATACCATGTCATAACTGCTTCATGGACATACTGAGAACTGTCTGAGGACATGTCATTTCAAATGATCACTTCTCATTTGAAGAAAGAAGTGGTTGCTATTTTTGTTGTAACCAATTTTCTACCAAATGGAGTCAGTCCATGAAAACAAAGGCTTATTTTAACAACAAACAAAAATGATAGTAGCTAAATTAATAAAAAATGGGATGAAAATATGACCTCTCTTTCCTGGGAATTTTTGCCACTACAACCACTTGTTCTTTAGGAAAGGAAAAATTTCTAAACGGGATTTATCTGAAATGTAACTATCATGCATTCACTTTACCATGTGCTTTCATTCTGACAGGCACATGGTCAGTAGTTTGACAGTGACCACAATTACTTACACTGCACTTCTCTTAAGCTTTACATCTGTATGGTATTATTTTCAAGATGAAATAATGAAGTAGGAGGCCTAATTAGCTATTCAAGTATCTAGTGCAAAACTGCCAATTTTTATTTCGTAGAGCTACCACCCATTTCAGGAAACAGAAAAGAATGATTTTGCTCTATAAATCTCGATGGCTGTAATTATTATCTTGAACTCATGCTGCCTTGGCAAGTTATTTACAGTGAGACACTGTTCTTAAAAATTCTCTTTTGTGTGCCTGCAGTCTGCAAGCAAGCAAATAATTGTCACAATCCTATCTCTGCTTTGATAGAATTGTAAGAGTAAATGGGGTTAAATTCTGCCTTAGCCAAAATCTCCTGTACATGCTCTTCTATTCATATGATAGGTAGACAGTGATCCTGTCTTTCACTATGAAAAACCTCTTCTATTTATTGCCTTGATATCTTTTAAAAATCACAAGTGTTCTTGATGAACACAGTGACCAAAAAAAAAAAAAAAGGAAGGAACAAAAGTCATTCAAACTTCATCTTAGCGAACAAACAAGCCCAAAACACAATGCTTTTCAAATTGCCACAGTTGTAATGCAAATATGTA
>JAWWLV010000121.1:10602320-10616710 GCA_035041135.1 Platyrinchus mystaceus | reverse complement strand
GGCTGCATTTAGGAATGAAAACTAGAACATCCCAGACTGCAAAAAATTGTCTGAAAGCTCAATGAAAATATAAACAACGATTTTTCAGAAATTCTAAGAATAAAGGCTATGAACTACTAGAACAAAATTCAAGGGGAAACACTGATTTTTTTTATCACTTGGTGTCTCCAGAGGAAAACTAGTTACTTTTCCCCAGAATAGTTTTTAATCTGACACAATTTAGTGGTAAAATAAATATTCTCTTTTATTAGAGATATTAGACTAGATATTGCATCCAGTGCTCATTAGTTTGCCATAATCTAGGCATTTCTAAAGGCAGAATACCCCCTGATGCCTTCTGACATACAACAGCTCTTATCACTCAGGCAGCACCTAGGTGCAAATATCTAGCACCAATGCACAGCTTCACAGTACATACAGAAAAATGAACTATCATTAAAACTATTCAGACTTCTGTAGAAAAATGACTGACAATCAGGTTTCAGCAACTGAAACACCCAGTAGTCTGAGAAATCCAGGTTAAAAATAAGAAGATGACTTTTGGAAGGTGTTGACTAAGACTGAATGGCAGAATGTGATTCTAAAGCTCTGAGTCTTTACCCTTTCTGGTAAACTGATGAGACTCCATTTAAGGCAAGGGAATAAGAGGGGGATTTGTTGCATTTTTTTTTTTTTATTCTTTTAACAGTCATAAAACTCTTGAAATTATTATTTCATTTAACTGTGCTTTATTTTTATCTGACATCAGTAACTCAGGGAATCAGTGTATTGTTTTTCTTTTTACATGTTACTTTTTAAATTGCAAGTTCCCTGGCATTTGATAATAGTAAAAAGGCAGAAATGGAAGAGTCATGGGACAAGTGAGAGAGACTTTACTGATGGTGACAAGTTTATCTTGTACATAAAAATGGTTTGAAAGTTCTCAGTTGCCTGAAAGAGCTCAATCAGCATTTGGTGGCTGCAATCCCAACAGACACAGAGACTTGAAGTAGTGAAAATATTAGTCCCCAACACTGAATACAGCAAATTCATAGGTTGCTTTTAGGATGGCATTGAATTTAGTTGAAAGGCAAGGCTTGATCCAAAAGTTCTTGTTCTGACATACGATGAATAACAACATTTCTCTGCATGTTACTTTACTGGGAAATTCTGTCATGAACTGCCCCTCTTTCCTTCCTGGCCCAAACATACTTTCACTACTCAGAGAACTGCTTGGTTTACAGACAAACACCTATGAAAAATAAGTCAGAAAAAACATATCAGAGCATTGATTAGTGATAGTTCAGTGTAAAAGCAGTTCAACAGTTGCAGAAACATTTTCGAACCTGATGAGTTTGTTAGCTTACAATATAGTGGGCAAGTAGATTTTTTGTTATTGCTACAGCACTAATAATGCTCATCATGAACAGACATTGATAGGCTATTTACACTTTGAATACTAAATGTCATCCTTTTTGTCCTACATAATATGTGAGAAAAATGCTCACATTTCAGTAAAGTAGAAATGTGTACAGAGTACAGAGTGGGGTAAAACTGATGACTACTTTGGTTAAGCCACCACCAGTCAGTCACATGGGCACATGGAACTCCTGCCTTTCTCTGACTGTGCTAGTGGATATGGATGAACTAGTTTCAAAATAGCTTTTTCACAGGCAATTTTTAAGACTTTGTTCCATAGGACCCTACACTGGAAGTATGGCCAGCTTTTGCTTTGAAGGCCAGCTCAACTTCCTTTTTTATGGGGTAAGGTTAACGTGGTTTTGGTTAAGTTGCCATTTCAAAATTAAGCTTCATGAAAGACCCTTGTTTATTTCAGTACAAATTTGAATCTGACATACATATGGTGAACTCCCTCTAGCACTTAAATTTAGCTAGATTCTGTGCTGGTATTATTAAATCCGCCTTCCATTTTCAATGTTGTTGATCTTAAAAGACATTGATTATCACTGTCAAGGCTGTCTAATTAGAAATTGACCAGTGTAAGCAAGTAATTCAACCTCCTTAAGGTGGAAGTCTCTCTTAGGAACTTTAATAGAAGTTACTCCAATACTAATAAATAAATCAGCACACATTTGTATCAATGTAATTAGATACAATTCATGATTCAGAGGCATAATGTAAAGTTTGTCACTAATTTCTTATTATTGAAAGACTATCTATTCTTTATAACCTAGGTACTCAAGTAGAAGTCTATCTCCATCTTTCAGAATGTATCTCCTTTTAAGTGTGTACTTATACCTGCACAGACATGTCTTTAACAGGGTAATTATGTCAAATGCACATAAAAAGAACAGAAATTTGTCATGTTAGCATATGAATATATAAACAAATAAAATCCAGTAAATAATAAAGAGCAATTTAATGGACTTAAAAAAAAATCTGGAAGTATAAAATATAAAGGCTGGTACCTATAAACAGAACACTGACCTTATCCAATGTTTTATTTGTTTAAAACAATTGTAACCAATTCTACCAGCCTAAAGAAAAACAAGACCAAGTGTATTAAGTAAATGGGAACCTATTTGTTCTATTCGGGTGGCTCAGTGTGTAAAACATTTGAGGTCTGAAAGGGAGAAAATGAGTCTTATTTAATCTATATTCTAATATTTTAGGTGTCCTGTTCTGTATATGGCTGATTGAGAACAAAGATTATAACTTATGCCAGCAGTACAGATGTATAATCTTGGTAATACTATTTTAAAAAATATCATCATGTATGTTTTATATAGATTATTCATTTAAATTTTGTATTCTTCCTGTGGCTATTTGTGTTTCTGAAAGGCTAAGACTTACATTGAACTCTAGGAAAACTAAGGTTTTGAGCATATTTTTCTACTCGGAGTTTCATTTTTTCCTTCTATAACTTTACGGTTCATTGGGGAATGGGTGGCATGGCAAGTTGTTTAAATGTCCTAGCGTTTGAACTAAGCAGATTAGTAAATGCCTAAACTGTCAAGCATGACTACTATTCTTCATAAATAAAATATCTCAGTGTTTGAAAGGACTGCTATTCAGGACTCACAAGTTATTCTCTCCCCATATACTGAGGTTTGCTTAAGCAGAGAAGAGACTGCACAGTGTTCCACCATGTGAATGAGACTGCTACTGCGTAGGAAACACTGAGTGAAAATGAGACAAGCTGTCCTGCTTTTAGTAGGATGAATATTCATCCCAGGGGTTAGTTTGGGGCAGGTTTCATGCTGTATATTCACACTCCACCATTCTGCACCCTAACTGCCTGATGTACACAAGAACACTGTAGCCCATGGACAATTAAAAATGTAATATACATTTTTCAACCACAGGTGCATTGTCCTATAGATGAGGAATGTTTCTCTTACCAACAAAACCCCTTTAATGGAAGGGTTGGCTCATAAAGAGTTGCATCACAGATGACAGAGAGCCTGGAGACAGTCAAAGGGACTCAGAAGAAAGAGCCTGTGGTGATAAGCATAATGTGTGAACCTAAATGAAGGAGAAAAGTTCAAAGGATGAAACAAGTCCCCGCTAAGATTTGTATAGAATAGTAATTGCTGAAATGTCTATTTGAAGAATACATTCCTCACATGGAAGGTATCTAACAAGGCTAATACAGCACTTGCAACCTTATGCCAAAGCACACAGAAGGATTTATTATTTTTCTTTGTTTTGCAATGTTCACAGATATTTATGTAGCAAGAGCTACTATCATCACAAAAAATACCTCCTTCATGGCATAATACACAGACTTTTTTGAAGACTATTGATGGTAGAAGTGTGTCATTCTTGCCCACATATTCGTGTATAGTGAAAGAACACGTTATCATATTTGAAGAGCTGAAATGTTCCATTGTTTACTCTATACATTTTAATTCCTAACAAAATATAAGGAATCCTAAATTTGTAATGTACTCCATTATTCTGATAATTATGTATGATTTTGCTATAGTTGGGGGATCTCTAAAATGAGTAAAATTTCAGTATTGCACCATGGATCCTGTATAAAATGCCAATATTTGGGATGATTAAATATTATTTAAGTTGAAAACTCTGTCTCTAAAACTTAATTTAAAAAAATAATTTATAACATCTAAAGTAAATTTAGAAAGAATATTTTTAAACTTTGGTTAAATACTTACCTTCTTTTTCTATTAAATTCTGTGTTATCTAAAAAATACACATCTCTAAGATGTGTTTCTGCACACCCTGTGTGAATATTATTGTACCTATAGTCAAATAAAAATTTATATACGTGCTTAAATTAAAGGTATACACTTTGCTGATATCTAAGTAGGGCAGTTACTTACCAAATAATAAAATTCAAGCAGGGCCTTATAATCCCATGGGAGGAGACTATATGGTACTTTCTTAGCAAAGAGACAGACATACACTCTTTGTGTGATCCTGCCAGGATCACACATAAACATGAACAAGAAGAAGAAAGCAAATTAGGCTCCTAATAAGGCTCACAATGACTACTTTCCAATTCACTTGTTATTTCTTATGTCTTAGATGATCCAGGTCATTGATTTCAGGGCTTTTTTCCCCACTCCCAATTATTTTTAAAAAATGCCTAACTATATGAAAACACTTCGTACTGCTAATTGCAGTTTAGTTTTCTTAATGAACCCATTTCTTGAGTCATATAATAAACTGAAGAGAGAGAGCTTTTCTTACATGTAATCTGCAAGCATGGCATTGTTGCTGATAGGTAACTGAATAGTATTTTTACAGCATGCATTTTAGATATTGGCAATACTAAGACCTAGACTACATCTTCATAAAATTGTAATTCCTTGTAAAACCAGTATGTTTTTACACATTTTAAGATTATATGTGTAATATATCTATTCCTTTACTTAACTACTTTTTGAGTGTTCAGCATCTGTGACCAGAATTTTGTCTTAAATTTAATCTCTGATGTAAGAGGAGCAGCTTCAAGCAACCCTATAGACACTTGAGCTGACACTCTGCAGTGAGGCTCTCCACACACAAAGGCAGCTCATGGCAGCATCCTTTCCACCAGCCACCCGAGCTCTTGGGTGTGTGTAAAGGAGGAACAGTGTCATGACTGGTTACAATTCTCTAGGACCTTAAATAATACAAGTGATATAGACCTTCCCTCCGGCTCTTTCTACTTATTCTGGGGATCAAAGGAGCATGGTATTGCTCAGGGCTGCATTTTAAATGGTATTTAGATACTGTAAGATTCAAGTGGGTGCTTAGTGAGGCTGATAATATGCCTAAACATCTGAAGTCCATTAGTCTCCTGCTTTTCATCTGTAAACCTATGCACTTCTGTACATTTGCCCTATAAAGCTATTTGTGTGTGAGGGTGTAAGTGGGTGTATGTATTTATTATCACCCATGTACCTATCCTTCTGAAGCTATGTTGTTTGCTGAAAACCCAGGTGTTTCTGTCTTTCAAACAAGTAAAATGGTGAACAACTATGAAAACTCACCTATGCCCATTATGTTCAGACAATCAGTCAAAAAGTTAACAAGCTAAGAAACATCTGTCAAGAGAAAAGTATGAAATTTGTTTGCTTAAGCTGGCAGTTATAATAGACATTTCTGAATCAAATGCTAAAGGCAACCATCTTGCTGAAATGTGTTGTCATGTATGGCAGGAGCAGTGTGACAGACTTGCAGAGGGAAACCCTCTGCCAATTTACCATTTGTAGCAAATTTGAGAGGAGGGAAAATATTAATATTGAATATTTATAAAGCATTTACTTGCTTAACTGTTTCTTTTTTTTGAGTGGCATTCCAGAACTAAAACACAGTTTAAGAATGCTTTCAAAAAGTGCCAGATCTCATTGCTAAGACCATGCGACACCTGATCCCTTGGGAGAAGAGATTAAATTACATGATGTCTCAGTTTAAATGAGACACAAGTGTTTTGCTGAGGATGAGTTATGAGGAAGATTCAAACTTCTCCCTCTAATCAATTGTGAATTCAAAATAAAGAGGCTCCAATGGAGGAAAAAATGTGGAAAAAGGAAAAATAACAGCCCTTTCTTAAAAGATATATGTGTGTTGGCAGAACAACAAAAAAACGCAAATAAAACAACCAAGCAATAATCTTATACCCAAAAATAATCCTCTTCAAAACAAACAGATAAACAAACAAAACAAAACAAAACAAGGTAAACCATTCGGTTTGTGCCCTTTGGTGCAATTCTAACCACCGTCAGCAGGGGGTGCCTTTAGATCACTGGAGATGCAGAGCCTGCAGTGCTCTGTGCCGGTCCTCAGGTGGCATTGTTGGATCACTGGGGTCTCCACATGGGGGTTTCCCCAGGTGTGCTGGAGAAGCTGAAAAATGGAGGTCTTCCTTCCCCCCCGCCCACCAGGGAAAAGAAGAGAGAGAGAAGGGAAAGAAAGAAAAAAAAAGTCCTTCCCAAAAGGAACTCAGTCTGTCTGGTTGAGTCGTGTAGCACAGCCTCTCTCTCTCCTTTGATGTGCACAAAAACTGCTGCCAAGAAAGAAAAACGGGAACAGAGGAGGGGAAAAAAAAGAAACCTCCTGAAACAGTTCCTCTCCGATGGAAATCCAAGCAGAATCCACAGCAGGCAACCAGGCTGAGAACAAAGCCACCTTTCCGCTCCTACCCCGACCTTGTCCCAGCCCCTGCAGCAGCCAAACTCCTCCCCCGGTTTTCCAGGAGAGGAGAGAAAAAAGAAAAAAAAAAAAAGTAAAAAAGAACTCCTCACCCCTCCCCACAGACAAGGTCTTGAGGGCCATTAACTCGGAATGTGGTTCTGCAGCCACTTCTTTTGTGTTAGTCAATGGCCCAAGCCACAGCCAACCTGCCCATTCAAGGTCCCACTCACACAGTGGGCAGGGATAAATTCCTGCTTAGTTTCTAAGAGCCAGCAAAACCATGACACATGACAAAGAACACTGTACAATTTCATCTGAACTTCAGAACCCAGCAGCTCTATTTTGCAATTTCAGATAAGTGCACCCAGTACTTTCTTTTGTTATAAATTGCTTTTCCACGCTGTTTAAACTGCACAGGGAGCAGATCTACACTATTCACCTACGTTCCAATCAAAGTCAACTTTAGTTCTTTCTTGCTCATTTTGTGCTGCATTTCTGCAAGCTGTGCACAACATATTCCTGGGTGTTTGATTGCATTATGTTTTATTAGTTAAACGTTGTTAGGCCAATCTCGAGCAATTACATAAAATGGTGCAGTAACCCTTGGTGGAAACTACATGTCTTTGAATGTAAGAGTTACAATGGTGATAACATAAATTGTATTCTGTATACACAACACTTGGTATTTGTCACAGCTTTGCTACTTGAGTGCCTCTATTAGGATTAATATGTTTCAAGAAAGCTGGAATACTGCAGCAATTAATCAAGTTTCCATAATTAAGGTAACCTTGATTTAAGCAAATTATCCTTAAAGCTCTCAAGAATCAATGGTTTAGATAAAACTGCTAAGTCAGTAACTCTGTGGTCTGTAACTGGATTCTTAGAGTTGATTTATGGAATAATTTCCATACCTTAGTCCTCCCCTTGACACCTTTAAAATTCAAACCTACTTACCAGTCCATACAACTGTTCTACAGAGGACAGCCCTGAGAGCCACCCACCCACCTGTAGGGGTCTAAGCTCAGGGTCTAAGCTGCAGTCACCATAAGCTCTGCCTGCAGAACCAAGGGCTGTACGACATACTTCAATGCAGTTCCATTTCCTCCTCCTCCTCAAGTGTCTGTTGAAGAAACACCTCTTTGAACTTAAAGTCATGAAAGTCATCAGTAAATCATCATCAAACAAAAACATCTTATATGTTCAACAAGCAAAAATGTTGTCCATCTCTGGAGCACTTTACACATGCATAAGAGCCAGAAATACTTAAACTTTCTAACATTTCATTTTAAAAAATAAGCATATATCTTAGGTTATTTAATTAATGTGTGAAATGAGGCGAACAAGGAAACCAACCATCATGACCTTCCAGTGGAAAAACAACTGGACCAAAGGAGAACTAGGAAACTATTTTCATCAGATTGTACTGCAGTCACTTGGTAAATCTCCAAAAAGAAATGTAAACATGGAAGAGGATAAACAAACACTAACTACCTTGAGGAGATTCAGTAGAACAAGTCTATGGGAGCAACAGTTCCAATGCTTTTACAGAAAGTAGAACAAAAAAAAATGGAGACCGTTAAAAATCTACTTTTAAAATGTTTGTGTTGCTGGTAAAACACAGAACACACAAACAAATAATAAAAGGTAAGCACTCTACAGGACAAAACAGAATGTCAGTATAATCTGTGGAATAGTTTTGCTTGGGAATTTCCCCCTCGAGGCTTAAAAATGTGCATTTGCTTTCAAAGCTGACACTGCTGGCTGAGAAGATGGCCTGTTGTGTCAGAACAGCTGGGGCTGGCACCACTGCTCCATTTCACCTATAAGGACTCTAATTGTTACCAAGCAAGTCTTGACTCACAAATTCCTTACTATTCACACCCACTGAACATCAAAGGGTAAGAAGAAAACAAAATGGAACATAACAGCAGAAGCTGTGGAAAGCAGGATGAAGTGTGAAGTTCTTCTTTTAACAAAAACAGCAGTATTGAAAATTTGCTCTTTCTTTCATAGAGATGTTTATCAAATGAAAACAGAAAGAATAAAATCATAGGGAAACCTGGACCTTATCCAAGGTCCATTGAAATAAACACAAGGTCTCCTATTGATGTCCATGACCACTGATTTGAGTCCTGTGTATGAAAAGCAACATTTCCTGTGAAGAATATCAGCAGGCCATGTGCACTAGCAGTATAGCTAATAATGTTCTCCCAAGAGGGAGAAAATAATGAGGAATCTTGCACAAACAGGTTTTGATTCAATTACACTCCTTCTTGTGCTTGGAAATCAATGTTAATTGCACAGAAAATAGGTGACCTTCCTTCAAGCCACACTGGGATTCATTGTTCACGGTGAGATGAAGACTGATCTATCTGGATGAAAAATTTCAAGGATAGATGCCATCTGTCTATAGATAGATGCTGAGTTGGACTTGTGTTTGGGAAACATTAAGAAGCTTAAGTAAAAAAAATTGTACGTCTGCTCTATGATCAATTTCTTATCCTGCTGTCCTAGATGTCTGCTGCATTTAAGTGCCAAAGTATTGTCCGTGTAGGTGCATCTGTGTGGATGTTTCTCTCTGTTTGAACCCTTTGCCAGGTAACAGAGCAGATGTAAATGACCACAGTACCTCCCTCACATATGTGATGTTACAAAGTAAAACAGATCAGGACATCATAAAGAAATGGCATAGACTGGAGTGAGTCAAAGTGGATCTCCCACCAGGTATTATGATGGGAATGCAAGCTGAGGGCCACTTTTTCCACAGAAGTTGTGGATTATGCATATGCTTCTTAATATCTCCAAGCGTGAAGTTTGAAATTGTCGGAATCATAATCCAAAAGCATGAAGTCTTTTATTTCATTTATCTGGCTTCAAGGAATGGGAAGTCTCATATTTTGAAACCTCAGGTCTTTCTCATTCTCAAGCAGAAGGCATCACGTCCCATTTTACCTGACACCTTCTTGCCTCAGTCAGACTATACAGCATGCCAAGAAGTAGTTTTATGTATCATCTCAACAATCAGACACCAAAGCCTAAGAACAGTTAACAAGATGTTGGTGACATCAAATATAAATGTGATGCAAAACTCCTAAGACTTAATCAGAACCCATTACTTAAACTTTATTTGGAATCTAACACTATCTCTATATTTTTCTGTTTGTATCTAAATGTAAAGTTCATGACAAAAGAGCAAAAGCAGATGTCTCTTGAATTCAAGTCTATTAGAGATGACTTTGCCACATTTGGTGTCTAACGCTACAGAATGCGTAAAAATAATGTATATGTATTTTGACAGTTTACTTTAAAATGTATCTTGAAGTACTTTCCAGGAATATCCAAATACAGCATAACAAATTTAAGCCTGAAATAGGATTCACAGGAACAGACGTCAAAAAAAAGTCTTGGTTTGTCAGAGAACATGAAAAAACCCCACCAAATAGTAACAAGCTTTGCTTCATGATCATAAAGTGCCCCCACTCTTCTGACTGGAGTTTATCAGTGATTTACAAGAGGCACAATTAGCAACTGGCACATACCTCCTTACATGTAAACCCTTTCCCCAAAACAAACAAACAAACAAGCAATCAAGCAAACAAACAAACAAAAAACAGAGGAAGAAAATAAGAAAATGACTAGACATTGGAAAAGAAGAAAATAGTTATTATATTATTTTTAGCTGAGTCTTGCTGTAAATGGAGTACCAACAAAGCAAAAAAAGTGCCTCTGGGTAAGAAGAAAGGCAAACTAGCAGAATAATGAAATGGCAAAGTGAAAAAGAGATCATCAGTTAAAGGTGTGAGGCCAAAGCAGAATGGAAGCAGGCAGGAACATACTACACAAGACAAAGTTCAGCCACAGCATTGTAAGTTCTACTTATGACTGATTTTATAACTGAATTGAAAAGCCTGCTGAGGGCAAGACGAAATAGTAATGCTAAAATGAATGACTGCATTCTATACCAAGGGAATCTTCTCCAGTATTTGTAATCACACAGGACCACACTTGTCAGTTTAAAAGCAGGTACCATTTTCCCATGTGACAAAACTACTTTCTGCATTTTAAATTTTGCTTCCTCTAAGAAAACATTACATATTGGGATTTGGCAAACAATTTAGCACAATCCTATTTAGCATTATATATATTATTTTTAAAGGCAGAAGATGTGCACATAATGAAGTGCAACAACTCGTCATGAGTTGTTCAGAATCTGACTTCACGTCAAGAAGATCTTTTTTATACATCAATAATGAAACAATGATTTGCATGTGCAGGAAGGCATGAAAAATTCAAGGATTTCAATCAAAGATGGATCTAACTTGGTTTCAATGTGGGAAATAAATGGTAATCTAAGAAGTAATCACTATCTAAACTGTTCCAGAGATTAGTAACCCTCATTGCTAGACAAGTGCAATTTATTTCTAATCTGAATTTCTAATGTTTGGGTCATGATCATCTGCTATGATACACATTTCAACACTTCTTAAACTTTATTTGGGAAAAAAAAATTAGAGATTACAGTGCTGGAACTTAGATGAGGTAGTTTTAATTAATTTCTGCATGCTTCCCATTTTCATTGAAATCAATGAAAGGCAAACTTTGAGTCATGTTTCTTACTTATTTCACACTCAGAGGTAGGATCATACTGACTTCTCTATTCTTGCTCACAGACATAAGAGTTTGATTCACTGTCTCAGTTATAACACTGAAATACAAGCATATGTTTGATTGCTATTGCTACTATTTTGCAGAGCTTCACAGCACCAAACTCTTCTAACACTATGTACACTGAGTTTACCTAAATTTCAGGCCACAGAAAACAAAGAGTTCCAGTACCACAGAGACCAGAATTAATCAAAGCTCATAAGGGCCTACTTTGAAGCAGCTTACAGACACTGCTCACTTCAGCAAGCAGTGAACGCAGGAGTCAGGATATCAGTTTCTTCCCAGAGAGAGAGCAAGAGTGCCATTTTGACTTAATTAATGACCTACTGCAGTAATGGAGAATTTTTCAGTGGGAAGAAAATCTTAATCCCTTGTCAGTCACTTCTACAGCATTAGAAAAAGCAGTGTGATATAGCCCAGATGTCCTGTAAAAAAATTTGCTGACAGGCATGTGGCAGAAAAGCACAACGGCTGAGATTTTAAGTCAGTACATTTAGCCCTTTGTCATTCTGCAACCCTGATATCTACATCCTGTCTTAGCTAGAGGACTCAGTATGAATCTGAATTCTCTTCATTCATATCAGTGGAGTGTTAACCTTGGTAATGTTAATCTAAAGTTAATGCTGTTACCTCTGCTACTGATAAACAGTATAATCAACAAATGGACAGCCTTATACAGGAAACTTCAGCATACACTTAAGAAATTATCTTGGTTTTCAAGTGATGTGGGGTTTTTTTTCAGATATAGTGTAGAATTAACACCTACTACTACAGTGTAGAGTTAATACCAACTACTTTAATATTTATGCTAAAATGATCCCTGTCATGTGGGTTCCATGATGTGTCTGAGGGCTGTCCTTTTTCTACAGATATATAAACTTCAGGTTTCAGATGCTCTTTGGCTTGTAAAAGGAAAAATAATAATAATAATGATGATAAAAAAGCTATTTTGGAAGTTAGTAATTTTGTTTTCACACCTTTGAATAAAAAAGTCATAAAATAAATTAAAAAAAAAAAATAAAAGTCATTCTACCAAAATTTTCAACACTTTCTGTCTGCATTCTGTCTAGAAATAAAGGAAGAACACCTTTCTGCAAGAGATTCTGGCACTTCTGTCTTCAATATCAGTGACTTCAAAGGAAAATTGAGGTAATAATTAATAAAATATGGAAAATTATGTTTAGAGTTTTCCTGATTTCAGAATAAGCTTTGCATAACTTCTGGCCAAGCATTTCTGTTTCTCCTTCTGCCAATCAAAGTCATTCTAGTGTTTATTCCTATATTTGGATAATGTCCAAAATCTGATTTTTAATTATTTTATTAGCAAAAAAAAACTTGTGAAAAATCCTGCAAAATAACTTTGCAAAAAAAGGTTATGTATTTAAACATAAATATAAGATGACTAACAGTTTAGCATCTCTCATTTCCTACCTGACTAGTAAGTGGTCGGCGAATAAATTATCATTTATCATGTGTAAATCTATACTCCTACAAGTTCAAAAACTACTCAGTAGTTAATATTTTCCACATGCTTTGAAATTAGATCTGTCAAAAGTTAAAAGGAAACATTAAAACTTTGTGTTTTCTCTGTGAAAACTTTGATAAATTTATTGAAAGTTTTTATTAATTAAAGAGAAAATGCAAGAGACAGGGCAAAGTTCTAGCACACCAACAGAAGTAACAGATTATAAGAGAATTTGTGTAACCACATAAGTGGTTGCTTATGTGTTTATAGGTTAATGACTAAGAACAAAAAGGATTTGTACTTTGAATAATAAAGTATCAGAGCATAGAACTGAATCTCTCAGATAATTTTTCCCTTTGGAAAAGGCAACTATAATGACAACTTTTGCTACCTTATAAACCAAGCAGTTCCATGAAAAGCCTCTACAGTAAGTACATAATGTAAAACAAAATTGTCAGATGTACTACTTCATTTTTTTCAGGGACTAATAGCATTGAACAGATGGTGGTCCACAAATAGTCTGACTCTGATATTTCATTGGCTTTAAGTAACTCAATGTGATGCACAGCCCAGTGAAGGTCAGCTGGTATGAACATAATTGTTGCTGTGATGAGGAACAACTAAAATACAAGCCCTGTAAAGGCTCCTCAAGACAACCATGAGAACAAACAGTTGGAAAAAGGTAAGTCAAACATTCCTCACACCCCTCTCATTGCTAGAAAAATTCAAACACAGGGTGTTAGAACACTCTCCCCTCAGATGTTTCTCCTAGGGATGTGTTTGAGGGGCTCTGGCTAAGTGACAAAGAGCAACAAAGCCTAGAACTTCAGCTGAAGAGTGGCTACTAAGGGACTGCCAAAGAAAAGGAACATATTCCCATGGGAGAAATCTGTCTGCAGCCTTTTCCAGCTCCACTCCCATCTGAAGCTCTAGAATGTCTCTCTTCCATAACTAATCATAAACCTAATCCTGAGAACAGGCAAGAGCTTAAGCCTAAAACCAGAGCTGCCCTGCATAAAGAATTCTTTAGAGAATACACTTTCTTGAACCCATCCCTCCCCTTGGCAGACCCTTTGCAACCCAACCTAAGCAGACCTCTAAGCTTTTCTCTCTCTCAAGCCCAGCTCAAATACTGACTGGGTTTGGTTTGAGTGAGAGGCCTTTTCTAAAGCTCCAGTTGGATTGGGGCTGAACAGGTGTTGCCAAATGAAGGGGTAAGCTACAATCACATCTCTTCTCCAAGAACTTCATTTGGTTTATACAGAGATATTTTTTTTCTAAGGCCAATGAAAGGCACAGGGTGCCAAGACGAGTTCTCCTTTGAAAAATTCCTCATTAAGGGCAGGGTTGAGGGTTTATGCTGAAGCTTAACCTAGCCTTGTCTCTAATTAGGGTTTGGTTTTGCTTAGGGTTTGGTTTGAGACAGAGAGAGAGCCTAGAGCTCTAGTGGGAGGGGAGCTGTGAAGGGGCATCCTAAGGATGGGCTGGATTGCAAAACATTTGTCCCCTGAGAACTGGTTTATCCAGAAAAGATTAGCACCTAATTGCTATGAATTTTCCTTATCTTCTAATTCTTCTTGCAGCACATCTTGAAGTTGTCTTTGAGAGTTTATGTTTGAAGAGAACTTTTGGTGCAGAGTACACAATTAGCTTATGTTGCAGTACTTCTTTATAG
>JAWWLV010000121.1:10572672-10582702 GCA_035041135.1 Platyrinchus mystaceus | reverse complement strand
TCAGAGTATATCAAACCAAAAGATAGATGATTCATGAGATTTTCAATTTTTCACAAATGACCAGTAAAGCATATTCATATGAGTAGGATGCTAGAGGAAAACAGGGAATAAATTAAGTCACATATATGTATTCATATACATACTACAACTTCAGCTCACATCTCAGTTTTATTTACTGTGGAGAACTCTGCAAATAAGTGCCACAGCTACCAGCACTACTACAGCTTTATCAGTGCCGGCAGCCCTAGTGTCGATGGCACCCCAGCAGCTGTCAGCAGCATCATGTCTATGAAACCAGCTCAGTGCCAATCTAATTAGCACAGTGCTGAAACAGCTGCTAGTGCTGGAGAGCTGTGAATATTGCAGCTCGTCCCACCACTAATGTCAGTGGAGCTGCAATAGTGGGAATGTTCTGTAAACGTTCCCCAGTGCAGAACAAGCCTATGTTGGCAATGACCTGGATTTCTGTCCTTGTTGGACATAATACTTACAGGAAGGTGTCAAACTCAACTCTGTAATTAAGGACTCCCCATCCTACATTGTTTCCTTACAAAATTTGAAGTCCTGTGTTTCTGATGACAGACTCCTTCCTGTATCTGACTTTAACACTGCATATGATCCCCTTGGTTTAAAGAGAACAGACAGTGCAAAACATGCAATTGCTACTCAGCACTGAAAAGAACCTTGTTAAAATGGCAAAACTATTCCAGTAAGAGGTTCCAAAAATCTGGTTTTATCATTCCTTAATGAGTGATGAAGGAGAATTCGCTATTTTTAGACTACTACAATGAAGTACAGTTGCATATACCTCAAAAGAGGACACAGACAACCCACAAAGTCTGTTGCCTCCCCTCTGTCCCTCAGATTAATTAACGTTAATAAACATAAACTGTGTCTGTATAGAGGTTTTCAGGATTTGTCTGAGGAAATTACTATAATCACTTTTGTCTTTTAAAAATGGCAATGATGGAATTAAGCTTCAGGATGAGAAAAACAGATGAAATGCCAATTAAGTACAATCAAACAGACAAGAGCTTGTAAAAAAAAAGCTTAGTGAGCTCATTGGAGGAGACAGGAAAACTTTTAACTGATGTAATTTTCTCCTTGAACTGAAGGGATTTGGGAAGATGATCTGTTTCAGGGGCAGTACACTAAAAGTCTTCCTGTCGCAGTTGGGAAGAAACACACAACAACCTACAGGGTTAAAGCATGATGTAGGTCTGACTTTATTCAAGATGGCTCCTTCTATCTATAGAGGCAGAAGGGATAGTTCTGGAAATATGTGTGTGCTCAACACAAATAAGGAATGGGTCAGAGGGTGCCGTTACATACAAGGAAAGGTATAGGAGGGGTTACAACCATGTAGGGAGAGAATGGGATAGATACAACCTTATATGGGGCATCTGTATTGTGGCAGGGGCTAACCAATAGGAAAAGAGGTAGAACATGAGGAAAAGATAACTATGGATTTTTAAAAATGTAAAAGGGGTAGAAAACTCGTTAATATGCATTAACATTAATTCTATTACTTGACAATACAAAAGTCTTCACTCTTCTTGTCTCTGTGTCAAGTCCAAATACACTAAACTCTCATCTTCATAACTATCAGCCAATGTGTCTTGGAATTTTTTTCTCCACATCTTAAACTTTTCTTTCTCATCACAGGCATCTCCAACATCATCCCAAAGACAGGGCTTGCAATAAAGACACAAGAGAACTTTCAGGAGGAAAACAGGAAGACAATAAAGATGTCTGTCCAGAAAGCACTTAGAAGAGTTCGTATTTTGGAGGGCTGAATTAAACAGAAGAAAAGTCTGGCTGATCTCTAAATTAATCAAATAACCTTTTCTCTTGGTGCACAGCAGAGAAGTAACTCAGGCTGAATTATGATTTATTGCAGTGGAAACACAATCAAGACAAGCATTGCCTCTTTTCCATACTTGCATAGCATAACAGGATCCTCTTGAGTACTGCCACTATATAAACAACTGGTAAACCTTTTACTCTTGCTGAAAACCTCACATTTTCTGCAGTGAACTGCATAACATCAGTGATCCACTTAAAACATTACTGTGAAAATTTTCTTCAAAATCTCTAATTTATTTGTCAGTACTTTAATAAAATGTAATAGAACTTTCATTTACCTTTTAAGGGTAGACTGGCCATGTGCTGTATCCACCTCCATATTCCTCATTCAGCAGCAGTACTAGTGTCTGTGAGATCTTTATTCCTGCCCCATCCCCAAAATATGATGGCCGGGAATCCCATTCTGGACACAGAGTGAAATCTCCATTCCAGTACATCAGGAATTAAGAGAGTCTGTCCCCAAATATAGCAGGCAGTGCAGATGGCCTTCTTCTAAAGCTCCTGCTGGCACAGAGTAGTGGCAGATTGTTCAAAGAGGGATAGATTTGGGGAGCAACAAAGAAGCCAAGGATAAAAGTAACATCCAGCTTTGTTCCATGTACAAAAGGAAGTCTATTATGTGCCCTTTTTGTTTCCTCTGTTGTAGGAAGCAAGAGATTTTCAAGGGCTGAAGTTTAAAGACAGATGCTATAAAAAAGTAAACATGATTTTTCTTCTCTTGGCTCCACAGAAATTAGGAGTTTTCATTCCACTGAGATTCCTTGAAGAGAATTTTTAATACAAGGCTCTGATGGTTATGCTACTTCACAGATGTGAATACCTGTAAGGTTTGAACTCTCATTTCAATTTTAATCCCTTAGTGGACCTGTTGTTCCTATGAAAACAACAGGCTCTTTAAGCTCTTATCTGTGGCAATATTTGAGTTCCTGTCTTTATATATATAAAAATGATATGCTCTTTTCTGCTTGCAGTGTATTTTAATCACAGTTTGCATACGAATGTATGGATTTATACACACAAATATAGTCTGCTTGTTTATGCCCACATTCACTGAACCTCTTGTTAATATACTCATGGAGAAAAACCGAGAAAATGGTGCTTTTTGTCTGTGTGACCTACGACACCCCCACCATACAGAATACATGTGCCTTCCATTCTGTATGTACAATGACCAGAGGCCTGAACACAGTGGAAATCTTGGCACAACGATAACAGAAATATATGTATATTCCAGCACCACAGTTTTTTATTATGATGCTCAAATCAGAATCAATGACAAAACATCCTGTTCCCACGGACTTGCACACCTCTCAGCCTGATCTTCTGCTATTCCAAGATGCTTTGAAAGTCAAAAGAAATGATCACACCACAAAAATGTGTCTTTCCTCCTATAACACTCACCTCCTTTTAAATCAAAGGTAATTGTTCTTGTTTTTTTACACCGACATTTAAAAAGCAGTAATAGTCTCACATTCTACACAGAACCAGCTGACTGATTCAATATGACAAAAGGCTTTTATAAAAAAAGTATCTGAAGTTGTATCTTTTGTTGATGAAGATAAATATTGCCTTAGAGAAGACCATAATCACTATTTAACAGCCTACCACAATAATAAATATGACAGGATGTGAAGCAGAATACATAGTAAACTACCTCTGCATTCAACACCACTGTTAAGCAAATGCAGAGCATTGCATCTATAATTCATAAATAAAGTATATCCACATTGTTACTCTGACCAAAGAAAACTACTCCTTATTAAGACAAAGAGTGTAGAAAAGTTATAACCAAAATCAGCATTAAATTGTGGCATCTTACACATCAGGAAAATAGCCACGAAAATTCCTTATTTCAGGAGCAGTCTCATGACTTGTTTGGCTCTTTCAGTCTCACATTGACCAGTTAATAATTTTTCACTGTTACTTGCAATTTAACCCAACTTTATTTTTAAATACCCTTTAAATGCATATTATATAACTTTCATTACTGATTTGATGTGTTAGGAAATATAACCATATTTGTTGCTTGCATGGTATTAAGTTAATTGCATGTCAAATAGATTTACCTATGATATATTTAATAAAACTTAATGAGGATTCTTTTTGTATTTGTATTACAGCTAGCTTCTAGACAGCACTGAAATGTCAAAGCAATGAAGAGCCTAAAACTGGGTTTTGGCTTTTTTATTGGCAAACTTAAATAGAAGTATCCTCCAGTAATGCCAGGAGTTGATTTAACACACAGTCTGCCAGCTAATCTTTATGATAAGTCAAAATGTGATAAAAGAAACATATCTTCAAAAGTTTTCCTTGTCATCAGCTTGTATTTTGAATTAATATCCTGATTATAAATGTCATGATTCAACAATAAAGTACAAACAGTACAATGAAAGTCTTTTATTTCTTTTGGCAGAGGAAGACAATATCATTCTAGCAATTTGGTCACCCATGCTGTCATCATGAATGAAGATAACAGTGTATTTATTAATTTCACCTTTTAAGATCAAATGTTCTAGATTACTTGGAAAAAAAGAAACTGAGCTTATACAAGAGATTAAACACCATCATCCTACCATACTTCACTTTCACTATTTGTTCTTGCACTCTGGAGCACAAGCCGAACTCCTATTTAAGCATCAAGCCAGTTCACAGCTCCTGTAACTAAAGCCCAGAGGAAACACTGAAAGCTGGGAGTCACTGATGGCCCTGGCCATGCATAAACCACACTTGCTTGTGGACAGACAAAACACAGTTCTGTGAGGTGTCACCTGGGCTCACACAGGTTTTTAAGTTTGACACAGGTCAAGGGAGCATTTGGCTATGCAAAGAACCCATGGCACAATATGTTGATATGAATGCAATCGCTTTTAATGGAATGTCATGTCAATGTCCAGCACAATATCTAAGCAAAAGAACAAATAAAGTAAGAGGACAGGAAGAAATCCGAGGCTGCATAAAAAGCAGAGGTACAGAGGCAGCAACAACTGAACCACGTCACCAATCTCATTTCAGCAGGCCCAGCTGATATAGCCTGCAGACTTACTCATTGCTTAATAGTGGGATTTTTGTTTATGTACATACATTTCCTACTGACCATGCAGCTTTTTGCTCAACAAAGTACATTCATATACATTTTACTTAGGCAAAATTAATCACTTTTCTTTAGTATAATTTTCTTTTTTTTTCTTTACAAAATGCAGTATGAAAGTTATTCTATGAATAAGAACAATGTATTCCACTGAGTCATTATTTGAATAATAACTAAAAGGGTATTTTTTTGTTCCCATTCAGGGAAGGGTAATGGAGATTCCCTCTAAAAGACTTTGAGAGAATAAATTTATCTTGCCATGAATTACCTAGTGTCTTTATAATTTCCCATTAAAAAAGACACAGAACATCTTGTTTAAAACCTTCCCTCATGCTTTAGAAATATGACAGAACGGAAAGCACACTTTTTGTTTAAATTATCTAAGTGTTGATCAAGGGAACTGATCTAATTTTAGAAACTTATTACACATCTGGCACTAATAAAACACATACAAAATGATTTTGTACCCGTTAATCCATATTTTATGGTATAGAAAAGTTCTGTTCTGACAAAATAGTAAAGGGACACTCCGAGAAAATTTTTTATTTCTGAAGTATCCTCTGCAGACACCCAAGTTAGCTCTGCCTTTGCTAACCCAAGAAAAATACAGGAGCTTAGTGGGGTGGCTGGGGATGAAGGGGCCAGGACATGAGTTGTCTAAGATTTGGTTGTTGTTCATGTTCTTGCCAGGGTTAAGTGCATCTCATGAAGTCCTTTTACATGTTTCCTAGGGATCCAAACTGATATATATGCACAGTATGGACACTTTGTGCTAGTCATCTCAGAAAAGAAATTCTTTTCTGTGCTATAATCATACCCCATGAATTAGTAACAGAAAAAGATACTAATAAAGCAGATAGCTGGGATCGAAGACACAGAGCCAAGACAGATAGTCATGCAGATGAACCATGACTTTGACTTTGAACCAACACCTTGACTTTTATTCACTAGGCACAAGAGAGAATTATTTGCCTTTTGGATCACTCAAATCTGAAAACATGGAAAAAGAATGGGTTCTTTTGCAAATATCCAATCTTGGGAAAGGAGCCATGGTGCAACCTATTAATATTTAACAGAAATGGTGTTGATCGTGAAGAACAGATTAGTTGCCTGCAGAGGACATACTCAAATTAAATTACATCTGTGGCTATAACTTGAACACATTTCGCCCAGGCATAACAACTACTAAAGGTGAAATTAAATTAACAACTAAGAAAAGGTGGCCTTGGACACAGGAAGAGTGTTGTGTAACTTTGAAATCAAGAGGCCTGGAGAAATGGAGAAGATAAACTACTAACAAATTGTTTGAAGAGAAGTTGCCGCTGGAGAGGCCATTCACCAGAGAATGAACAAGGAAAGGGGTATATTAATCACATTCTAGACTGTGTCAGAGGGAGCCTATGTAAATTACACTCTTTTTTTCCAGTAATGTAATTTAAATATGGTAGTATTATAACTTTAAATTTTACAATTGTCTTTCTGTTGTCTTGAAGCAAGGTTGTCAATTTTTGTTGACTTCACTGAAATCAGGACAGCCAGTCAGATATAGGTTAGTTGAAGAATAGTTTCCTTATTTTTACTAAAACTTCTGTAGCTTTAAGACTACCCAGAGAAAAAATTACTGAGATATCTTCAACCTAAGGTAGTCAGTTGGTATGGGCCAGACCATTCCCCTCTTAAATAGTATTGTAGCCAAAGCTACATGGCTACAACAGTGTGTGTAAGAACTTCAGGGGAAATTTATTTAATGAAGTGTAGACAAAGTACTGAGTTTTGAAAGTGCTGGGTTTGAACTTGTAAATTATTTCAATTAATGCTATGTTAGTAAATGATTCTTCAGTGTGCACATGTAAATTGTGACATGAGTCTAAGTTCATTTGGCCATAAAAATAAATGGCACATCTAAGTCAAGAAGATTGCACTGATACAAAAAGGAAACATTAAACACCTCTGCACATAGTTTAAAGGCTAAACTTTAGCCTTTTCTCCTTACCTACAAAATGTCAGTACTGGTCCCTCACATCTCATCTCATTAGTGGATCACCTATTTATTAAATGAGTCTTCCTTTCATGAAATGAACTACTTATGTATTAAAGCCCAATTTCAGGCTAGTGTTACATTTTAAAACAGACCCAACTATTATTATTGCAGCATTACCAAAGAGTATGAATGATAATAGGATGCATGGTAAGATGTTAGGCTTTCTTTGGCTATATGCACACACGCACATGAACACATTTTCACGAACAAGTGAGTAGAAAAACCAGGAAAGGGGATGGAAAATACTTATCCTAAGAGAGGAGAAGGTTATCTTTGGTTAAAAAAAAAAAATCAAATAAATTACTTCTTGGGGAAATGGGATGACAGGCATTGAGTTACAACTGCTGCAGCATAGCTGCACACTGCTCATTCTTCAGAGACAGACAGGAACAGTCTAATGCTCACTTGGCAAACTAAAGAGGAAGACAAGACAAAGAATTCCAGTCTCTTTCAATATTAGCCTTCATCTTAAATGTCTGTTATCTTGTAGCTCATTAGGTGGTATCAATTTGTCATAAAGTTCCTTAATGTCACCGAACATTGCTCCCAAAGGTGAAGAAGGTTTCAGTAACAAGCACAGGCTTCTGTGTTTTGGCTGATGATTAAAATAGCCTGTCAGCCTCTAAGAACAAGGCTATGGCCATAAACTTTCTTTTCTGTGATTTCACCTCTTCATTAGAAGTGAGACCTTTGTTCTAGACCTGTGGCAGTGAGCTGGGAAAAGAGGACTTCAACAAAATACTGAACATAACAGAAACTGCAGTGAAATACTCCTCTGGTGCTTTGTAGGACAAAAATGATGTGAAATAAATTCTAAAAGACTGCAAAAGGTGGTAGTATGTTGCATCCTCATATCCATCATTATACTTAGAGAAGTAGTCAGAAAAACAAACTGTACTTAAAAACCAATAGACAATAAAGCTTGGAAAAAAACCCAACAAACAAATATTTGGCTTTTTATTTGTTTTACTATTGACTTTTTAAAAATTTTACCCATCTTTACAGAAAACTAGAATTCACAAGAGGTTTTGCCTTACTTTGTTTCAAACTGCTGATGCAGAGTGTTTTTTAAATGCAGAATCAGGGAGGGCAATTTGTCTTCAAACACAGAAATCCTAACTTGAGTGATGTGACGTGGAAACCTCATAATGGCTGACAGCTACAAGCTGTCACCTAATAATAAACCTTTTGCACTGCTGATACAACCACTGTGTGAAGACAAAGAGTTCGCCACTACACCTACACTAAAATAGGCAAGTATAGGCAACTCAACCAAATCTCCAGTAACAGAAATCTGAAATACTGAATCCGTAATAGAAAAGTAAAAGTTCCAAGGTCTTTTTCAACCTGATGATTATTTATCAGAAAGTAAGTCAACCTTGCAAAGACATGAGTATATACACATGTTGAAAAAGCTACAAAGCTACAATTCTGCTAAAAGGGGTCATTTTACTGATATCCTCATTCCAAGCTAAAATTTATATTGAAATGAAAAACAGTAAGATCACTGACTTCTGGAATAAATATTCCACATATATTTTGTCAAGAATATAGAACTGGAACAATTTAACAGTGTAAATAAACACAAAGAAGCGGGGGGGGGAAGTATCTGTTTTGAATTTAAAGGTTTTGTCTACTTTAATCTGCATTCCTTTGGTCATATATTAGTTGAGTATGTCTTCTTTAAGTACAATTGTTGTTTTCTTCCTTTGAAAAAGGAATACTGTGTTTATTATTGTAGTCAGATCATCTACATCTTAAGAATTTTTTTTAAAGCTGTGTATACTGTTAAGGTCATATTAACAAAGCTACAGATGCCTGCAACCTCTATCCCTTTCATCATTCCTGAAAAGGTTCATTTGCTATTCTTCAGTCATATGAAAATGCTGATACTAAAGAACTATTAAAACTATTTTAATATATCACAATTAAAATAAAAATTACTATTACAAGATGCATAGCTTTTCATATCACCCTATTTTGCCAAAGAACATTTTTGGTCCTTTGCCTCAACTCTAGATGTGGCGATTTGCACACTATTTTCCACCAGCTGAGCTATTTCCATGTCATCATCTTTACTAAATGCTAAGGCAAAATTAGACTTTAGTAGGGTTAATTAAACTGAACAAATTTATTGTGTAGGTCAGTTTAAAAGCCTGTGGCTGTAATGTGCATTTTACCTCTAATAAAATAATATGCTCAGGCAACTTGTGTTGTGATGAAATAGCTACTGATACACATACAGAAATGGATTCTGTATAACTCATTCTATTTAACTTACAAATGATCATCCAATTTTTCTTATTTTTCTTGAACAGATTTCAGACATTAGCTCTATGTTTGTGACACTTCATAATTCAAAAATGACAAAACAGGACCTTTTCAAAAGCTTAAAACAGCATCAGTTATATAATACATATTCTAGGAAAAATACCAGAAAAAAAAAAGACCTGCGTAGCCATTTAAGATCAAGCCAAGACACTATAAAAATACACCGGTATTTCTTCTATTCCCCTAGATGTACAGCTCCCACATAGCCATAACTCTACATAATATACATTTTTACTGATTGTTCTATTGAAGTGTCATGTCTAACTTGATCAAAACATTTGAAGTCAATAATTGCAATGTTATTGAATATAACCCTCTCTCTCACTTGTCATAATACAAATATTTTGTGTATTGAGCTTAACTGTTTCTTCTAATGAGCCAGTAAACAGTACTATTACTAAGTTGTAAACTGAAACTATGTTGAAACACACAAAGTAGGTTTATGTCCCTTGGTTTAATTGAAATATAGATATTCTATGCTTATATAACATCTCTTTATAATGTCTTGAGTACCATTTTTATGCAGCCTTACTGTGTAACAGACATTAAATCTTTGGAGAACTGATGAGTGTTGCCAATGTGCTCTTTTGGCCTCCCTAGAAATACTAAAACTCAGACTTGAAGAGTTGTTTGTTTTGTTTCTGAATGACCCTTTCTTGGAAATAAACTGCTCGATCACTAACTGTGATCTGCTGTGTGTTTCT
>JAWWLV010000121.1:10552170-10562588 GCA_035041135.1 Platyrinchus mystaceus | reverse complement strand
CCCCCCCCCCCCGGCACCATGGGTATGACAGTATCTGATTGTACTGATCTTGGCTGGGATGGAGTTCTATTTCTTCCTAGTAGCTGGTATGGGGATATGTTTGGCATCTGTGCTGAGAACAGTGTTGCTAACTCAGGCATGTGCTGGTTACAGCTGAGCTGTGCTTAGGCAGTGTCAAAGGCTCTCCTGCTCCTCTGTGACTGCCCCTCCAGCGAGCAGGCTGGGGGTGCACACGGCGCTGGGAGGGGAACAGCAGATCCCCACTGAGCAGAGGGATGATCCACACCACCTGCCTGCCAATGGGAAGTGGTGAATGAACCTATTAAACAGTCTTTATCTCAATCCATGAGTTTTCTCATTTTTACCCTTTTGATTGTCTCCTCCATCCCGCTGAGGAAAACTGAGTGAGTGGCTGAGCTGCTCATTGGGCTTAAACCATGACACTCATGATGCCTGACCCAAGGGAAGTCTTTGATTTATTAAAATGATTCAGTGCAGAGATTGTGATTCTATTGCTTAAACTGAGTAATGCCCCAACTCTCCAAAAAACCCAGAAACAAAAAAAAAAACCAAAACAAACCAAATTAAAACAAACAAACAAGCAAAACACACAAGCAAAACAAACAACAAAACCAAAAAACTACACACACTTTGAGTGCAAGGTTATATTAAGCTTGGCAACCAGAATCTGTTTTAAGTATTTCCTCTGCAGTTCAGAAAGCCATGCAATCTTCCATTTAAAGTATATATAAATATTTTCTTGATTGTTTATGAATTTGAGCACAGGCTAAAGCCCTTCTACCTCTCACTGGGTTTGAACACAATTAAAACACATGCTGAACTCCATCTTGAGTAGCACTTCTGCTTTGACTCAAGGCTGTTAGTCAGTCTTATTTCAGATGGGAGACATTGCTGAAATATCTGAGGGAAATCTGAGTCAAACTTGTATGACTATACAGGGTCTATTCTTAAAAAAATTATAAAGATATTGTTCATGGTTCTCCTTGTAACTGCATAATCTTTTTTGACACGCAAAATGATCTATTTCTATCCTACAGAGAACTCCAAAAGAAGCTTCTAGCTAAAAATCTCAGCTATTTGCAACCAGCTTTATTTTTAACAAATCCAAAAGCTATAGAGAACCATGAGCAAGAGACATACGGTGTGTTCTATAAAGAGTAAGCAATTGCTTGCCAACAGAGTTGTTATGATTAATTGCCAGTTCAACAGAAGGTAGGGAGTTCTGAAACACAGAAGGAAAAAGTGGTCTGAGAAAATTTAAGAAGGTCAAGAAATTTAACTAGCTTGAAAATTATTTGGTAACCAACTAATGCACAAAAGAGCACGATAAAGAGCATGATATCCACCCAAAATGCTGGGTGGATAATTACAAGTAACTGATGTACATTTTAGACTATGTAAGGTTTCTTAAATTTCTTCTCTATGCAGGCATGAAAGTGAATAAACAGACCAGGTAAATCAGACAAATCTAAAAGTAACAAGAATTACCTATATTCACCGATAAAAGTACATGGAAGAGAATTAATATGAAGCTAAAAACAACTTTAAGAGATCAGCTGCTCTTCAGTAGCTTCAGCTCACACACACACACACTAATATTAAAAGCACATCTAGCCTGAAACATCAACATTACAATCTTAATGCATCCCATCCTTCTCACATGTGCTGTGATCTAGTTTGCCAAAGTATTTTACTTCTTCAGTTCTTTGCTTGTATTCTCTGCAAAAGGTCTATGATAGCTTTGTATAAAGTTAGTTAAGACCTGCTTATTCTCCTCAAAGCAACACTGAGGACTTCAAATCATGGGAAAACCTGAGGCTGGAAGGGACCTCAAGTATTAGTAGCCCAAACCCCTGCTCAAAACAGGTTTAGTTAGATTAAGTTACTCAGGGTCATGCCTAGATAAGTCTTGAACATTTGCAGTGGTGGGGATTCCACAACCTCCCAGGGCAACAGAAGTTGTAGACAACCAGTAAGGTCCTACTGAAACATTTTCTTCTTAAGGTTGAGCAAGTCCAGCTTACTCAGTTTCTCATCATTCATTGTGTTTCAGGCTCCTAACTATCCTGTTGCTCTCCTGGACTCCCTTCAGTATCTCTACAATATCCTTCTTGTGGAGGTAAGGCCAAAACCAGACACAGTATTCCACCTGCAATCTCACAAGTGCCAAATACAGGGCACTGTCCTGGATGAGGCTAATGACTTTCCTGGACCAGGCTAATGACTGAATATAAGCAGTTAGCTATCCTCAAAACAATCTGTACTGGCAATTGCATTTACCATTTACTCAGGGAAACAAACAAACAAACAAAAAATCTCTGTCTTTCTTACTAATTATTACTAATACCATAATTATTGGCTTGTTGTACCCCAGGTAACAAATCTGATTTTTGTGGACAACAACCATTCTTGCCTAGGCTACTGCACATCTTCCATGCAGGGATCACCAGTCTCCACTGGGGGTGCCCACCTGCTCACAGCCTCCTGCAGCCCCACTGATGCCACCTGGATGAGGTCACACCTCCCACAGGAGAGATCCCCACTGCTGCCCCATCCCTGGGGAGAGACCCAGACACTCCTTCATGCCCCAGGCCCGATCAGGGTCATCCGGCCCCATGAGGCGCTGGCCAGATCAGGGTGTGCCATGTGCCAAGGGCATCAGCACTGGAGCATGTTGATGGAGCACAGGGAGGAGGCTGCACCGCTCTCGGGCCACTGCTGCCTCCCGTCCCAATGGCAGGAGTTATTAATGCTGCAGGCTTAACTGCCACTTGGCACAGGTCGATATTCCTCTCACATACAAGGAATGAAACGCCCCGTGAGGCCCCCGCAGCTTGTCCTGTGAGGGGTGTCAGTACCGTCAGCTCCTGCGCTCATTGCCCCACAGTGTGACATGGGGCCGGGCTCTTGCTCAGCAGCACTGATACACACTCCATTTGTACAGAGCATTCAGGATTTACGTGCCACAGAATAGTCCTGCTGCTACATGGCACAATTTCCTCAAATAATCCACATCTGCACACAGTATAATCCATTTGTCAAAATATAATACAAAATCCTGGTCCCATTGAGCCCTATAGGACAGACTTTTGTCCAAAAATTGTCATTTTCCTAATAAGAGGTCCACCTTCAGAAGCTGCTGTGTCTGTGTAGACAGAGAGTGTTGGAGTGTGCCTTGTCTTGCGGTTCCTCAGCTCTCTGAATCCAAAGGTATCACTGAAAGAGGAATATGCTTTATTCATTGACAAATTAGATGTTGTAAAAGATAAAATAAATTATTCTGTCATTTAACTGTGATGTCCACATAATTTACAGATTTCTTACATAAGAGTACCACATTTAGGAATTGAGGATGAAACTCAATTTTCTCTTCAATTCACTGAAGGTCTTCTTCCTTCTTCAAAAATAGTAGTAGTGATTCTAAAGAATTATAACAAGGCAAGGCAAACCAGCTGAGGTGGAGCATGAAATTACATTTCTCAAATATCATTAAGACCACGTTAATTTTTTACCACTGGCCAGTCTTGACTTTGGTCACTAGAGCGGATTCATTTGCTGGCTTCTTGGTCAGTGGGTTAAATTTGGTCATGATGACTTTAATCATTATTTTACTGTGAAAGGTTGTTATTAGTCAAAGGTGATGGGAGCAGCAAGAATAAATAGCTTATTACTAATTTGTGTCAGTTATATATGAACTCAGTGCTTTCCTTCATTTTCAACAATGTGAACTCAAATTGCTTTCAGCAGGCATGCCCCAATTTGCCATTTAACATGGCAATTACTCTCTTTTGTCTGCCTTTCTTACAACTGTGTCTTCTTTGCTGCTGTTTTTTCCCCTCCTTCCCTGCTGTGTCACCAGAGATGTATCTATTTTGCAGACAAGAAGGTAGGTCTTTTCCAGAAATTCATAATCTATCAGTACTTATCCTCCATTTCAAATTCTCTAATAACCTTCTAGTTTTCTACATTTGCCTTGCTTGTACATATATAGAGTAAAAAACTCCACCCCAACTTCCTCAACTGTGTAAATTACACATTTTGCATACTAATTCTTTAGAGCTGAATAATAATAATGTTATTATTTGCTTATCTAACATATACCATGGAGAGCACAGCTGCATTTTCATGCAAAGTGCTGACCCTGACAACCTTTCAAGTACATAAAACTGTTAGTAAAGGCAGCACTTAATCACAGGAAGGTTGTACCAGATTAAGTGGAGGATTTTTCATCACTTAGGAAATTTAATGTGCGCTTTTTTTTCAACCACTAGGTAGCAGATAAAGTGTCCTGTTTACATTATCAAGCCCATAATTTGCAGAAGGCCAGACATACTACTTGCAGTCAATTTCCTGGGCTGAAAATGTCCAATTCTAAGCATATGTTAGATTTATGAGTGCTGAGAAGAGATATTGTATTTTTTTTTCAGTTTTGTTAGGAAGATAAGTAATAACAGTTGAAAAACTTTCCTAAGAAAATTAATTTTCAAAGAAAAATTATTTTTTTCCCTAGCTAAAGAAATCATCAGCTAGTACAGAATAATGGATATTATTTTCTTTATTTTCTTTGTAAATGTATAGCAGTACAATGTTTTGAACTTCAGGCCTCTTGTCACAGAGAACTAAAAAAGGTTCTCACAGTGCTCTGTTTTAATTTGTTCTGGATCCGTATGAGTGAACACTGAATATTTCTTTCCATTCAATCTTATTTAGGTAGGGAAGAAGGACTTAGGCGCTTTGTTCATAAGTCAGATAAGACTAAATGCAAAACTATTTTCAGATCTGACAAATTTTAGCAAATATTCTCTATTTCTAATTTTGAATGGGCTTAGGTCCAGAAGCACAAGCATAGTACAACTTTCCTACTAGATTTATTTCTCTGAAACTGTAAAACACTACAATTTTAAATCAGAAGCCTAAGAGCACATCATCAGCCCATTTTTTCCCAGTTCTGTTTAAAGAACTCTTTGAAAAGCATAGTTAACTTCTGTTTCATATGTTAATATCATATTAAATTGCCTTATTGCTTTGTGATGTACAGAAACTTTGACGTTGGCTTCTCTACTTTATTTCAAGAATTCTTTTTTCTTGTAAGCTTGAAAAAAGAATCTTCCATTTAAATAAGTTGATTGCAAGCAGTTTCAGTAATTGAATCCCTAGATATTTGTCTTTGTGCTGGGAGGTTTCATTTAACTTCTAATGGATTTTTAATGCTAAACAGTTTCATTTTAAACTGTTGTCATAAAACATTATAGAATTTTCTATTTCTATTGCAGAATTTTTCCCCAAAAACCTTTTAAAAAGCTGAGGTTTAAAATTACATTATTTCAAGAAATACTGTAAAACATTCAGAGAAATGAGAATGATTTCCACAAGATAGAACTGTTAAGGCTATCATGCTGTCAGTCTGTTGCAAATTGTTGACCAGAAATAAAGTTTTTATGTTTAAATAATATTACTAATAACTGGAGTGCATTTTCAGTGGGAAGAGAAATCCTTTGTGACCAAAATGTAAACCAAAGGCCTGCCTACCACAAAGCCGTGCAGCTGTGCTGGAGTCCTGTCACCACAGCACCTCACCTAGCCCCACTACCCACTAAAGGGGGATATCGAACTTCTGCCCCTTTCTTTCTCTAATTGCAGTCCCTGTAAAACTGGTCCCATTTCACCCCACTGTGTTCCCTGGCATGGGGTCAGCAGGATGCAGGTAGCATCCCTCCGTGCTGTGAAGTGAGGTCTAATGGGCAAAGCAGTCTGCAGAGGGGCCTGAAGGGTATCGGGGATAAAAACAGCCCTTTGCGAGCCCGGGACACACTAAGTCCAAGGACAGCTCGGCCCCCTAAGGCAGCGTTTGGGAATCAAAAGATGCTGACAAGGGCTCCCTGCACAGGGCTGTTCTCCACTGTCTGAGGAGGAAAAGGATTTGATGACTTTTGTGTTCATCAAGATGAGTGCTCTATAAATTCGTATATCCAAGAAGTGCTACTAATTTCTGGGTGCCGAGAGCAGGAATGTAGTTGGTGGTCCTAAGCCATCAAGCTTATGCAGCTTAATAAGATACTACCTGTAAGATGAGCTGTGGTAACAACAGGAATGCTCTGATCAGCCCAATTTTCAAAGCAATTTGGATAGGTAAGTATATTTGACAATGTTTTAAAGATAGGACAAGCCTTCTGTGGTGGTTTGGAGCTGGCTCCCTGCCAAGTCCCCAGACCCCACCGCAGGAGCTTCAACTCCCCACAAAACCAAAACCAAACCCAAAAGAACCAAAATAAGAGAGAGAGAGCGCTAAAGATATATATATATATAAATAAATATATTTACACTTATATCACATTTATATACAATATACAAAAACTATATACACATAAAAAAACCCCAAAACCCAACACCCGAAAACAGAAAAGGGGGAAGGGAAAAGGGATAAAACAAAAAAAAACCCAAACTCGATAACAGGTATACACACTCAATAAAGGACTAGCCAAAGGAAAACCTTAATACTTTCCTTGAGATAGCACAATCGTGCTCGACACCACTGCCGCGCCACCAGAGTCCGGGTCAGCAGAAAACAGCAGGTCCAACCAGGCCTCAGCTCCCCCACAGAAGTGGGACTGGCTGCAGGGATCCACTGTCTCCAAACCTCACTGGAAAGGGAAGAGAGCAAAGGCCTCTCCTCCCCTCTTATTTATACCCTGATTTACGTAAAAATCGTATGGAATGCTGGGTACATGGCCACTTCCTTGGTTTCAAACTGGTCACCAAGGAAGGCCTAGATTAAAACCACTACACCTTCCATTACTGTCTCTTCTAATTAATCATTCACAGAGATCATCTCTTTGACATACGTTGATAAAATTTTGAATTTTTCCCAAGATATGGGACAAGTGACTGGATCATAAGAGCGCAGATAGTGCAGATCTGGACAGGTAAATATCTGAGCTACTTCAGGTGTCACAAACTTAAAGTTTTGTTCTGCACAAAGCAATCACAAAAATGAAAAATTGCAACTATTTTAATATGACAATAAGGAAGTCAGAGGTTTTGCTACTTACTCATGCAACCTGGTCCTTAAAAAGTATCTCCTATTTTCATCATTGTTGCAGTGAAATTGTTTGTTCTCTTTATAAATCTTTCAAACAATCATACGTCAATGAATAAAGATCAGAGGATCCAAGGATTATATAAAGTTGAAAAATCATGAAATCAGGACTTATATACATATATTGACAGGGATTTTTTTTCTGGGTTTTTGTTTGGGGTTGTTTTGTTTTTTTTTTAATAAATAAGTTTTTGAAGGCTTTCAGCTCTTTCTAGGTGAGTTTCCTCTGAAAGCAATCCAAGTTAAGACATTCAATATCACACAGAATGTGTTCTTAAGTTACTATATTCTGTTCATCCTTTTACTTACTTCTGAGTCATAGGAAAATTATTAAATGGGAAGAAAACCTGTTTTAGCTCTTGTTTGTACCATTCAACTAATCCTGTGGTCATACTCAGGAAGGTCCTCCTCTGAAGTCAGAGAGCAGGTACAATGAAATCAGAATTCTGGATTTGGCTTCATTGTTCACATTCACACAGTGTGTCTGGAGGATGACTAACCCAAACTTATCCCTAAAATGATGCATAGCCATTGCCAGACAGTTTAGCATAATACATTATTCAAAAATCTTTTGAAAATACTAGCTTTTGGGTACCCATAAGGTTTTTACCAAAGAACTCCCTAAATGCATTTTAAAACCTTATATCACTAAAAAGGAGACCTGAAAAATTAAGTCACTGTGACTTGGCCATGAGGACATACATTTATTTCTGACATTTTCTATTATTCTCATGAAAATTATAATTATTGCAGAAAACTAGCTGGTTGACCAAACATTGCATAGTTTAGCTTCTATAATCTAAGTGTTTAAAATTAGGATTTGAGAAATAAAAACTTTTAAAATATTTAATATTTATTACTTTGCAGTATTCAAAAGGAAAACCATGTACCCCACCGTGTCCTGGTCCATCCAGTGAACAGTTTCTCAAAGAGCAATGATTCCCTATTGCCACTAATTAGTTCTATAATATTACAGATTAATGTGGAATATTTTTATTACCTTGGCCATATAGTTTCCTTCACTCTGTTTTGGGATGTATCGTTTAATCATTCAAGGCCATCACAGACATTTTGCCTCCTGCAGCAGTGAATCCTATAAATATATTTCCCAGTACTTCTAAAATGTGCTTTTTTTTCTTTCCATTCACACTCCTAAATAATACAGTAAAAGGTCTTCTTATTTTTACAGCTACCATTTTAGTTAGTCCCCCTATCTTAAAATCAATGGCAAAACATTTAGCAAAACCTGTCAGATGCAAAAATAGCACTGAAGAGTATAAAGATGTCATGTGTTTGATTTTCCTCCATTCATTTAAAAATATGTTATCTGTATTGTTAACTTCTCATGGAGGCTGGGCAGAAATTGATACTGCTATTTATGTTTGCTCCTATGGAGCCTATTGAGCATAGTCCTTGTGGTCAGTAATCGATGTGTGGGATTATTTTAGGCTAATGTGTGTTTATTTACTTTAATTTCCTTACTTCTGTTTCCGTCTGAAATATTTCACAGACCTCCATAATTTTCACCATCTCTGCTTATGCACTCTTCTCCAATAGCATGACTTTGTCCTGTTTTTGTCTTCTTTCTCCACATCAGGTGTCAGGGTTTATTTGGTTTTATATTAGAAATTTACTTTTTATCTAATGTGGATTTGGACTATTATATACAGTACTGAGACAATCATGTGGTTTTTGTGATGAGCAGTCCTGTCTCACAAATATATAGTTTCTAGAAGAAGTTGTAAAGGATACTGATATGGGCTTGACTATTGCTTTTCCAGAAGGGTTTTGACAAGATCCTTCACCAAATGTTCTGAAGAAAATCAAGAGAGTATAAGAAGAAAGACACTTGCATGGGAAAATAATTTGGTAAAAGACAGGAAAGAGAAGGTAAATGGTCAGTGAGTGGTCAGAAGGCTGTTCATCACCCTTAGAAGCAACCTAGGTGAGAGGTGAGGTATCACTGTTTACAAATAAAAAGTTATTCAGGATGCAGCAACTGTCAAGAATTGCATTGTTTAAAAGTATCTTACACACAGTACCTGTATATGTAGTTTTATTTGCCTCATCTCAAAAAGACAGAACCAAAGAAAGTTCAGAGAAGAACAAAAAGATCAGAGGTGGGGAGTATCTTCCATATAAAAACTACTGTGCAGACCAGGACTCTTCAGCCTGGAAGAGATCAAATATGTGACAGAGGCACATAAAACCAGAAATATCCCAAGAAAATTTTTGTTTATTTTCTTTCCGAATGGATTAACTAGGGTTCATCAAATAAAGCTCACAGGAAGCATGTTCACACTGAACAAAAGAGGGTGAATCTCTATACAATATGTAATTAAGATGGTGGAAACCTTGCTGTAGGATGCTATGAATGCTAACCATTTACATGATCTCAAGGGGTTGCTGCATAAAATCATGGACAAGAATTCCAGTAGGACTATTACATACAGAATTTTATCAATATCTCTCTGGAGAAGTCCATAAACTGCAAATTCTTGCCAAGAGTGTATATCAAGAGGTGTCTCTGGAGGTTCACATCCCCAGGCATCTCCTGTTGGTCACCACTGGCAACAGAACAGAGGATTAGATACAGCACAGCCATTCCTTATGTTCTCGTCCCTTCAAGTAGTGGGGTTGTCATACTGGTTGCTTCCAGTCCCTGAGACAGTTGGAACAGCTTCTATTGTTAAGTTGATGTTGTGCCTAATGATTATATACTAGTCAGTGAAGTTACAAAAAGACCCAGCAGCGATATACTGAAGCTAAAAAATTTTAGACAGTTTTTAAACTCTTAAGGTCATTTACGTTTGGAAACTGTTATTACAGCCAGAGCACACTCCTGATCATTGACAGTTTTTGAAGAAATTTGTGGTTTTTCTCAAAACCTAGTCTTGTGGGCAGACACCACAGGGAAGCTCCACTTAAGGGTTATAGGTTGGATGTGGAATTCCCAACAAGACAGATTTGCTTTCTAGCCCAGAGTCTGGGCACAACTTCAGTCTGAAGAGCCCCTGAAGACTCTGAGCGCCTCTCCTAATGTAGTTAATGAAGAAGAGCTTAAAGAATTTCCAGTGTCATAAATTGCATTCAGAGAGGCCCTTCCAGTGGGAGTCATAGAATCAGCTGGGTTGGAAAGGACCTCTGAGATCATCAAGTCCAACCCTTGATCTAACACCGCCTTGGCTACTAGACCATGGCACTAAGTACCATATCCTGTCTTTTCTTAAAAACCTCCAGGGATGGAGAATCCACCACCTCCCTGGGCAGCCCATTCCAATGCCTGATTACCCTCTCTGTA
>JAWWLV010000121.1:10506215-10552070 GCA_035041135.1 Platyrinchus mystaceus | reverse complement strand
TGAACCTCATCCCGTTGGAATCAGCCCAACTCTCCAGTCTGTCCAGGTCCCTCTGCAGAGCCCTCCTGCCTTCCAGCAGATCAACACTCCCCCCCAGCTTGGTGTCATCTACAAATTTACTAATGGTGGACTCAATGCCCTCATCTAAGTCATCAATAAAGATACTAAACAGAACTGGTCCCAACACTGATCCCTGGGGGACACCACTAGTGACCGGCTGCCAACTGGATGCAGCCCCGTTCACCAGCACTCTCTGGGCTCGGCCATCCAGCCAGTTCTTAACCCAGCACAGAGTGCCCCTGTCCAAGCCATGGGCTGCCAGCTTTTTCAAGAGTATGATGTGGGAGATGTTGTCAAAGGCTTTGCTGAAGTCTAGATAGACACATCCACAGCCTTCCTTCCCCTCATCCACTAGGCAAGTCAACTGATCATAAAAGGAGATCAGGCTGGACAGACAGGATCTGCCCTTCCTAAACCCATGCTGGCTGGCTGAAACGAAATTTTCGTAATGAAAATGCTTTAATATCTTAAATATCATATTTTTTCTTTTGAAAACTAATGATCAAACATAGCTACAGAGAAAGAACATGCTTTCATTCATTGATACAAATTTATTGTAAATGTTTGTGTTATCCATTGGGATCTTAATGGTAATGTTACATTCTTAATGAGTTTAATAATTTTAGCACCTCAGTATAAATACAGAATTAATTTACATTAATCCCAGTAAAGTACAGATCACTGCCAAACTATTACTTAATTCCTTTTTCATGGGGTACTGCACTGGCAAAATTGTGATCTCAGTGAACTAATAGAATCTGTTTTGAAATATGGCCTTGATTTTGTGAGCAGCTACCCAGTGCTGTAATCTTACAAAATCCAATTCAGTCTCCCTGTCTGTAACAAGAGGATGAAAATTTACTTCATGGTAGGGGTATAAGGATGGGACTGATCCAGTCAGTTTCTATATCTGTAACCTGCTCTATAGTCGGAGGAGTTCAATACCTGGAAGAATGCATGGCTGAGCTCAGTGTTAGCAAAAGGTTTTGGAGATGAAGCATAAAGTGCTATTTTTAAAAGATACATTATTGAGCCTTCAACTGTGAAATCCCTGTTGCCATGAAAAGAAAACATTAATTTTCCTTTAAAAGAACAGTGTGTAGGTTGAACACTGCTAGTGGCAGGACTACACAAACATATAAAATCTAGCCTAGAATGCTGATTCACATATAGTAAGAACACTTGTACTCTTTGGTTGAGCTAAACACTTAGAATGAACTTGAAGTTGATATCTGCAAATGTACTTTGACATCTCACTCCTGTTGCAACCAGTGGGCTTTAAGCACCTAAATACCTCATAGAAGCTGGACCTTGTAGCTGTTGCTCAGCTGTTTCCCCACACAAATTCCAGCCATGTCCACATTACAACGTGCCACTTTTTTCCCCATACTAATCTTGCAAGCAACACCAAAAGAATCAGCTCATACTCCTGCCTTAAATATAAGCTTTAAGACAAAGACAAAGGAAGGAAGATAGTTTTGTCCCCCATCCCATCAAGTTATATATCAGCTCCATTTTTAAAGCTTTTATCCAGTTCAGTCCTTCCCACCTGGTGTGGTCAAGTCCACCTCCTCTGATTTCAATAATCAGCCAGAATATTATGTGCAGTAAGGAACAAGTATTTTCAATATTTCCATAGAAGTTATACTCACAGAATATGTAGTTAATTGGGACAGTGTCTCTCTAGCCCAATACTAAAGATGTGTACTTGGAGTGGGAAGTCCTGGATGCCTGCTTCATTTCCAAGGACAAGGTCTATATTTCACTTGTAGGTTAGTCATTAGATCTGCTCTAGTAGAAGGTGTTCCTGCCCATGGCAGGGGGGGGGATTGGAACTAGATAGTCTTGAAGGTTCCTTCCAATACAAACCCTTTCTTCATTAAATAATTGTCCTATGTCTGGACACGCTGCTTTCCTTTCCTTCTCTGCTAATTCAGTGAACCGCTGCACCACTAAGCCTTCACCCCATAATTATTCTCATGGCAGAAGACCATCCCTCAATATCAAATCCAATTCTGTTGTTGTTTTTCTCTTACTGACATGAGATACAGTGATCGACGAGTCAGAGGAGAGTCCACATATATACATAGTGGCTAAGGGAGAGGAAAACCAACTGTAATGCTAATTTTCATCTGTTATCAGGTTGACTAATTTCCAGACACAATATCACTGATTTCAGAGAAAGGGAAAAATTAGCAATGCAAGAGAACATTTACATTTCATGAATACAGTCATCCAAAAAGTTTGCATCCACTGCAGACACCAACAACTTTTTCCAGCAAAGAATCATGATTTGGGCCACTATGGTTGCTGATTCCACCAGGGCTAGCCCATCCAAACTGCTTCCCCAGGTAATCCTGCCCCTGGCCATCACATTGCTTTTTTCAGCCCATAAATGTTGAGGTTTTTTCAAATATGAATTTTTGAATTATAAACATTGCAAAGTAAAATGCAATCAAATTCTCAATCGGCTCATTTTCTTCTTCCAATGTTTTGTTCTGTAGATTCATGTTACACTTCAATTAGAAGTGACCTGCCACTTTTAATGCTAGAAACGTTTGAAAAATCGATGAGAGAGCTGACATTCATTCTTCTCTCTGCGGCTGTCTTGCTTCCATTTAGGTATAAAAGGACTGCTGGTACTAAGTACCAAAACTCCTGTCTATTGTTAAATTAATGACTGTGTTATCTCTTCTTCTCTGGTCAAATAGTGTTCCTCTGTCTCAGACTTTGATTATTGTGCTATAATTTCCCCATAGGTGTCACTCATCTGACAGCATGCATTTAAATTGCATTTCACTTCCTTTTGAATGAAAAAAAAAATAATCCTGAGTCACACATAAAATATTCATGTCACGATCTCTGCAAAAGTAATTGTGTCCTTAAAGTTCAGACATCACCTCACCCCTGGGGGTTGTATATACCAGTTTAGATGGTATACATTATTTGCAGCCACTGCTGTGGATCAAACACAACTGCTGGTTTGATTTCTGAGCACAGTCAATGCATACCATGTGAATATGTATCAGCAATGTAAATTGTCTGAAAAGCTGGCATAGCTGATCTCATTACATAAAAAGGGCTGGTTCTTTACTAAGGGAATGGTAGAAAATTTAAATGTCCAGAAAGCTTTTTTGAGGTCTGCCAGGCAATCATTGTATCTGTGAGGAAGCTGGTTCACAGTCACAGAAATCACTGTGAAAATCACTTTTCAAATATGTCTTACCTATGTAGCCCAGTATGGAAACACACACAGCTGCCTGGAAGTGCAATGTGATCCAGCTTCACCAAATCCAGCACTAGCGACCTCTTGACCTGTGAGAGACTGGACCGTTAATGTTTAATGACTCAAACAACTAACCACTTTTAGTAACTGCTCAGGTGCAGAGGGGGTGCACAAAAATATGAAGGAGGAACATGATATAGCTCTGTTGAAAATGTTAAAGCAAGTATTAGAACAAGTATTGGCACAATTAGAGCCCAGTGGGGTGTCATTCTTTATCCAACCCTATGAATAACAGACACCTTTAATTCATGTCCCTAGTTTCTAACTATTCTTTATCCATCTTAATAATGTATTACCTCACCCATATTTAGAGAACTTTTGCAATAATCTATTAAGGGAAACTGTCAAATAGCTTTCCACAAATCCAGACATATTAGATCTATTAATTTAATTTAATAGCTGTTCCACGTTGTAAAAGCAACCACTTCCTTGAGAGAAAAAAAAATGGTTGAAGTCATTACACTAGCATCATTTGGCTCAGATTATATGATATGTAGCAAGCGTGGGTAGAGTCCTTCCCAAATCTCCCTTCGCGAAGCTTAGCCATGATGATTATATGATGTGACTCCTTCTAGGAACATTTTTTTAAATAAAAACTGGCAATTTGTACTTGCAGAAAAAATGTGCTTTGGTGTTTGGTGTCCTTACCTTCTACAGTGCACATTCCCATTGAAGCTTCAAGTACCTCACCTTAAATATCTCCTTAACACCAAAAAGAAAAAATTGTGAAGAAAAATATCACAATCTCCACGTTCTTTTGTGTTCCAGAGATATCAAACTGAGAGACCTCATGGATCACTCTCTTTTTTTCTCAAAGTACAGCCCCAGCAGTAAAAATCTCATATTTGATTAGAAAAAAAAAAGTATATTCCAGACTCCTCCAGCTGCAAGAGTTATCCGTATGTGCTCAGAATAGAAATAAACTTAATTCAAAATTAATTATATTTCTCAAAACTTAGGTGTATGGAAATTGGTCTTTAATCAGCTGAACAGAGGTATTTTTCATGAAACAGGAATGACACTTGAGATTATTTGTTTCAAGAGGACGGCTAACCTATTTTTAAAGAACAGTATTTGCCTCAGATGCATATTTGATTAATGTGTATTAAAAGGATAGTGTCTTGCATTTTTTAATATAAAGCCATTTATCTTGTGATTCTGGAGTTAGCAGACTCAGTATTGCTGGCAACTGAGATATGAAAATTACATCAAGCCTTGTAATACCGTTAAGAAGGCTCAATACATATTATGTTGAAAAAATCTGAATTTTTCTCTGTTTAAAGTGAGAAGACTTAAGGCCAGAGCAGCTCCTCTTTCACCTTGAAAAGCCTCTTGTACACCTTTAGTATCATATACTTAAAATTGTTGACTACTGCTAATCCAGATTTTAGAGTTCCTGCCCTGAAGAAACTGGTAAAGTGATTAAAATTTCAAAGACCAGAGCAAACACTCTTAACTTTGTGTTGTGCTATTTGGTATACTATTTATACAGAACTTGTTCAACATAACTTGCTTAGCTTTCGTCACTAAATTCCTTGAAGCCTTAGGTTGCAAGCACTAGATGTTTTTAATTTTTACCTAGTCAACTAAGACAAGACCCCAGAGATGGTTCAAGATAGAAGCTACATTCATTAACAGAAGCTGCAACCCTAGAGGTAGGAAACATCCCACCTAGAGACAATGAAGGGACTCAATGAAGAACAGAAAGAACTCAGACTCTAGTATTCCTTCTGTTCCAGACTGTCACATGAGGGGTGGGGAATTTAGATTGTAAGGATATAATTGCCCAGGGGTTTCTTTGTTCAAGGTCCCTCTTCAAAGGGACACAACTTTAGCTGTAGTGCTATTAATGAAAAAGACTTTACAGGAGAGTCTGTTTTCAGCTTATTGATTCAGCAGAAATCTACAGTTGAACTCTGTTATGGTGGCTGGCATAACATTTATTCAACTTTGCATAAAATGTTAAAAATGTTATCAGTCTAATTTCTGATAAATGAAGGCAGTTGACATTTGAAAATGTAGTGCAGAAATGGCTGGCTGGCTGTTCACATCCAAGGTAAGAATCAGATATCAAGCTTGAAGACATTAATGTTTGAAAGTTGACTCTTCCATGAAAACAAAGTTCCGATTTTTAATGTGCTTCTAATGATTTGGCTAGGACTTTTATTATATCTCATAAATCCATACCATCAGATTAGGCTATGAAAAATGAACTATTAGATCAAATTAATTTTTTAGGTAGTAAACCCACCTGAAGCCAGTGGAATAAAATGAGATATAACTTTGACTGAACAGATATATTTATTATAGTTAAGTCTAAGTTTAGAGACTTGTCCTTTTATGTTTCTGTTCTTTTTATTCTGGTAAAGAATTATAAATAGGGCTTTCCATTTTTAAAATATTACTGTTATAGTAAAAGAATGCCTAATCTTTTTCTATTATTATTATTATTATTATTATTATTATTATTATTATTATTGAATGAACTCTCAGAAACCATTCATAGAGCCTAATTAACATGTTGGTGTATTTTATTAGGAGCCCAAATCCTACAGAAGATTTCTCCCTCTATTTCAAGAAAGCACAATTTCTAGGATTTAAAGGAACATCGTTGACATTTTTCTTTTCCTTTTAAAATTGAAGAAATTTTAGAATGCAACACTAGATATATGTAATTTTAATGGGCTTACTTCATCATTCCTTTTCTTCTAGCAGGTTGAATGGGACATTTTATATCCTTATTGTTATTAACTACTCAAAAGAGTTCTGGGAATTCAACCAAACCTCATATAAGCAGACTTTCTCCTAGAGCATATGCTACTTTGTCTTGATTCAGGAATGGAAATAAGACAGGAAATTCACATGGCAAAATAAAGAAACATTTGAAAGAGGAATTTTCTTGCACTCAAGCTCTAGGGCTGATTAAATCTGGATATTTTTGCAACAACTACTGATTTTACTTTGGGCAAATCACTTAAGTTTTCATGCTGGTGTTTTCCCTCCCATAAAATAGTATCAGAGTACTTCATTCAGCTACCTTTTGTCTCTCGCACCCTTCTTAGGGTGTTTATTTTCTTCTGGCTATACAGTCCTAAGAATTAAGATCTTGATCTTAATCAGAGGTTCTAACTAGTATCTGGAATGCAAATAGTTTTAAAGTAGAAATCCTTGGATTTTTTAATTTTTTTTAAAAGAATTCAGGTCAAGTTCAAGATCATTCTTATATTACCTGAATAACTGGAGTGGGTTGACCATGGCTGAATGCCAGGTGCTGACCAAAGCTGCTCTATGACTTGCCTTCTCAACTAGACAGCAGAGAGAAAACACAAAGAAAGGCCTGTGGGTCAAGATAAGGTCAGGGAGAGATTGCTCACTGAATATCATCATGGGAAAAACAGAGTTGGGAATATCAAATTAGAGTAGGATAATGAGAAATAAACCCACGTCTTTAAAAAAACATTCCCTCCATTCTTCCCTTCTTCACAAGCCCGACTTTATTCCTGAATCCCTATCCCTCCTCCTCTCACAGTGGCACAAGAGGTTGGAGAATGGGAGTTGTGGTCAGCTCATCACATGATGTCTCTGTTGCTCCTTCCTTCTCAGGGAATATGTCCTAGCTTCAAGAAAATAACTGAATTTAAAAAAAAAAAATAATATTCTTTCTCTTTTTCTGTTTTTAGAAGAGAATGCTTCTCAGCTGTGTCTTCAAGCTTAGCAAGCTCTTTTGTTTAATAGGCCAACCTTAGTATAAAAGATAATATTATTTTTGTGTGAAATATATATCTGAATTTTATGTTACCCTACAATGCAGCTATCAAACTGAAAGTTTACAACTTGAAGAATGATATGGTTTTATTTATTTTTCATTTTTATTTTTTCATTAATTGTGGGAGGAAAATAGGCAAGAGATACCTGACACAACAAAGAAGGCTTATGTATTTGGGGCATCAGAAAAGATGTTCTCCTTTTGGCCACTTACAATGTCTGATCTCTCAGGTTTTAAAAGTACATAAAAGTCTCCATTATAAATCAAGTTTCCTGGCTTGTGATTTAGCATTATCATAAGTGCAATCTGTTTGTAAGAAAAAATTTCTCAGGCCATAAGTGCATGTGGCTCTGTATCACTTCCAGGAAAGGAGAGGGGGTTTTTTAACAGCCAGTCTTTGACACCTAAATTAAGATACTGGCCTTTTTATGTTTAATGGATGGAGTACTGATGATGACTGTTCAGATTCAGCTTGGATCTTGCTCTGAATCTCTTCCTGCAGAAGACACTTTAGACATTATATAAACAGAAGCCCTACAGTGCCCAGGTGGGTAAAGTACACAACTAAGTTTGGTGTCTTGTAAATAACATTTTCTGTAAAGTGGTCAGCCTGAGCATAAGCTGGCGTTGCATGAAATCGAATCTTCAGACATCACTGCTGCATCAAAGTATAAACTTGCTAAAAAAATATAATTGCTTGGTTCCAAAAGACATGTATGAACAATATTTTTTTAGAGAAAACAGGAAGCAACTTAAATGGGGAACAGACAGGAGCCACAACAGAGCAAAATTTCTGATACATTTTGAACCATAGCAGAGGAGTCACTTATAAAGTGTAGAGATTATTTTCTCTCAAGTCTCCCTCTGAAACAAAACTCCCACAGTTTTTGAAAGATCAAAAAGCTTATTTTAGTCTTAAAACCTAAAGATCCCGGTCATATCTTTCACAGGAGGCCATACGTGATATTTCACAGGAAGTAAAGTAAACGACCTGCCCAGAGGGATTTTTTTTTTTCCATAGAATTCAGAATTATTGGGCTAGGTTTTGTTTGCAGGCTTCACCTTTACAGCCTATAGAAACAGTTTATCTTTTGCTTCATTCTGTTATAGCTCTGTATTTCTTCTGGGACCAGAATCAATACAAATAATAAAGTAGTACAAGAGCCTGCAATTAGGCTGGCTGGATAAAGTTTAAGTACTAATAAATTAAGCAAAAACTCTTCAGATTTCCAGATTAATTCATTAACAGGAAAGCACTGAGAAGCACAAGCTGACTGACATTTGATTTCCAAAACAAAAGTCTGCACTCTTTTTCTTACCATATCCACCTTGCTCTACTCTGCATCACCAAGTTAAGCAAGAAAGCAGCATACTAACATTTCTTTGCTATTTTCAGCGGTAGAATCACATTCTTCTCAAGTGATTTTAAAGTTATATTTTTAGCAGATGTTCTTTCCTTTTAGATTCATTCTGATAGGAGTGTATCAAGGGTGTCATGCTAACAAAACTTGGCTATTTTACTAAATGTCAGAAGCATATCAACAGAAGCTATGGCAGCAGGGGGAGAGCCCTTTGTCTGATCATGAAAGTCGGGAATTGTTTTGACAGAACAAGATAAAAAGTTAAGGAAAACACCATGATGTTTTTATTTCTCCTCTTTCTCTTCTCTGTTGGATTTAAATTACATCTTTAATTTTTTAATTGTTATTTAATAAAAATTAATAAATGAAGGCAAAAAACCACTTGGAATTTTGGGGTCGATTTCCAGAGACATAAGGATAGAACTATATTTCCCAGAAAAAAAAAAAAAAAAAAAAAAAAAAAAAAAAAAAAAAAAAAAAAAAAGAGATTTACAGCATTTCTGTGCTGGTTAAAGTCAACAGGCACATTTGCTGAACTATTCTCATGTGGGACAATTCACTCTCAACAACATCAGCCAGATCAACAGACATGCACACACACACACACACACACACACACACACACACACACGTGTGCACAGAAACATACAAATAGCTTAAGGCAGAATGAAAGCCCCTGCAAAGTGGCCTAGGACTTGGCTTCACATAAAAATTGATCTCTCTTGAATAGACTGTCATCCTAATTGCCTGTCATTAGTGTGCACTACGTTGTGACAGTAAAGCCTTCTCATTTATCCATCCAATGACACATCCATTTATTCTCCATGGCTGGAAAATTTCAAATAACCCCTCTTTATGTCGGTGGCTCCTGTTCAGATAAACTTGCAGAATGCAGTCCCACATCACCACATAGAACCCTTGCCACTATATTAAAAAAAAAAAAAAAAAAAAGAGAGAGAAAAACATATACAAGTAAAAATTATACAAGAGAAGCTTCAGAATGAAGCACTGTAACTCAGACTGTGGAAGAACTCACTTTCTTCCCCTGCCTAATTAGCCACGTTGTCTATCAAGTCTAAGAGGGGTAAAAAGAAAACAGAGAAAAGGAAACAGAAAACATTACAGTATGAGTCTGTGGCTTGGGAAGGAAAAAGCTGCTGAATCCCCTCCTGGAGCTCATGTATTTCTGTAAATACACAAGTATTTTTCACCACTTGCTAAAGAAAAGGTTACTGTTCATCATGAACCAGAACCACTCTTAAGAAAGCAGAACACAGATATAAAAAGGAGGAAATTTCTGCTTCACTCCAACAGGAATTTAAACACAAAGAAAGCATTTCAGATGTAAAAGAACTAATCAAATAGTCTGACCTTTCAAAACAGAAGATGTGTGAAAAAAAAATCGTTTTAAGTTCCATGGCTAAGCCAATCAACTTGCTATCCTGCTCTTCCCGTGTTTTTTGGGGGTTTTGTCTGTTTGTTGTTTTGGGGGGTCCTTTGTTTGTTTGGTTTTTTTGTTGGGTTGGTTGGTTGGTTGGTTTGGTTGGTTTTTGTTTGTATTTTTATTTTGGCAATGCAATTTCTTGTAAAAAATTTGGGACCAGACAATACACAAAAAAACTTCTCATAATGTAGAAATCTTTTAATCCGGGCACACGTATTTTTCTAGCAAAGACGTAGAATTCCTCTTGACATTCTATCACGAATTCTATCTGTCTTTGGTACCCAATTCTAGACAACACGGGATTCAGCACTTAAACTTGGCACAAAGAGCAATTCACATCTCTATTTATTCAAGTCCTTCTCTCGTGAGCCTTTGAAAGGAGAACAAACATATCTTTTTCCAAGAAAGGCCATACAAATATTTAAGGTTCTGTTTGCATTAAGATTTTGCAACATGAATGTAAAAGTATAGGTTTTTTTCTCTTTCAGCAGCTGAGTCCAGGGGAACATCAGTGAAGGAGTAGCAGTTAACTTGGACACTGCACTGTAGCATTTAATGGAGAGATAAAAGATACCAGGACAGCCAAGATTTATCCTTGCACATAGATTTTAGCACTGAGGCAGCTAGAAAGCTTGTTTTAGGCAGGTTCCTTAATAGAAAATTATTATTTAGATTACAGTTCCAGTAGAGATCCCACCCCTGACTAAAGTTCTATTGTGTTAAGCATTGTAATACAGGATGGGGTTGCTGTTCAGAAAATTTGCTGTGAGCGGGTACTGAGGTATTAAGTGAAACTCTATAAATTACAGCAGACTCCAGTTCTCCAGTCACAGTTCAATGTCCCATCAAGTGGGCTACTCAGGCTTGTGCCTGAGTAGGGATTGTTGGGGTTTTTAGTTCTTTTGGTTTCTTAGAATTTTTCCAAAGGCTGAGCCTGTACTTATTAAAAGTTTAAAAGAAGGGTGTTCATGTGAGCTGAACAATGAACTGGTTGGTCAGTGTACCATTGCAAGTTTCATTCCTATGTGAAAATAAGTTACCCGTATAGATCCAATGGTTATTAAATGCCACGGTTATTAAACAGCTACTGAGTTAGATATACTAGTAAGTGGTATTGAAATAAACCACTCCACCATTTCCTTTTTATCACCTTCAGCCACACTTGGCCATTCGTGCAGCTTATAAATACTGAAGAAGGCATACCAGTTAGAAATAAATGTCTGGTTGCACTTTCTAGACTTAAAAATAAACAGAAAAAAAAAATCCCACAATAAGTTCTTCAGCAATAAAGAAATTAGTATTTTCCATTACATGTGCCATAATAAAGGAGAAAATCAACTGATGTGATAGAAATAAGCAAAATGTAATTTTATAAGTTTAGATCTAACATTATGAATCAATATAAAATTGAATTCTACAGATAATTTAGTGTATGCCCACACTGTCATTTGAGTCCATTCCTCTGGTCCCCTGCCCATGATTCTCCCTTGCCTTTCAGTCCCTGCTCCTGTTGGGAGTGAATCAGCTGTCTGGCACTGAGGCACAGCAAGACACAGAGGTACACAGCTCACAGTGGGCTGCTCCCTGCTCCAGTCAGTACGCTGCAGACCTCTGGCTCCCAGCAGTGTTAATCTTGAAAGGTTCAAAAGCAAGCTGGTCCCTGTTAACTGGCTTTAATATCAGTGTTTTGATTTGACATAGCTAACTAATATGGCATAAGTAACTGTAACCATGCACAGACTTCACTAAGCGACAGCACAAATGTCTCTTTAGATAATAGTTTCAGGATAATAAATCCCCTTAAGCATCGAGAAAAAAAAAATGGTTTTGTTGGTTGGGTTTTTTTGTTTGTTTGGGGGGGGAGGGGGTGGCTTTGTGGATAATTATCTACATGAAAGCTCTCTGTGAAAGGAAAAATGACATAAGAATAGCTAAGGAGTAAATGGAACATGTCCTCTACTCCTAAGGCCATATCTTTAGCTGACATGAACACCTTTATGCTGAAACTGAACTCTGACAACAACACTCACCTCCAGAAAAGTTCTGCACTATTGTATTACTCAGTATAACTTTTAGGGCCATTGCTGTCTAATTTGCCTTGATTCCCAAGGTAGTCCTCAAAGCTTCCTTTTTAATACAGGGACATTGAGATACAATTTACAAGGTATTATACATGGCAAGGGCAAGGGGGATATAAAACACAGTCAGTGGTAATATGGTAGGTAGTGGTCTAAAGCACACTGACTTTCAGCATGAGGGCCAGATCCCAGAATGGACATGGGTGTTTACACTAGGAAGAAAATAAATGTCTAAGAACAAATGAGATTGAAGGGGGTGCAGGAAGCAAGTCTCTGCAGAGCCACAGGTATCCACGTTTTCCTCCAATTAAGTTACATAGTAAGCAAATTTCTGGTACTGATCAGACACAACAATGTCTCTTTGGTTGACCTATGGTTAGTTTTTCTTCTCCACCTTAGAGATTTGCAGTACAGGTACCAGCCATTTGCATATCCAAAAGCTACTAGGGATAGCCCACTGATCAGGAAAAGACACATAAAATGGGATTTTTTTTTTTCTATTCTTTTTGTTCAATGTGGTAGTAGTCCTACAGTTTCTGCTGATGGCCATCCTTTCATAGGACACCAATATTGTGGAATAAAATGTTGTTGTTCTTTTACACAAGCACCCCTTTGTGTTAATTCTCTAATGATTTCAACATGATTCCAAACTGGGAAGAGTTTGACTTTCTCCATCATGTTTGTTTACACACTTTTGTCTACTGTTAAGTGCTTAATGGGTCTTTCTCTATTTGTTTCCTGGGACTGTCCTTAACAGCAGGTGGCAGTTATTCAAGTTACAATAGGGAACGCTGCACCCTTGTGCCACAGATAAAAAACACAATGCGAGTTCAACATTCTTTACAGAGAAAATCAATAGATCTCCTAACAAAGCAAAACCTTCAGCAGTTTCTTATCCAACTCACAAACCACTTTGGTTCAGGAGGTACAAGATGAAGGACAGATAGCACGGAGCTAATTTCAAGAAGATAGCACCAAAAAAAGAAATCCTCAAATGGCCTATTATTCCTGAAACACTGAATTTACACACTCATTTGACATTATATGTGGGGCTGTGTCAGATTTGGTTAGGACTGTTATTTTACTATTAAAATAGTATATCTATTGAGCTATATAATGCATCATTATCAAAGCCTAACCTTGCAAGTATATTAAAATATTGGCATTAATACTTTCTAAAATAATTACTATTTTATTAGGACAATGGTTTATGTATGTGCTATTTCTCAGGCAGTCTACACTTTCTTTTTTTGCTTCTTTCCTTTTGTTTTTTTATTTACTGCTCCATTAACAAAAGGATGTGCTCCCTCCCAAGCCCACACTGAATCATTGCACTGCCACCTTCGACTTATCTATATAACAAGAGTTGATTAGATAACTTTGTTAAGATTGATTGCTTCATACTTAGGTACGTAAAGGCTCTAATGCTGGCAAAATTGTGTGGTTATGGCAGAAGACTTAAGCAATTACAGTATGTCGGTCTCACTGACAGTACGTTTCAATAACTAAGAGAATCCCAGACCAAAAAATTTCCTCATAAGGAGCTGAAGCTATCTAATACCATAATTTCTAGTGTCTTCTGATAACTTTTTCTTCTTCTGCATTTACATATTTCTCCAACTTTGCTAGTAGACTGCAGAAACTACTTATTGTAGCATCATAGAGGAAGGCATCATAATTTCTGAATCTGATTTCTTATGAAATAATTTTATTAATACAGGTAGTAAAGGTGAAGTAAAGCTGATACTGATATGTTGACTTCACTGAGATATATATAAATTGTTTATTAGATGAGTATTCAGAACTAGATATCATATGTGAATCTAGCCAGCACAAATCACTGAGACTTCATTCAGCAAGAATGGCAGTACCATAAAGAGAGGATGCCAAAGAAAGTTCTCACTTTCACTGCATAGCAGAGAACTATGGTTAATATCTCAAGAAGTCATGAAGTAAAACAGATGGAAGAAACATTCTGAGTGTTAGGAAGGAAGAGAGAGCAGTAAGTAGTAAGGGGAAGTGACTTATTTTGCATGAAAAGTCAGCATTCTGGTCAGACCTATGGGCTAGGTTTAAAAAAAATTCATTTTCCAATCCTATCTGTTTTACTACTAAGCCATCGCTATGATTATTGTATCAGAGAGATTAGTTCTGAGAGTGGGTATTTATCATTTGTCTGGTTATATCGAAACATGAGCTTTTAAAAAAAACAGGTCTTGGTGGTTTGTGGGTTTTTGTCTTTTAATAATTTTTTCACAGAGAAAATAAAGCCTCATAAGTCTACATGAAAGACAGATATGGCTTGACCTACACGGTTGCAGAAAGGGTGAACCAGGTAGAGGGCTCTTAGTTCTGTTAATTCCTGTGTGGAGAGGGTGTCAAGCAAGAGACTGGAATAATCAGATGCTGATCAGTCACTGATCTCTATCCACAACCCTGAAGAGTCCTATGGTATTATAGCAGTAACATATGACTGCAGTAACAATAAATTTAGAGTAATAATGATAAGGCTACTGTGCCCACTAACCAAAGGATAATCACTTTTTCTAATTCTCCAATTAGTGATCCACTGAGCCTATCATTTGCACCTTTTGTGGCTACCTACATGAATTATAGGCAAAAAACCTTAATGAAATTAGCAAAGGATGATAGATTATTTGATTTTTTTTTTCTGAGCATCAAACTCTTCCAAGTTTACTTTGAAATGACTTTACCTATGACTACTACAAAACTCTTCTCAGATAATATCTGGACGTAATGGCATCAAGAATCACGGAGAAAAATACAGTTTTGAACTGAGACCTACTTGGATGCTAGGACCTGATATAGCAAAACCTTTAAAGTGCTTTATTTGAAAGGAAAAAATTCTTGTATTTAATGTGCTGGAGGTGATGACATTTATCTGTCTATTTAAGAATGCAAAGAACACCAGAAACTAGGTTTCTGGGACTGTCCATAAGATTTACAGTCCTGCTGATTCAGGAACTTCAGGATTTCTACTGTTTTCCCCCCAAATAACTAAGAATTTATCCATTGATTTGGATCCATATGTGAACAGACTAGTAAGCAGTACACTTATTCACTTGGAGGGAGCCCCTTACTGAGGGGAATCTCTGTCTGGACATTCTTACAAAGACCTTTATCATCTGTTTTGCTATTTGTGCTGACTCCTGTACTGTACCAATTGCAAACTACTACAGCAGAAACAGCAAAGAAAAATTACAGTCTTAATGCTGCACAGGTTGGCAGAGCTACTACGCCCAGGAGGTTTCAGGCACTAGGTCTACAGCATCTATGGGTTTTAAACAGAAGCATACTGAAGCTTGGGTAGGATGGGGAACTGCCACTGAGCTCCTTCACTGTATTGCAGTGCTGCTAAATAGTCTCATCAGGTCCTCCAGTGGGACTGCTAAATGCTCCAGCAGGTTGCAATCACAAACCCCAAATCCTGACTCCCACGTGCTTAGCAAGGACATGGTATTTCTTTACCTAAAGGTTCTCTCATACCTACCATAATGACTGGGCAAAGAATCAGTGCCAATTTGGTAGGGTGAATGCATGTGGACTTGAAAAAGAGCCTTCATCTGCTCTTTCAGAATGCAAAAAAATGTAAATTATGCTATCCTGTTTCAAAGTCTATTAGAAGGTAGCAGTGATGTATGGTTCAACCTAGCACCTTTCACAGTGACTAATATGCAGCTTTCCTGCTGTTCACTAGGATGGCTGGTGATAATGATAATGATGAATATCCACGCAAAATATCTGAGGTTTTTGGAAAATGGTTCCCTTTGACTCATTAAGTACACAGGCTTCACCAGCAAGATAATGTGTCAAAAGCTATTTCTGAAGAACACAAGATACTACTTCTTTTAAACAACACAGGATAATTCTAAAATGACTGAACACACCTGGGGATTGCAAATGTAAAGTGAAAGTAAATTTTCCCTCCTTTAAACTTGGCTTTACATTAGTCAAGAAAACATTACAGTTACTCTCACTGAAGTCACATCTCAATTTTATACACTTAGAATTCCATGATGATAATACCTTCTTTGAAAAATTAGTATCCTCAGTACAAAGAACTGCCACTGATGTGCTAACTGCATACAGAGAGAACCATGGTGGTTTACGTGTAACATTTAACCTGGAAATATAAGAAATAAAAAACTCATTCACTGTGGAATCTGACATAAACCAAAATAGACACAAAATAGTAATAACACAAAATCAAATGTCTACACAAAGCAGCAAGTGGATATGATTGACTCTAAACTGAGTTAATGCACAGGCTGCTTCCTTCATAGAATGGAATCAGATGGCAGAGAGTTAACTTCAGGCATGATGTGTCTCAAATATATTAAAGCTTGAAATATAATGTAACAAGTAATTGGCATTTACCCAAGAAGTGTCTGTGTTAAATGGACACTCAGTAGAAGTAAGTGGTATAAAGCAGGCATAAAAGCTAGCAATGCCCAGGTGATGCTCTTTTCTCCTGGGGAACCGTAAGAAGTTTGGACAACAATTGAAGAAGCAGAATAAAAGCACAGAAGGGCCAGTGTAGCAAATCTCAAGTAAAGGCAGGGGGGATGTGCTGGGGGGGGAGGAGAGTCACTGTGGAAAGGAAGGAACAAAAAAGAAAAAAGCAAATAAACAAAAAAAATTAATTACTACATTAATAATTGTGAAAAATAATCTTTCTCTAAAAGGAATTGATTATATCAAGCCATTCATCTTCTGACATTGTCAACACATACTTCTGCCTTAGAATAGCTTCTTTAATATTTATGAAGTGCCACTGTCATTTTCCCCCTCTGCCTTTCTTGTTGCATCCTTTATGACTGACTGCTTGTTGCTAATATCAGTGTCCTGGGGGAGAGGAATCATCCCTCCAACCCCCCACTAGAGTTCCAGTCTGAGGCCAATGAGCGTGAAGAGAGATGGCAGTTTGAGAGACTCTGCAGAATGAAAACATGTCCAGCACAGAAAGAGAAGGACAGCTCAGTAATCAGCTCTTTGGGGTTTTTACTTCCAGTCTGTTAGGGAGATGTACTGGTGTTTGCATTTCCTCCTAAGTGGGAAAATAAAGGACTATCTCACCTCATTTTAATTGTTTCAAATAGAAAAAGGATACCCAAAAATGTTGTGATATTCTTGGAATTAAAAATATCACATTTATAGTGCATCATGGATTAAGCACATCTTAATTTTCATTATTGCACCAGGAAGCAAAATTCATTCAAACTCTGTATGCCTTTCACTGTCCATTATAATTGCATTTATTAAAAAAGGCTTACCAAATAATCAGACAAGGCCTAGAGATAATAAAAAAATGTAATCTATCTTCACAGTTATCTGGATATGCCTGTGCAGCCCCTGAAAATACTGGCCCTGGTTGCAACCTGCCAGTTAAACCGTGGAGCGGTTGAGAAACACAGCTCTTAACAAGGAAAACAGGAATTTCCTGCAAATATCCCTGGCACTAATTAGATGGGATCTCTCTGCACAAATGTGAGCGACCGGATTCGTATCTCACTAGATTGCTTAATTATTGTGTCGGATCAACCGTCTTGTCTGTGTGTGTGGCAGGGGAGGGGCCATGGTCGGGCCTGCAGCCTCACGGCAAGATCGGAAAGCACAACATGGATCTGCAGCCAACATGACGGCTCAGAAGGCACATGAGCTGCAGCAGAGCCCGCATGGGGCAGCTGTTAGTCAAAAAGGCCCGCCTTTACTCTTTTCTTCCTCTCGTGGATAACTTATGGGTTGTATTTCACTAATTTGTAGGTTGTCGTGTGCTGTGTGCTTCTCCTTGGGTGGAATACTTCCCCTTGGTTGTTGGTTATTCCTGTAAAGCCCTTTTTGCCAAAATGGTTATTTTCTCATTAAATCAAAAGAAGTTCTCTTGGGAAATGCTTGTGGCGTGTTCTCTTTACACAATTCAAGGTATCAAAGAGCCAAAGGCTTTGCAAGAGTTCGTATAGGCGGAGTCTTAAATGTAAGTAACCGCCCAGATAATGTGTGGCTTGAGACTCAGCATATTACAACATATACCATCAATGCCCTCATCTGCCATTCTGCTTGCAAGCTATAACCAAATATATTTACTGGGTGACTAAAAATAACTTGCTATTCTTGGATGAACAACTTTATCCTGCTATGCTAGAGGCTCCTTTAAAGACATTAAAAATATAAACCTCACAGCTACATGCTCAGCTAACAGAATTGGGCCCCTGCTGTGTTATGGCTCAAAGTTAACATGATGTATGATGTCAAAGCTAGAAAATCATTGTGTTTCTTAAAGTGGACAGGAGATGTGATTTAAACTGCCTCTATTGGAGTCCTATAATCAGTCATCCAAAATAAATGTTATTATTCAAGACTTATTTAGAAGCAGACAAGATGTAAACCTATTTTTATGCAATAAAAAAGTTTATAGGATCCCATAAACATGTTGATTGCTTCTTTATACACATTCTGCATGTAGATTTCTTTTGTTTCATATGTAAGACTTTTTGTTGTGCTTTGCAACTATGCTCAGCACTCTCGATTTGCAAACACCCCACACTGGAATTCTTGTAGTAACTAACAGCATCAACCTAAAACTACTCTCCACACACACTTGGGTACATAGGTTTGAATTAACATAAAATATTCCACCTAAACTCTCCAACAGCATCTGACTCTAGATAGATGTTTGCTATTGCAAATATATTTGTGAGATTTTGCTGTGGTTTTGCTGCAGGTGGTTGCAAGATGTATCTAGATGTGTCACCTGTGTCCTGAGCCAGGGATCGGGATACCCTGCCTTGAAAAAATGTTAATGCAGGTACATGGCTTCCAGACTGAAACAGAAGTGCAGGAGATGACACCTCCCTCCACACATAGTCAGACCTATGGGCAGCTCCCAAATTACAACAGTTGTTGTATGAACTTCCGGATGCCTTTTTCTTACAACACAGGGTTGTAACAACCTGGTTTTGGTTTCACAAGATTACTAGGGCATATGGATGCCTTAATCATTTGTCCCATGCAAACTGTACCTATTCCTCTGCAAACTGTAGCGTATGGACACAGCATTCACTTCTCCATCAGTTAACGTGCCTCATGTGCAGGAAAAGTTTCAAGGGCCACTCCACAACATCTCAGGGAGCTGCACTGGAGCCAGAGCAGAGCAGATTTATGTTTGACTGGACCTTACTGAGAAGCTCAGCTACAAATAATCTCCTCTTCAGACCTGTTATCCTAGAGTAGAGGAAAACAACAGTCAGAGGTATAAACTTTCCAATAAACCTTCCACTGACCTAAAGTGTGTTATGGTATTTTCTAACTTTTATGGAAAAGAATTATGTTCCAGTAGAAGAATTATTTTTAAGCCTTCCAAAACAGCCTGAATTTCTGAGTTTGGGAGAAAAATATTTTGTCCTAAGATGAGCCAAATTCTACTGAATTCAAAGTTTTCTCTAAGTGATTTCACAGGATGAAAGATATTTGTGGTGATACTTTCAGTAGTTTCTGATACTAGGAAAGAAAAGGAATTTTTTTTATCTACTCAAAGAATATGTATAGCACTAAAAAAGTTCACTCCCATGTTTGGGAATTTACTTCTACATTTTTTTTTTAATTTTTTTTTCATCAAAGCAAATTTTTGGGCTCACAAAGTTCAAGTGAATTTTGTATCTGCCAAGATGTATTCTGTAATCTTTATTAAATATTAATGTTGAACTATCACTTTTCTGTGGTTATAAAAAATTGTTGTCCCTAAAATGTGTCAGATGATTGGTTTTTGGTTTTTCCCTTTAGATTGATTTAAATAGTTTTAAATATGACATCACCTTCAAAGCATTTCATAGAAACAAAGACATATAGGTCAGGAGTGTGTCCAAATGACATTTAAATGTCAGACCAGTACTTACTTTATTGAGATATGAAGTAATATCTGCTGATACACTGAAAAAATGTTTAAATCTATTTCAAGTGTTCAAAGAGTTCTCCAGTAATAATGCCTTTGAGTGACTCTGTGAAGATGTGGAACAGAAACTGAAATGGATTTGATAGTGGGGAATAAAATTAGGAATTATCTACTGGTCTGACATAAGGTCAACATGACCACATTAAATCTGTATTTGCACACAGTATGAAAGCAAAGAAAAATCAAATAAAGAATTTCTGTGAAGCACTGTAGCTCAAAAATAATGGAAAATATCAAATGCCACAAAGTTGGGGACAGAAAAGACTTCTTTAACACAACTAAGTCAACATTGCCTGCACCCATTTGCAAGGAAAAGTAAAGTAGAGGGGGTCAGGGACTTCTGTTCCAGGAATCTGCAGTCAGAGACGACAGAGGAAAACAGTGCTGTTGAAATGCAAGCACAGAAAACTTAGTCTAAAAGACTATTAAGTCTTGCAGAGAGAATGTTATGGAACTGCAATCTGATTTTATATCCCCCAAATGAGGGATTGCCTCACTCTACTGCTCCCACTCCCAAGTACCAGTTTGAGGAGAAGTCTCTCCTCTTGGTTCAGGCCTTCCATCAGGGAAGATGAAATGGATTTCAGCTCCATCAAGCATTGCACAGGACAGATCAAGGGAGTGGCAAGTGACACTCAAGGATTCTACTCCTGGACAACAGCTTTTGTCGCCAGTGCCATCAGTCTCCTTCCATCACGTTTTTAAAAGTAGGTTTCGCACTCAGGGAAGAACGTGCGTCCCTAGAAGAGTTGCAGAGTTTCTCCTCCATTCTTCCAATGATCTTCCATAAATGTGTGTTGACACCTTGGGATGAATTCTGTTTTTGTGGCCAGGATGTCCTTGGTTGCTGCAGGACCACCTATGAGGCCACTGACCTGTTCTGGATGAGATGCATGTACCTGTTTGCTAAAAAGAAAACCAAATTCATTAGCTAATTTCTCCTATGCAGGTCACAGAACAGCTGTCAGATAATTACCTTCCCTTACCGGTAGCCTAAATGGAATTTGAACCAGGAGTCCACAAGTACAGAGTTTTATACTCTAACCCAAATCTCATGCCTTTTTCTCCCTGCATTTCTGGAGTTAGGGAAGGGAGAGGACAAAAAATTTCCATGTCTTCCTTCCCCTATATTGATAGTTTTTACCTCAGAAATTCATACTTTGAAGTAGTTGATTATTTTTTTGCACAATTATTAGTGTGGGGTTTATAATATAATTTTTTACATATAATACATAATATTTTATATATATATAATATTTTATAATACACTTAAAAGCTCAGAAATTGTGAGCTTGCTATGCTCTACAATCCTTCTAAATTATGGGACAATCTGCATTCATGGTGTGCTGTGAACCTTTTGTACCTTAGCTGACAGGAGGACACTGTCCTTGTAGTCTAGTACACTTACTTTATGCTGGCTCTGGCAAATACAGCAAGCAGACACTAAATGCTGAAGACATTCAAAACACCCGAAGAGCATTTTTCATCCAGTATTATTTTTCACAAATATGCTTAGGTGGCAGCTTGTTTAATATACACTGAATAATATGGGTCATGGCATTTGCCAGCAAGTGAGAGAGCTCCACCATCAAGCATTTTATTAGGTGCATTATTATTTAGCATTCACATCATTGTAATATTTACATTTCCTTCTTATTTGGTGAATTAATAAGGGCTGCACTCTGGCATGTAGATCAGCCCGACATGAGGGGTTGTGTTAAAAGAGAAGCACCAAGAGATTGCATCCTCAAAGGTTACACAACACAATGGAGAGCACAGGAGTGTTTCTCTTCAAGGGGTGGGGGTCTAACTCAATTTTGGTGCCTGAATTCAAAAAGGGTTATGAGCACAGAATCTATTATCTACCCTATCAATCCCAGCTTCCTCTTACCAGGAAAGGCTCAAAAACTCTCTAAATTCAAGGGGCAACATGCTAAGGTTTAAAGGGGATCAGCCTCAGGTTTACCTGGATATAGGTTTCTTGTATGTAGATCACTGGGCCATTCACATGGTCATTCTTATGGCAGCTAGAGGACACAGGAGCTCTTTTATATCTTCTCCTCCCCAGATATATGGCTATAAAAACCCATTACCTTACAGCTACAGGTAATTTAAGGAACATGCACACAAAAAAACATTTCGGCAAAACATTTCAATATCGGTATTCTGGAGTTATGGTTCATCACATGTCATACAGATCCCCACCATATTAAGTTCCTCACCTTCTTGTTCAACTGAAAATAACTCCACATTAATCTTTCCAGAATATAGAAAAAAGAAATAAAACACTTTCTCCCTACCTCTAGATTCTGGGTGTGTTTATCCCAAGCAGACACTTTCTTATACTAGTACCCGTACAAGATGTTGCATCCATGTTGCCAGGAGCAATGCCATGAGGTGATGCTCTCCCAGAGACAAAAGTTGAATAGACACAGTAACACTGTGGCCCACATACACTAATAAGATCTGTCACCTGCCAGCACTAGCTAACATAGACTCTGCTTTGGGTTGACATAGCTATATTGTTCTTGAAGACACTCAGAGAAGTCTGGGGATCTCTACAAGAACTCTATTGCTTATTTCAGACATGACCACAGACATGCAGTATCAGGCCCATCAAAATGTTTCTGTCAGGGTGTACTCAAGAACCCAGAGGCGGGGGTGAGGAAAAAAACTGATTGTGCTAATTTGTAAGCATGATTCTGACTGGCACCATGTTCATAGAGTCATCATTCATCAGACAAATAATTCAGATGATCTGCCTCTTATTAGTACTGTTTTGTAATTCTACTTTATTCCATTCACTTTTGCTAATGTTTCATACTCCCCTATGCCGTGACTGGTTTTGAATACATGCCCAACACAAAATCACAGCTCTAAATTTTCCAATTCTGTTCTCTGGAATCTATCCAGTATTGTGATTTTGAATTTGGGCCATAGACAGTTTTTTGAACCCACTTTGCTTCAGACACAACACCCCTGAGACTGTATAAAGACAAGCAGTGATGGGTTTTTTGCAATGCAAATTAAAGCCTGGTTTACTGAGCTTTACCCACCCTGTGACACACCACTGTACCACCATGACCACTGCCAATCAGGATGCTGCCAAATGCTGATTTTGGAACCCAGAATCCCAGCAATCAGCACTACTGAGAGTAACAAGCACAAAGCTCATATTTTTTTCACAAGAAAGTTTCCTGTGCATTGGTGCTCGGCTGAGTCCTACTGTTTGGACCTTGTAAAGCTTGACCCATTTAGGAGAGGACAACTGAGTTCTCATGCTATTCCTTCACAAACGTAGTGGTGTCTCTGATTTCTCAATGCCACATTACCATGGCAACATTGGCCTTCTGGTGGTTATTTGCTCTTACAAATACTGGTGGTGTGAATCTGAAGAGAAATCTCTCCCATACACTGATATAAAGTTGGGGATTGCATTGCATTCAGCATTATCATCACTGCCATCCTACCTAGGCCATAGGGGTTGTCAAAATACTTTTGAAAGATGACCAAATAATTCTATTTCTTTATACCCTTTTTTATTTCGCCACCATCTCCCATTCATTCAAATACTGATTAACAGATAGAGAACTGAGGCAGAGACAGTGAAAGGGTTTGTCCCTCATCTAACAGTAGAAGTGATATAGGTAAGAGAATTCAGTGTCCTGGGTACCTGCTTGCTGTGAGACAACATCATCACTGTGTTCCAAACTTAAGTCAGGCCAGTTTGCAGAGTCATAAAGCCTCTTGTTTTCCTTCTAATCTCTTCATGGTGAAGTCAGGATTTCTGTCCAAGTTAACATTTTGATTCCAGAGTTATGAAATACCTGTCCTGTCATGTGGACAACAAGAAGTTGAAATAGCTTGATTGACATCCGGAGGACAAACTGAAACCAAAACCTGTGACAATCCACTGGCAATTACAGTGCCTTTGTTGCTTTATTTGGTGGGCCTTGTTGGTGCTTGTGGAAACTAAAGCTGCCTGAGAAGCTGGTTTGACTTTAGGCAATTTTGATGTGTGGCTTAGCTTCTCTTTTAGTCTTTTCTATGCATACATATGCACACCCTCTGGCTTGTACACAGACTACTCCAACTTTGCCAATCTTCCTTTGACAACTTGCCACCTTTTCCTGCACATACACCCTTCCATCCAAATGCCATTTTCTTCCTAAAGAAAATCACTTCTAAACATTGAATGGTGTCTTGCTTGCTAAGGTCACATATCTCATCCTCCATCTACACTCATCTGAGGCAAGATTGCAGACTTCTTGTAATATAATCTTTTTCAAAAGAATTATGAAAAGAGAGAATTAATTAATTCTTGTGCCATATTTCCAATATTAGCCTTTGAACCCCTTCCAAGCTGATAAAATTACATGGTACAGGACTTGCTGTTTCTTTTTTCTTTTTCTCTTGGAAAAAAAAAAATCCTTTTATTGAAATTATGATTTTTTATGATGGCATTTAATACTCTCCAGCACTTTTGAGATCTTGATCTAACTAGTGTATTAACACTACCTAAATGTCTGCTTTTTTTTAATTATTATTATTTTGCTCATGGAAAATCAAACATTTATTTTACCATTGATAATTATAACTTCTGTTAAAGGATGGTGTCAGTCTACTGATGAAAATGAGAGATAGTGAGTTATGAAAAAAAAGGACAAGGAAGTGGGAATTAAAACCAGACATATTAAAATGAAAGGCAAACCTTTTATTAGTAAGATTAATTACCATTATAATATATCACTAAAGAAAGTGTCAGGGTCTCTAGCTCTGAGTTTCCTCAAGATTCTTATTTTCCTGGAAGATTTGCCAGTATGAAGCATATGTATCTAGGCATCAGCTGGAGGTCCTGGACAAAATCCTTGCATTATTTTGGAGGTGAAGCCATCTTTCCAATTCCCCATAGCCAGGCATGTCTCTCTTAAGAGGAGCCTAAATTGCGGTGGCTGGTGGAATCTGTTCCCAACATGCCCTTTCTGCAAGGCAAATCTCCTGATCCTGGATACAAAGATCGTGCTGCAAGAGGATGGCAGAGAGAAGGGCAGATTGCATGCCCATGGGTGTTGTCTCTGATCTTGTCTCTGCCTCAAAGTGAAAGTGTGAGAGAGCAGCAGCCATGCTGTAAGACCCAGAAGAGCTTCACAGAGGCAGTAAAGAACAGGAAAGGCTGTGGGGGTGGGTAAGTTTTATTCTTTGTGCCTTGCCCTCCCTTCCAGCCAAAAGCCCGTAGCACTAGAGATCAGAGAGAATGGAGATGCAGATCTGAGCAGCAGGGTTTGGTTAGAGACAAGCAAGCAGATGACAGAACGCACAAGCTCTGGGAGGATGGTAGTTTGGGACAGATGGGATGAGAGGAGTGGGAGGCAGGGATGAGTGCTCAGCAGTGGGGTAAGGAGAGGGGACAGAGGTCTTGAGACACAACATAGAATGGAAACTGCTGTGCTGACTCTGGTTCTGCAGATGGGCCCTCCCACTTCAGACCCACATGTACCTTCATCACAGAAAGTTATGAAGAACATCTGCAGTTTGCCTGGGATTCTGCTTTGCCATGTGTGGTGGATTAGTTTGGCCAGCTTTGGCCAGCAGTTACACACCTTCCAAACCTCTCACTCACTCCCTCACCTGAGGGAGAGAAAACAGGATGAGAAAGCTCATGGGTTCAATGTCAAGCTTTAAAAGTCTGAAAAGTCTGTCTAATCTTGTCCTGTTTCACACTTTTTTTCCTCTCTGGTCCCTTAAACATCACTACTTCAAGAAACTCCATACTAGAATCTGGGAGTCCTTTCCTTTCCCTTCTTTCATTGGTATGTGAGGTAACTATCAAGGGTAAGGTCCCAGGACTGCAGGCTGACAGACAGAAGGTCATCTCTCCATAGTTTCAGCTGGCTAGACATGATCTCAAAATCTATATTAGAAAGGTGTCATCTTGTGCCTTACCACAATCACTCTCCCTCCTCTTCCAAAGAGGCCTAGGTTCTATTGTGGTGTCTGAGTTCATTTCTGCCTGCATCAATATAGGCAGTTAATCTAAATTTAATGGAGATTTACATTAGTACTAGCAAGATATGAATCCCATAATGTTGGCAGAACAAGGCCCAAAGGCAAGTCTAGAGGAAATGATAGGTTCTTCCAAGCATGTGATAAAATTACTCAAAAAACTCTGGTCCTTTGACAGATTTCTCACACCATATATGTTATTACGACATAATATTTCATTTTTCTTTTCATAGAAACTTTGATATTCAATTTCAGGATATAACTTTCAAACATTAGACTATGTTGAAATTGTACATTCCTGAAAACTGATGACTGACATCAGTGATGAAAGACGGCAAATAGTGCAATTATAATTATAAATTAAATGCTACATCTTGGAGATAATAAAAAATTAATATTATTCTTAATTAACTTTCAGTAGCAAAGAATAAAAAAAGTTTATAAAAAGTTTTAACAAAAATTAATTTGTAATTTTTTTGCTTTAGAAATAAATGGTGAAAATCAATTATCTTTGCAGAAAAATGCAAGACTTATGTTTTTATCAATCAATAAAGGTCTGCTTACACCAAAGAAACAATTAAGAATAGGAGAGCAGATATAAAACAGCATTTTTTATTAGCTTTGCTAGAATAGGAATAGGATGAAAAGCAGCACTGCAGAAGAACTCAGTGTTTAACCGATCTGTTGTACTGTCACTGAGTAGAGATTCAATTTCAAATAGAGAATATAAGTACTTGCAACATTTATAAACATCTGCTTGCAGCATCCTATCTGCAAAAGGTGGAGTTTGAGAAATGGTTACTGCCCAAACCAACCAACCAAACACAAATAAAACAGTAAGTATTATCATTAAATGATTTGTCTAGTTCCATTGCCAACATTATGGGTGAGATTAGAAATGACCATTCATGCATGGGATAAGAAGTATAAGAGATTTTTTCTGGGGCCATTCAGACCTTTACTATAAGTGGCATGACAGTCAATGAAGCCTTTGCACATGTTTACCCACCTCCAGTCCATCCTACACAACCAACGGGCTTTGTTAGGAAACAGAAATCACAGCAAGGAATAGGCTAAGAAAGATTCCCTTTGCTAAAATGCAAAGAAAGCTCCCCTCTGTTAAAACAATTTTAGCAATTTTAGAGTCTATGCATTGACAGGACCTGAGGGAATGGCCTGAAGCTGTGTCAGGGGTGTTTTAGGTTGGATATTAGAAAAAGGTTCTTCACCCAGAGGGTGGTTGGGTGCTGGAACAGGCTCCGCAGGGGAGTCATCGCAGCACGAAGCCTGACAGAGCTTAAGAAGCATTTGGCCAATATTCTCAGGCACATGGTGTGACTCTTGGGGATGGCCCAGTGCAGGGCTAAGAGTTGGACTTGATGATCCTTGTGAGTGCCTTCCACCTCGGCATATTCTGTGATTCTGTGATTTTATAAATCATGTTTGGGGGATATATCCCAAATAAGCTTCCTGAGAGATTACCAAGCTAACAGATCATCAAAGTTACATCAAAGTTGAAATTTCTCCATAATTTGGCAAAATTCAGCTGATATTTCTGACTGCTGGAAGCAAAAGATTAAGCCAATATTTTTAGAAATATTTTTGTTTCCCTTTTAAGAAAATACAAACACAGAGTTCAAGTCCAGTCCACATATTTCAATATCTCATTGTCTTGCTTGTCTTACTTTCAAGGGTTGACATCCAAGGGCTGTCATGCTGCTTCTCAACAATTTTGACATCTGGTCATGTCATTTTTCAGAATCAAACAACACGCAGCTTTCACATTTTCATTTTTCATCCTAGATAAATAAGGGCTGAAGCTTTGCTTTCATATATGAGAAAAGCATTTCCATATCAAGCTCACCAATGTTCCTGTTTAACTAAATTGCAACATAACTGGGATACATCACAACACGCATCCCATGCCAGAAAAAAGTACTTTTGCTCTCAAGGTTAGGTATGCACTATATGGAAGAAAAAATTGCATGATTCCTACATGAACTTTGGAGTAAAACCATGATCTGTATGCCTTGAGTATTGCCTGCTGAAGATGTGAGCTTGGTCTTTTTTCTAACATACCCATGTTATAAATAACATTTATAAGTAATTTGATGAACTGATTGATTTGGCCAAAAATCACCCCCATGAATCACAAATGAGAACAGAACCATGATGTCTTTATAAACTATGTCTGCTACCAGTGATCAAGCCAGATTATAGATTTAGCTTATTGGCCCTGATCAGAAAACTTGACTCACTAGTGACAGCAATATAATCACTCTCTTTGGGCTGATGTGGTCACATTTCCATGCTGATACAATACGTTCAATAAACAGTGAACCATGCATTTATTTTTCATCTTAAGATGTTCCAAAAAATAAACTTGGATATGTATTTTTAACATGACTCTTATTAGTATTTCCGTACAGGGAGTACTTTGGGACCCTCCAAAATGCTACCCAAAATTAGTATCCCTGCAGTGTGAGCTGCTGTTCATCATAAAAAAACATCTGTGATCTATTCTTGTATAATTAGTATGCCTTAGTAATGCTGTAGATACCTTAATTTCTGTGTAATTTCTATGCTCATGCTGAAGGCAGAGAAACCAAACTCCTCATTGCTCACATTCTCCCCCTGAGTAAGTCTTCTTCTGCAGTTCAGCCTAGAAGGGGGCCAGCAACACAGGAGATGGTGTGTCCAGGTCTTCTTCAGCATGAGAGCAAGATGTTCACAGAGCATAGTGGAGCCCTGACCTTTAACCCAGGGTCACATTGCTGCTTAACAATCAGGGCAGCACAGAGACATTTGGCATCTTGACAACACATTTATGAATAAACCTTGCACTTTTGGGAGGTGGGACAGGAGAGGGAGTCTTTTTAAAGCAAGGAAGAACCTTTCTTTTTCTCAGGCTTGATCTGTTTCTAAGAGAAAAATTTAGCCTATTATAACACTATGCAAATCCCAGTTTTCTTTTTGAAGTGGTAACTACAATCATTGTAATTCATACCATTATTTGCACTGTGTGACATTAAGTTAAATACTTTTTCAGTTAATTTATTGTTTGCTACTGATCTCTAGTGCCCTTCAGACAGTCTTGAAAATAATTATTTGGGACTCTGTTAAAATATTTTGATGAATAAACCCCTGAAGTACTAGCTGATGACCACAGGCTATATTTTAAACAGGAACAGGCTTGGGGCCTCAAGGTTTTGTTATTTTTAACATTACTGGAAGAAACTGGAACAAAGCTAATGGTGAACAAGCTTTCTAATACTCTCTAATCTTGTGAGTCAAAAGAACACTGACTACATTACTTTATACATATGCACTGCTTTGAAAAGCTCTTGTCTGATTGCTTTACTAAACTATGGGAAAACTAGATTAATAGAATCAAACAAAAGTGTCAGTTCATCTTTCTGCCAATACAGTGTGTTTTTTAAATCCTTAATACCTTAAGTCCCACTATGATTACTGTGAAACAAAGTGATATTGTGTAAATTTTACAGTGTAAAAGATATGGCTCTTGTCCTGACTTCCTTTCAACCATGCCACCAAATTCTTCAACAGAATTGCATTAATTTGGATAAGTTGGAGCCAAAGATGGAAACAGACCAACTATTCTTGTTGGGACATCCATCTAGGAGAGAGGGGAAAAAAAAAAAAAAAAGAAAAGAAAAAGATTGTCTTATTTTGGATTCAAAATGGATAGGGTCAATTTGAAAGGAAATTATTTTACATTGGAATTAGAGTATCCACAATCCTTTTTAAGATGCATGTCTCAAATATCAGTAATGAGAAATAGTTTCCTATAGTGGCAAACCTTTGAGAAGAGCTATGGGAAAATTAAGTTATACAAATAAAAAATCAGAAATTCCAGATAATCAATAATGCAGCAGCTAGTTTTAGCTTAGCATTTTTTCTTCATCTATGTTCAGCTGATGATGAAAATCTTTCTAACCGCCAGCTGTGAATTGCAGTGGATCAGAGAGTTAATGACATTATCAACATATATTACATTGCAAAATTTCTGGTTTGCAGCATGTTATCTGTACCCATTCAGCCATCTCCACCCTCCCCTCTCATTTTAGGTTGTACCTGTAACAATATGCAGCTTGAAAATCATATTAAGAGGAGATTTATTCATAAGTAAATATCGAAACTGGAAGTTGCCTTCAAATCTGAGTGCTTCTGAACTGCATACTAAATCAGCATGTTAAAGACGAACAGGAGCACTTTTTGCTACGACAGGATCAACTGAAATAAAGGACTTAAAAGAATGTGATTTATTTGCCCTACTTTTCCTGAAAGCAAATAAAAATATGTTTTATATAACTAAAATATGCTTCTGAATGGCTATGTGTACTCATAAAGCCAACACCTTCCTTGTTAACTTACTGTTTACATAAAATGTTATGAGTATGTAGGTAGGACAAAATCAGTAGTTTAATGTGTTTTGCTCTGTGTTACAAGAAAGCTGGAAGAAAATGGCATATTCTTATGGGAGCACATCAACAGTGCAGTTCCAAACATCATCAGATTGTGACTAATGCCTCATTTTGCATCTTAAATATTTTTATCTTGTCTTTGTTTGGTGCTATTTGAAGCTAGGTTTCTGAGTGGGCGCTTCAGAGCAAATATAAGCCTCTGTGCTTCAGTGCAGTTCAAGCGCACCTTTTCCTCCACAAATCCCCTCCTACTGCCTCCTTCCCATCCCCTCAGAGCCTTAGCCTTGCAGGAACAAGACTCCCTAAGTAATTTAACACCCTTCTTCAAGAAGGCTGAGGCTCTATCACCCTAGACATGTGAAACAGCAATAAGATAGCCTCCTCTAGACACACTCTACATGAGCAGTCTCATGAGCTAATCTCCTGCTTCTGAGAATCTCACAAAATTACTCACATGCTTTACTCCTCCTTTTAATCTCTCTGTCCCCTCTTGTTCCTCTTTCTCTTTGGGTGCTTTTCACCCACCAATTAGTTAGATGAGGTCATGCTCACAAGTTGCATACAAGGCTGCAAATTATACCCGTTGGGCTTGACAGGTTCTTTAGGTCCACCTCTGAAAAGCAGCAGAAAAAACACACATCACAACAACTCCATTGCAGTGGCAGGCAATCAATGAAAACACAATAATATCGATAAAATATGTGCGAAGCCTATGATGTTCTCTCTTCTGGGGCCACATCATTGATGAGGTGTCAGTGACAAACCACTAGGAGTTGCCACAAAGCTGTGACACATCAATTTTCTGAAACTGGGGTCTCCAGCTGTGTTTCTATTAAAACAAAAGAAAACAGGTATTCTTCCTGTGCACCTGGGAGCTCTAGGCTAAGGAATCAAGCAATTCAGAACTTGTGCTGTTTAATTTTAGCCCTGCGAACTACCTAAAGCTACTGTAAAATAAGAGCTCATTAGGAGCAAAATTGACAGTGAAGGTCTGCAGGATTTCTGTAGCTAAGCTTCCAAGCCAAAATGCTTATATACAAAAAGACGGGGGGAAGGGCAGGAGAAAGTGTGCTAAAAATAAGTGGTCGTGTTTTCTACACTGAGAAGAGTTGCTTAATAGAAAATTCTGCAGCATAAGATTTAATTTCTCTCTGAAATTTCTCACCTAACATTTTAAGGTACAAGATTTTAGGATGAAATCTTATTTTCTTTCTGAAAGACTTCCAGATCCACTGGAAATGAACCAATTTGGCTATGTACTGAGAGATTCAAACTTTGGATTTATAACTAGACCCAACTTCTTTGATGTTGTGGTTGTGAATGGAAGAAATGCAATTAGCATGTGAAAATTCAAACTTGAATTTGATAACCTTTTCTGTACTTTGGGATGATATCTCTGCTCTTTGGCATAGTTGACTCTTGACTGCATTCCAATGACGTGTTTGAAAATATCCTGTCCAACCATATCCCTGTATGTGCCATGAGGTTCATTCCCTCAGCTCCTAAGCAGAGACATTCCAAATATCTCTGACACTTAGCTGTGCCATCCTTGAGCTGTGCCATATGAACAGAATAAAAGAAGTCTTAACAAATCATACCATCTCTCTGTTTCTTCAAATGTATTATTTTACCCAAATATATACAGAGTTTTATTTTTTTAATGCAGAAGGCAGCTTAGAATGAAAATGCAGCTGAAAAAACAGCTGCCTGAATTGGGGAGGGGCAACAAACAGAGCTGCTCTCATGCAAACCAACCTGCTTGAGACAAGCAAACAAAAGGAGTCAACAAGTGCGCTTATTCTTGTTCTTTTGGGAGAACTGAGATGGAGGGCACAGAATGATTTGCCATCATCAAGAAGTGGGAAAGAGTCTTCTTCCATGGAAGTCATCTAACCTCCATTTCCTGAGTTCAGGCTAGTAACGTGCCCTTGAGTATTGGCCTAGTATTCTATTTTAGTAAAATTCTACAGGCTCAAAACAACATTCCATGATCACTCCTGTGATACCAGCAAAGTCTTCACTTGCTGAGCATAAACACATCCTCAGCAGTCCTTTGATGGAAACAGATCTGAAACTCTGGAGCTGCAGGAGGATCCAGTACATCGGGGACCCGTACTCGCAGCTAGCACAACATGATCAGTACCAGGCTTAAGGCAGAAAACCAGACATCTTTTTCAGAAAAAAAAAGAAAATAGAAGAGTGTGTATCAAACTGGGCCTTGTTTGCAGCACATTCCTTTTTTTTTTTTTCTGGTAAGTTCTTTATGCCCCATTAGTAAGAAACAGTGGTTGAAAGAAATGGAGACTTGAAGGAGCCAGACAAATACTGACTGACAGCAGTATGCTCAACAAACTTTCTTTCAAAGGAAGCTCATAAAATATGTAGCCCAGCTGTTCTTTACTTTCTAATCAGGCTTTCTGATATAATGAAAGTTCATCCAGAATGACACTTGCTCATTTGTATGATGGTTCTGTCAAAAAAAAAAAAAAAAAGGAAAATGAAAATAATGGGAAAAGAAGATCAACTTAATCCATTTCAGCTTAACTGTGCAGGTGAACTCAGAAGGAAATGATATTAAACTGAAACCTGTGAAATCTTTGGCTCTTCAGAAAAACCCTTTTAGACAGTAAATATTTGCTGAAGATTGCCCTGTACTGTTGATGTTGCTAATTAGCAAACAAAATACTCTGGTTCTGCCACCGCATCTGGCCCTTCTATCTGCTTAAAACATAAATAACCGTGATGCTGTCCCTACTCATAATGGGATTTCATGTCACGTGCCCTATGTTAAACACTCTATAGCACAGCAGCACCTTCCCCTGCAAGCAGCAGGCAATGCCTGCCAGGCTGCACTCAGGGTCTGCTTGTCCTGGTGGTAATAGGTTTGCATTGTGCCAAATTTAGTCATGTATACGAGCATCACCTCGCTGACAGCTACAGGGAAATATTCAGGGCAATTAGAATGGTAATCAAGGATTGACATCACCTCCTGCTCAGCTCGTGTTATTTAATATAAAAATAAGCTCAATTAATTCTGCGTTCAGAGTTTGGGTTCACATTAAGTTGTGGAAGTGGCAATTAATTTGGGCTTCTCATTTTGGTAGTTAAAAAAAAAGAGAAGCATTTGGGTAGTTGTTTTCACTTTTAATAAGAGTACAATTTACTCTTAAGGTCAGCAGTGTGACATGTGTTCTATCTCATGTTACAAAAATAATGATGAATGGGGTCATCTGAGATATACAAGGATGCAGGGAAATAAGGGAAAAGCAAGACAGAAAGACAGCTAGAGGCTTGCCATTGACATATGATTGTCTCTTTCTGTGCAGCCATCACTAAAATGCCAGGTTGCTAAACACCTTGGAAAATAAAACCACATACTGAAAAGAATTACTTATTGTTTTGGATTGCAAAACAAAGCTCTCTTGTAGAACAAGTCTTTAAAGTAACTGTTTTGATATTCAGGCAGTAGGTAGCAGTGAGACAGCTTGTCAGTGCTTCCTTTATAAAACACTCCTTTCTTAAAAAAACATCGCATTTCTTGTCAGCTAAAAAGAAAAATGGTTAAATCAGCTTGTCTATTTTTGAAATGAAGATCAGCAAAAATCAAAACAAAACAAGATTCTTCAACTATTTCCAAGCTCTCTTTTTACTTCTTCCTACCAAATAAATATTTTATCTTCCAAAGGAAAATCCAGGAAAGCCCCTATTAAGAGTAATTTTATTTTAAACCCAATACTGCTAATTAGGCTGTTTTGTTGGCTAGCAGGATGGACTGTGAAAATGCATTAATTTTAAGAATTAGGAAGACACCAGCAGTATCATTTCCTCTTGCTTTTTGGGAAGAACATTGAGGAGCATGGCCTCAGTCATCTTTTTACTTCCCATGCAGAGCACTCAGTTTGCAGTGGCATTTGCACACCCAGAGGAAAGCATCTCTGCAGAGAGGTGCCTGATTGCCCTGTACTTCCCAAAGTGGACAGACAAGCAGTAGGCTAATTTATTCTTCTCCAAATGAAGCACTGCAGACCAAACTCCAAGACAAATTCTCAGCACCCTGCTCCATGAAATCAATGAGACTATTTACAGAGTAAGAGTATGGGCAGACAAGTGTGTTTCTGTCAGGTGAATTATTCCATTGGCTAAAATGCTTGGAAAAGGAATCAGCATGAGCTTGCTGATGTATTCTAACCCAGCACACTCTGAGTGAATTGGTCCAATGCCCATCCTGTATCAAAATGTTTTCAGTGGTGACTCACAGATTTGTTTAGAAATCTGCTATTTAATTCACTGACACTGGTGTTCAGAGCAGCACTGTCAAAGCCGGTAGGGCTACATGACTGGGTGAAGGGAATCAGGCCAGTGGTATTTCTGAATGAAAGTGATGGCTTAGCCTAAAAAAATACAGCATCCCACAGAAAAGTGCTGCTCAAGAAAATATTTTTAGAAGCTTGCAGATCTGCTGCCTATCAAGTGACTCCCTCCACTGGGGCACCCGTTGAACCTCCAGCTCTGCCATAGGTCAGATCTGTCTCTAAAGGCCAGGTCTGACAGGCTGGATGCTAATACCAAGCCAAGAAGCAGAAATCTGTGGGGCTCTCTCTGCTTCTTCTAGACTGATGACCTTTCTGAAACCTAATACAACATACAATGTATTGATGTTTGGGAATTGCTCACTAGGGTTGTATGGTGCCCATTCGTAAAAACTTCATACAGTAGCTTTTGCTTGCTCAGTATGTTATGAGGTATTTTGGTATGATGAGTGTAGTATGATGTAAAGCACAGCATTATAAAATAGTGGCATCCATTAAAAAAACAGCCTAGGTGATGGCAAGCAAAAAAGAAAGGAGAAAAACAGAATGTATTTCCATTTTATTACAATCTTCTAATTAAATGTTTGATAAAGAGAAGAGCCAGATTTCTCAGGTTACTAATGGGCTTTCAACCCATTAACAACCATTACTCCTGTAGCTTCCATCAGTCCTTGTTTGCCCATGGAAAACTAAGAATTGTAGCTTTCATTGTAGATTAGACTATAAGACAGAAAAAACCACAAACAAACAAAAACCAAAACAAAGCCAACCAAAAAACTAAAAATCACAACATGTTACCCAGAAAACCACTTCCAAGCAACCAAAACCCAAATATCTCAAATTCAAAAGCAAAAGATGACTCTGGTTATACAATATTCTTGAGTCAGCCAAATAATTGAGCTTGAGAGTATGAGCCTTAGATAAATATTTCCTAGGATGTGAGTTCAGTCATTTAGCAAGGAGGTGTTGCTGATTCCTATCCCTTCAGGTGCACCAGCACTTCCCTCAACAGCACCAGGAAACCCCATGAATCAAAAAATGAGTTTAAGATTTTTCTCCAGCTTCCTTTCCACCAAGTCATTATGATGGCTGCCAAGTGAAGTTCTAATATCTGGGGATCAAACCATTTTCCTCTCTGGGAAATATATGCAATCTGTTTCTTATTCCAAGTCCCAGGAAAGAAGAAGCAGCAACAGCTCCAGGAGCATCCCTGTGGACTTCCTGTGAGAGTCCCAAGAGAGCTGGCAATACTGAGATTCCTGCTGTCTAATTGCCCCCTAACCTATGCCTTGACCTGAATTTCATCCATAATACATAGATCTAAGTATTTATAGACACACAAACCAAGAAGTATCTAAGGGAAGGACCTAAAAGCATGGATCTAAAAGCAGGTTAAGGAAAGTCTCTAAGCTGGCAGGTAAAGATGAGGCAATTGAATAATTATTTATTGTTTAAGCTTTTGGAACTCTTCTAATATTAAAACGCTTCGAAGATGACATTTAAATGGCTATGGTGTTATTATAACTAGGCATAACCTGTACTTACAAAATATTAGAATTTCTACTTTGAGCTACTTTGTGTATTTGAGAAATTGGGAGGAGGGGAAGAAAATGTGTGATTATTTTTAAATATCTGCTTCCTTTTATTGTTTCACGTGAAAAATTCCTTTATACTGGAAATTTATTTGTCAGTTTGCTGCTGAGTCTAAATGTCACCTCTGCAGCTTTGAGCTGACAAATCCACATGACAGCATGCTGCTGTTCACGCATTTGGAAATAGTGTAGCCATCCACGTGTACAGGCGCATTTCTGTGAAGGTTATAAACCTTCTGATCAACCCAAAGGCAATTAAATCAAGCGTACTGCTGTGAAACATGGTCATGTTACTTCTGGAGCTGAGGTGGCTTGTAAGACTCAGGGCAGGTGCTTGCAGAGTGATCGCATTATTTCTGGTTCTGGCTGTCTTGTGGGTCCTACATTGTGGTGTCCAAAATCCTATTTCTTCCTGTTTATGAATTTTGAAAAGTAGTATGGTGGGTCAGAAGCACAGATAGTGGCTGAGGAAGAGGGCACTGGAGGAAGTAAGCCAAGAAGAAAAAGAGTGTGCTTTGGTGCTCTCGCCTCAAGTTTTACTGCTGTTACTAATTTCTGCCAAGCAGAAGGTTTAACTCCAGAGAAGATCCCATCTAACAGTCATCTGGCAGAGGACAAGGGGGGAATTGCAGCTTCCACAGAGTTTTGTACCATCAGTGAAGGTAAACTTAATGAAAACATTAATTTTAGAAAATGTTTCTTTTTATCTTATAGAAAAAAGCAGTTTCAAATTCAAACCCAAGGAGATATTTTCTTCATTAAAATTTTCTGCACTAAGCTTTTTATCGCAATCAAGTCCCTGTTTGGGAGAACACATGTGTGTTAAAGTTTTGGAATATCCACCAGAAGGGAAATCATCCTTTTCATTCAGCACAAAGTCACTGTAAGCTTAACACATAGTAAGGAAATAATTTTGTATCTGCAGCAATTAGTCTCTAGAGTTATGGAATTCAGAAATCTTCCCTAGTGAATTATATATCTATTATACAAAAGATATAACTTACTCAGTGTAGCTTTTAAAATTAAATGTTTTCCTGAGGTTGGCATTTCCTGGTATGAATTCACGAATGATGCTTTCTAAGACCTACTGTACTATTATGTATTAAAAGAGTCATCCCAAATGTACTGCAGCAATATAAGTGTATCAGCTTTTGCATGTGTTTGTCCAGCTGTCATTTATACATATGACCTTGTGGGTCTCAGGCCTCCTTTGGCACAGAAAAATATTGCCTGGGATGTTTTTTTCAATGTTTTCTTTCTTGTTTGCTCCTAACAAATAAGAAAGTCAAAGAATAATTAAAGCACAGACTGGAACAAAAATAACCTCATAGTAAGCAAGCGTGCTTGAGCAATATAAATGATAATTTATTTTACAAGCAGAGATTAAAGGAGCTTGGCTTGTTCAGCTTCTCAAAACAATAGCTAAGAAGGGATATGACTGTTCCCTATAAATATATCTGAATATGTAAACATGAAGGGAGAGAAAAATTACTTAAGCAACCAGTAGAGTATTGGCACAAGGACAAATGAGTATAAACGAGCCATGAATTAATTATGGTGAGAAATTAGGATAAGTACCTGAAAGTAGTATAAAAAAATGAGCTGCCCAATTTCTTTGTATTAAGCCTGAAAGGGAGTATCCTGGTCTTATGTTTCTCATGAAAGTGCAGGTGTGGGAATGCATGACTGTGTGTCCATCCTGACACGTACCCCATAACACTTATGAGGGAGCTAGAAAGGTTTACCCGCTTTGGTGTCAGAAAAGAAAACAATAAATAAATATCCATATGTCATCTCATTTTTATAGAACTAATTTTAGATTCTGAGAGCTCAGACACTTATTAACCCTCCCATGGTGAAAGAGAATGAAGAAGGAGCCCCTCCCTGGACTCCCACACCATGAAAATCCCACTCTGTCCATACACTTCCCCAAAACTGAGAGCACTCCTTTCCCCAAGGAAGAAAACATACTCTGATTCTCCCCCCCCCAAAAAAAAAAAAAAAAAAAAAAATATCACACCACCCCCAAGAGTTTTTAGAAACATTGTGCTCTCTCCAGGAAGTGCAAGTCCTCATTTTCCTTACCATGAAGCATGTTTGAGCTTTTTTTAACAGCTAGGAAAATTCAGGGGGTTTTAAACAAATATTTCTTAAGCTTGATTCTTTATTCCCTAGCCACTTACCGTCTGGAAATTGATTTTAAAAAATACTGAATTCACCCTATACTTCAGGTTATTCACAAGCATATCCAATAAATAATTCTTATTCTGCAGACTATTTGTAAAATGCATATTTATCTGGAATTGAAAATTCATGCTATGCAGCTAATTAGCCTTCACAGAGGGTTTAAGCAGGCCCGAAGTGTGCCTAGGGCTTCCCCTAGCTCTCGGCACAGAGGTGCATTTCTCCTAACTGAGTTTACATTTCTGAATTTCTTGGACCATTTTATCTGGAAATCAAATCATGCCCCTCCTCCACCCCCAGCTTTCTACTTTCATTTCAGATCTACTTGGATCTCTTTGTTTGGTTTGATCAATCTCTCCTAGAATAACGAAATGCACTCCTGCTCCCTCACTAAGTTAAAGCACACTTAAAACCATATCTTAAATTCAGTTTAGAAAAACAAGTTAGCCAGAAAAAAAGAGTATGAAGAAAGGAAGTATCTTCCACTTGGCTTTCTTGTTAGATGCTCATATTTTAATTTATTCTTCTCTGTACTTACCTCTTTCAGCATATTTTTATTTATTTCTGCGTGCACTGTGAATGTTTAACTGTACAAAACTTAGACCTCTTCAAATGCAAAGAGACTTTGCTGCTATTTAGCATGACTACTATTCTTTCAATACCTATCCTACTTATTGATAATAGCACATTAGGTTACAATGAAAAAATAAGATAGATAATTTATTTTAAAAAATTATAAAAATTTGTTCAGTTTTCCCAAATCACTGATGACCTTCAGATAAAAATGTTAATTTGTGTCTGCTAGGAGATAATACACATCAATAAGAATGATTTTTGACTAATTTCTCCCTTGGAATTTTCTTCAATATTTAGAAAATTCATTTTACTCTTTTACTCTTCAAGAAAATACAAATTATTTCAATCGCTGAAGCCCTGATAAGACAATTTTGGCTGTAATATTTTTGAAGACTGTTGGATGTCTGGTCTTTGAGTGAAAAACTGAAACCTGTCAGATCTTCGAAATATGCTATACTTTCATTGTGCCAGTATAGTGAAAATGTGGGTGACAATACTGGGAAAGATTTCTGCTGCACTTGATTTTGATCAAGCTTTAAAATTACTGACCAATATTTAGAAATATCATCAAACATGCTCAGTTGTGCATAGAAAGATGAACTCTCAGTGTTCAGAGGAATCAGAGGTTCTACCAAACAAAGAGACATATATGCATCTAACTATTCTAACAAAAGCTACTGAAGTCATATTTAAAAGAAAATAAACCACCTTTCAGATCATGTGGGTTTATATCAAAATATATTGTTATCAAATCCAAATTCTGCCTTAGTAAGGAGAGTAGGACCAGAGAAACTGAGAAAGCTGGAGGTGAACCTAGATTTAGGAACACCTTTCCAGCAGGGTGTGTTTACTGACACTCCTAGAAATACTGGGATGCTTGCAGAAACATGACTTTTAAAGACAGAATTTATGACTAGCAGATCTCATGTAGTCCCATCTAGCATTAAATACCTGCTTTTAATGGTGGTACTTTAAGGCATTAATCACAACATAGAAGCTTAGATCAGCTGAGCAATTTAATTACAGAGAAAGAGCATGGCAAGTTGAGAGCATACAGACTCCATCTTGTTTTATTCCTGGAGCTGACGAAAGCTGCAATTTATTTAGTTAAACCTGGCAGATTAATGACCTATCAAGTTGGGGATGCTGTACATTGCATCAAAGTCACAACCAACTTATTCAGATCCCTTATTTATTAAATCAAATCTATTACTGAGCAAACCACACGTCACAAGTGAAACACATTCCCCAGTCAACCCCACTGAGATGCTGATCAATGTCGTCATCCCAGCTGTGGACTTCATTGTACTGAAGTCATGCAGGACAGCTGTGACAGTGCAGTGACTTATGGGTGAATGAGCTGCTTCAGTGTAAATATTTTCTCCCTCTAAACTTGCTCTTTCTAAATATTCATCATTCCCAAGCTAATCTCTGGAAGTAAACTGAAACTCTCATCAGTGGCTACCTAGAACAGGAGAATCTGGATTATGAAGCCCAGGAAATCCTCACTTTGAAATGAAATTTCAGAATACGACATCACAAAACATCTGAGAAAGCTGTAAAATGTATTTCAACAGATTAAGCTCTCTTTTGTACAGTACATGTATGCAAGTTTTTTGCTGAAAACTTTTAAAACAGCTAGGTCGAGAAAAATCAATATTCTTTTTGCGCATACACAGCCAGTACCTCATAGCAGTTGTCCTTGGAAACTGAGCTCTGGAAGAACAATTTCCAGGATTAAATAGTTAGATGCAATATTAATATTGCAGGCTTAGTTTGATTCTTAAATCACAGACAGGCAATTAATTTAAATTAGGCAGTATCAGAAGGGATGCTGCTGTTGCAGATTTCTCATCTGTTAATTTAGAATTAGCAGCAATGGTATCCAGTCAAGTTTACTTTAATTTATGGGTATATTCTTCTGCTCAGAAGGAAGAGCAAATTGATGAATTGATCAGACTTTTCCAATATTGTTTTTCCTTCTCCTTTTAATTTTGCAGCACTTGCTTCCAAATGTCTGACACACAAACACAGATGAAATGCACATCAGAAGCAGTAAAAGTCCTAGATTGTTAAACCTGATCAAGATCTGAGCATCCTGGATATAGGTAGAATTTCTTTCCCTTTATTAATAAGTTTCCTACAGTCCATAGGTAAGGATCTTTTTTGAGTATTTCTTAGAATAAGTATATTCTCCCAGCTACAAGAATATCCCCCATTATTTGAAATGTACTTGACTTTTTTTTTCCAAAATTACATATCAGTTCAAGTAAAGGACAACATTAGAAGTAAAAAGTGAATAGTATTATCATATTAGTTTTGTGGAAAGCCACATCTGACTCCAAGGGTTTGGTCTACTGCTGGACAAAATAATTTGCCCCAGTGCCTTGCCCAAAAGACTGGTTTCCTTAATGTACTCCAGCATCCTCACAGACAGTGAAAGCCTTACACGTGCAGGCTGTCATATTAAGAAAGGAACTTTCTGACTTGCTGTTCATTTTTCAAATGTTACAAGATTTAATCCTGCCTGTGGAACAGGTTTTAATATGCAACTTTGCCAAGACCTCTGACTCCTCTTTATTGACCCGGGCCCCTGAGTTGCTCTGCATATATTTTATATCTCCTCATATGAAGGATATGGACTTTGCTAGAACAAAACCAGGACCCTTCCTGAATTTTATCAGGTATAAAATAAAATCTCTCACAAGACAGGCACAGAGGTTACAAAATTGATCATTTTAAGGTAAAGTGCAGTCTCAATCCAGCCTCCCAAGGCTGTTCATGTCATTAACATAAAATGGAACATGGGCATAAACTCCTCTTTCCCACAGGAGCTGTGGCCACATCCCACAAGCCACTACTTGCTGCGTGGTCAGTTTGTGGTACCACCACTGTTCATCGTATGCAGGCCTGTGCCCAACTCCTCACACCATGGTTCCTGCAGGGCTCATTACTGAGCTTTAAAAGGACTGATAAGCCTGCCAGTATCAGCAAGGAGTATCACTGCCACTTTTGAGGGGCACTTCAAAAGGAACAGAAACATAGGATGTAGTTGTGTTGATTGTGGTTATAACAGCTTACACCTAATGAACCCTGTACCAGTTCAGTTGAGCACATAGGTCAGGACCCCATCTGCTATTTACGTAAATAGAGACAAAACTAAGAGAAATTCATGTGAAGCATGAATTCAGCAAGAAGCTGACCGTAACCACCCCACATAGTGTTATACACCAGGTATCTGTAGCCTCTCACTCTTACTGGAACCTCTCCCTTTGTTCCAGTATAGTATGACAAGTAACATCTGGGCAGTCAAGAGTCAAATTGCTGAATCTTCTGCTTAGGAAAATTCCTAGTTAGGGTGGGTGCATGTTTACAGCATTAATGTAGCACCTCACATGTGCCAACAAATACATTGGAAGAGTTTTTACCATCACATTTCTCAACTTGGATATCTCAGTTGCACCTATGTTGCACGTTAGGCACAGAAATTTATTTCTGATCTTAGTTTTAAGACCTTGAGACTTTTTAGAGATCTTAACTGTCTTCTGGGACTTATCTCTTTATCAAATCACATGTTTATGTATTTGAAGATGTTCAGCAATATATTTTCAGGTAGTTAAGGCAGCTATTTGAGTGGTGGGCATGCATTGTAACATCTCACAGAGAAAGAGAGAAATGAAGCTGAAGGGAAGGGCATCAAACTCTCATCACCAGTCCTTAGTGCAGTTTAGAAATACTCCAAGGCCACACATCTTGCTTGCCATGAGAAAGAATGACAGACATTAGGAGGAACCTTTTGTCCAGACTGAACCCCTTTAACAGGAAGCTTGACTCAGAAGAACAAGAATTAAGCTCTCTTCACAACTGTTATTCTGCCCCACAGGCAACAGAATACCAAAACCCAACATGGGAATTTCTAATGCTTCCTGTAAAGAAGGTTTTTGATTTTACAGGAAGGCAACAAATATACCACAGTAAATTGATATAATTTTGAAGCACTAATTTTTACCTGTAGCCTTTTGTACTATTTTAGCCTTTACTAGAGGAGAAGTTACCTTGACTGTGTCACTTAAATTGACTAGGATTTGTTACATTTTCCTAGCAATTTTTTTAATGTGTTTTCAGAGCATTATGTAAAAATTGAACAGGCAGAAGAGTCTTCTCCAGAGCTGTACACAAACATGTCTTGCAGTGTCTTTCCAAATCCCTATCCCCTGTTGGAAATATCGAAGCTGCAATGTCCACTCAACAAGACTGTCAAAGTCATCTCTCATCGGCAAGGACAGCAGGACACAACTTTCATGGAGCAGGTCCATCAACCCCAAATTAGGCTCTTGCATAGCAAGGGAAACAGACAAGTGAATATAAACATTAGGGGAAAAAAAATTCCACAATTATGATGCATTCCTGGTTTCAGAGGGAGAGAAATTTCCATCCAGGATTTGTATGCAAATTTGTTTATATGCAAAGTTAAGAGATTTTTTTCTGTGTGTTACTGAATTGATGAGAGATTAAGGAAATGTCCTAAAAAGCACAAAATTACCTAAAGGACATAATTTTTAAGAGTTATTTTAATCTACATTACTTAATGATCCAACCTGTTTTAAAAAATACATATTGTGCTTCAATATTACATATATACTGCATATTATATCAAAAAAAAAAATAAATATATATACACAAATCCCCTATGCCAGTGGTGGGAAGGATACATTCTATACAAAAGGATGCATAAAAACAGAGCTATTAGATATATTTTAATAAGCTCAGAGGAAAGTGTGCCTCTCTTAAATGACTGCTTATATAAGGAAATCACATCCTTAAAATGGTCTTGGTAAAGTACTGAAATTACTAACCAAATAAACAGGAGAGCCTTTATTCTTCAATATGAGAAAGTTGCTCTCAAAGTTACACTCAATCCATCAAATAGATGATGGATATACCTCATTTGCCAAATATTTGGGAATATTTCTTCTATGCCTTTTAAATTTGCTTTGGGAATGAAATCATCAGGTGTGTGTTACTTAGAAGCTCTGTTATACATCATGCAATTGTTCTGCAGTGGTCTTATTTTATTAATGTATTATACTTACTAGCTCAAAAGGAACTTATGACATAAAAACCATATTTGTTGAGCTCCCAACTCTTTGGTGCATGAACAAGGACAGTAGAGCACACATCTCAGAATGAAAATATACAGTAAGTATACTGAATTTCGCAAAGGTCCTTGAGATTCTGAATATGTAGAGTGATGGAATATAAAAGAGTTCCTTTGCAACATGTGCTGCTTAATTTAATAATCTCTGTAATGCTTTCTTCTCAGTGTGTATTAAGAGAATTATTGTTCCTTGTACGTTTTATCTTTTCACTGGACAAATTGTCAGAGGCTGAAATGGTCAATGGCTTAATCATTGTTAAGATCACTAAATGAGTTTTGTCCACTGTAGCAAACCGCAAATAAAGAGCTGCTCATCCAGAGAAGCCCACCTGTCCCTAAATATGCCTCCTAATTTGGACTGTAAAAGGACGTTGAGATAAGGGTGTCCTATTGTCCAACTATCCCAGCTGCAGAAGGACATACATACCTGAAGCTACAAACTGGATTTCCAGATAAAAGAATTGTAAATCCATTGTAAAACTCCCCGCCCCAAGGGAGGTAATAGTCATGCCCACCTGAGCCTGAGTGTATATAACTCATAAAATCTTTGAGTTTTGGGGACTTCCCCCACCCCCGAGAGATCAAGACTATCACTTTGACAGGACTGGAAGCATCACTTCAACCAACAGACATCAAAATTGCAACTACCAAGTTTCATCACTGGATCCAATGGGTGGTGACTGTACATATCTTTCTACTTTTATCCTTTCTTTCTCTTTTTTTCTCCTTATACATTTTTAAAGTGTTATTTTTATGCTTTTATACTACTGCATTACTACAGATGTCAACAACCAAAACGGCTGAAAATCTCTGAAACCACATTGTTCTGAAACAAGCCCTACATGTATAGAGTTACAAAAACCAATCATTCAGTGTTGTTTCACTTAATCCGCCCCAAGGGATCTGTTAACAAGGACCTGGGCTACCTTTGCCTTCTGGGACAGGTTGTAACACAAGTCTGAGATGAAAATTGACAGCTGAGAAAAATCTGCATAGGAATTTATGGTAGAGTCAGCAACTGGCAGCCTGTACACTCATGAGAAGGCTAGACCCAATACAAGTGTGCTCATCTCCCCACCAGTTAACCAATTGGTGATGGCAGAGTCTGGTTAGACAATACTGTATATTGTAAGAGTCTCAGGCTCTTTCATGTCTAATTCAGGCATTTCTACTACAGCACTGAAGGGCTATATCCCTAAGGTAATTTCACAAGAGTTCAGTAGGAACGATACCTGGGCGAGCACTCTTTTCAAATTTAGCTACTTACATGCTTTTTTTTAAAGGAAAGCTTCTCACAGAATGCAACCTCAAATGGTGATGCTACAAACACTTTAAAACTGCTCCCTAGAGCTAAGTGAAATTTTGATCTTAAAAGCAAACCTCTGCATTATACTCTCTGAAATCAATTAAAAATTCGTATCTTCCTAGTGTGTACTATACAAATATTGACCAAAGGAAAAAAAGAAATTGCAATGTTCTCATGTTTTAAGCCTGCAGTGTTAATGTTAGCTAAAACAGAGCAAGTAAATATCTTGGTATGATTATTCATAGAATCATAGAATCAGATGAGTTGGAAAGGACCTCTGAGATCATCAAGTCCAACCCTTGATCCACTACCACCAC
>JAWWLV010000121.1:10473039-10506115 GCA_035041135.1 Platyrinchus mystaceus | reverse complement strand
ACCCAGTGCCTTGAAATCCTTTTTAATCACCCTGGTACTTCTTCCATTAATGTCAACGCTGCCAGCCTGGACTACCAACAGTGGGTAATAATCTGAGGAATTAGCTCAGGGAGTCTCCTACTAATATCCCTCACCTGGGCCTTGGGAAGGTAACAAACCTCCCTGTGGGATGGGTCTGGTCGACATATAGACCCTCAGTTTCCCTCAGGAGTCACCCACAACTACCCTTCTCTTTATAGCTGTGGTTGTAATCTCTCTAGTAGATAGGGTGGAACCAGGAGACCCTCCAGACAGATCTTCCTCCTGACTGTCCTCTACCTGATTCTCTGGGTCCAGGGCCTCAAACCTGTTTTTTAAGGGCACCCAGGGAGGTGATGGGGGTCGGGAGGGGATCCTTTTACCTCTCTGGTCAGGGACCTGTTTCCATTCCCCCTATCTACTTGGTTTGCCCCATCTGCCTGATGGCAGGAGGGTCAGGGCTTCACAGTCTCCTGCTGGACTTCTTTTGGGGTCGAAAGGGTGTGACTCCACCAATCAATTTCCCTTTCAGTTTCCCTAATGCTTCTCAGCCTCTCTACCTCTTCCTTGAGCTCTGCCACCAGGCACAGCAAATCATTCACCTGCTCGCATCGTACACAGATGCCACTCACACTGTCCTCAGGTACTGATGCCAGCCTCAAACACTCTGCCCAGCCAGAGACCTGAACAGCTGCATCCATCTTGGTGTCCTTCTTGATAACAGCAGCAACAGCTTTCACTTTTTTGGAAACCATTGCTTCCAAAACAAGGAGGGGGGGGAAAAAAACAAAAAAACAACCAAGCCTCACCCAAGAGAGCTGGAATGTGGCTGTGCCCCTCCTGCTTGCCCTGCCTGCACAAACTGCCTCGCTAACTGCCCTGCCACATCCCTGTTTGCCCGCTCCTGTTTGCCGTGCTCAGAATATATTGTTACCTTTACAAGTTTTTAAGTGTTAAAAAAGATATATCAACAGTATTGGAACCACGCTAAACTGCTTTACATTATTTCTAGAAACAACTGAAAGATAAATGTTAATATTTAAGTATCTGTACACCTGTAAACAAATAGTTTTTCTTGGATAATAAGAGGTCTATATTTGAACAGAAAATAATTTAAAAGCAGACAATTTGTGGATTTTGAATGTGTTTTATTTAATACTGATTTGTTTTTCTAGGCAATGCCCTTGATGCACTGTTTTTTGTATTTGATTTAGCAGATGATAATTTTGATTCTGCATATGAGGCACATGGCATGGTAGGTGAAATGGCTGATAAATAGGGGGATAGGGATAAATAGGGAATTCAAGTGAATATGAAGTATATTTCATTTCACAGTTAAATGTCTACTTAAAATATTCTTGTTCAAGGGGGGAAAAGTGTTTAACATAGCCTGTTGATTTCATCACTAGCTGTCTTTTGAGACACATTCATATACAGTAAATATTTTAATTACAATGTTTCCTCAGTTTTTTCTCACTCTATTTAAATGTCTTATGCACTCAATAAAATTTTAGACTGGGAGACATCCTCCTTTTGTCCTGTGCAGTGGGGAGGGACAGGGAGAGAGCTTCATGAGCCCCAAGCTGCCTTTCCTCTCTTCTCAGGCAGCTTCCTGCAGCTGCAGTGCACCTCTCCCCAGCTGAGGAGCTGTTTCCCTGTCTGGCTGCTCCTGGAGCATCCCCCCAGCTTACCCCTCTAGTGTGCCCACCCACAGTTCTTTCAGTGCCAGGGAGCAGCAGAAAGAGAGGATAACGAGCTTCAGGCCCTGCTGCCCCCCAACCTGTGGACAGACACACTCACCTGCACAGCCCAGCCCTGTGGGGAGGGACTCAAGGGCAGGATGAAGCCCTGTGGTGGGGGCAGGAGAGAGGTGCTGCCAAAGCCCTGGCTCCCTTGGACCTGCCAGAGCAGCAGCTTTACCCTTCCCTTCTGGGCACCAAATGGGACCAGCGGATGAAGGACATAGAAATGCCCCCATAGAATTGCCCAGAGGCTCTGCACGGAGGGCAGAGGCAATTCCCAGTGTGGCGTGTGTATAGCTGGCAATCTCTCCTGCCCTGCCATGGGATATGGCACCATGACTCACACAAGTGGAACCTGCCATCAAATTCACAATTGAGTATGGGCTTCTTGTTACAGAGGTGGGAACTCAACAAAGGAATCCTCTCTGCTACAGCCCATGTTCACAGTGATAGATGGCACCACCTTTCCACCTTTGTTTTGCACCTCCACACCAAAGTGCAATCACACAGTTGATGATGGAACCAAAATGAAGACTAATCTCTGCAATTTCTTTAGAAATTTTGCAGCCTCCACTCATGGACATATACAAAAGCCAAAGGCACACAGTCCTGGGCAACTTGTTCTAAGTGAGCCTGCTCAAGTGGGGGAGTTGGATCCCTCCCAACCTCAGCGATTTTGTGTGATTCTGTTCTTTGGCCTAAATTCTACAATACCTGACCTCAGCCCTTATGCTGAGGTCCCATAAGATTTATCACCAAATAGCATCTCCCCAGTCCAGAACATCATACGTCAGTATGTAGCTAGAAGAAAAGACAATTTTATTGCAAACATCAACTGGGGGGGTGGGGGGCAGGCCCAGGAGTTCCAGGGGTTCAGGAAATTGGCACCTACAAGGACAGAGTCAGAAGTCTAACCACAAAGGCAGGAATTGGCATGGCTTCGTTCCCCTTCTTTGGGGAATGCAGCTGACAAGGAGTTGTTTATGGCCCAGCAGAGAGAGCTCTTGCTGGCAGTGGTGGTGGGCTGGTCCTGGGACCTTTACCCCATGGGGGACGGATGCCCTTAGAGCCATGGGCATGTGCAGAGGTGCCCAGTGCCCCTGTGCCATGCAGCAGGGCCGGGTGGAGAGCCCCTAGGGAGCTGCCATGGAGCTCTTGCCAAGCCCTGCTCAGCATCATCCCTTGCCAGCCCTTGCCAGGGAGCTGGGCTGACTTAGGGCAGGGCTGAGAGTTGGGAAAGATGGACAGCAGAGCCTGGGACACACCTGGGCTTCTTGACCTGCTGGACCTTTCTGCATTTTTCTGGTGCTCTTTTTTCTCTCTTCCTCTTTTTTTCTGGTTGACATTTCTTCCCTCCTGCCCAGGCTTCTTCTCTATGTGTTTTTCTTCTGTGTTCATTTTCCTGAAGCAGCCTGCAAACCTTTATACCCAAAGTTTGATTAGACAGGCAAAGCCACAAGCTATCAGAGTCAGTTCTTGTTTGAACCAATGTGAGCTCATTTTACCATCTTGATTATGAAAGGCTTGTCAGTGGTTCAGTGTGTGCCAGGGACTCTGTTGCACTTCCCAGTTTTCTCTCCCTCTTTGCCAGGCCTCTTATCTCAGAATAGAGACAACTCCTCATCTCAAGTGTCAGTGACTAATTTTTTTCTTCTCATGCAGGTTACAACTCTGGTTTTCTTCTCATGTTCGTATTCCCTTCTATTTCAGAAAATCTATTTCCATTGTTGTACACCTTGGCCTTTCTCATTCCTTACTTACAGATTTGTACAAGTCTTACAACCACTCCTCTGTTTTGACTGCTCTGGGGTATTTTTTTTCCTTCGCTGTCCTGTTTACCCATATTTTTTTTCTAAATCTCTTATCACTTCTACTCTTATCCTTTGTATCAGCTCAGGTAAGTTGTATCAGCTCGTGCTGATACCAGCCCTGATCTTGCATCTGCTACTCTACTTTTGTCTCTGTGGATACTTTCCTGTTCACCTTGTGTTCACCCTCCATGTCTCAAATGATTCAAATAGGAGTTGAGTATGAATTGGGAGTTTCTCACTCATCACAGTTCTACTCATTGAAGACAAATAGGCTTGTGTTCATTTCTCCCTCCATCAATGTAAGAGTTTAAACCTGGAGTTAGATGTGCCTGCATCCCACCTCCATGAAAGAAAAGGAATTGAGAAGTATGGAGGAAACCTGGGGAGACTGTTCCTTACCTTGAGGCTTGCATTAGTCTGCTGGAGTGTCTGCCTCAAATTTCAGAGAAAGAGGAAGTCTTAGCGAAGAGAAAAAATGGTCACAAATAAGAATAAAACAACTATCAGGACAGATAATATCATTTAAGAGAGATGTCTCTAAAGAGAGAAAATGTATTAACATGGTTTCTGAGTGAAATTACACTGCTTAAAGTGGACCAGGTCAATATAAGACATTTCATGATCCAAACCCAAGTTGTTTTAATAACATGAAAGTGTGTATATTTTGATCATACCAGTTTTATCTCTGAACCAGAAAAAAAACCAAAAAACCACAATGTTTGAAAGAGCAAAGACACTGTTTGATGCATATTGCTCTGGGAAACCTCAGAGAACCCCAGGGGAGAGTGAAAAGAAGTGGGGACGAGAAGTGCATACAGTGATTGTAGTACAGCACACAAAAGCTATTGGAGAAGCCAAGTAAAAGCTGTAGTGTAGGTGCCTGTAGGTTACAATAGGGGCCTTAACCCTAGAAAACACGTTTTTCATGAAGCTCCTAGTGCAAATATCATGATTTGGAGGCCAAAAAAAAACCCAAAAAACCCCACATGATAAGGAAAAGAAGAAAATGAGCTCAAAAGAAAAAGAAAAAAAAAAGAAGATTTGGTCCTTTGGGTCAAATCCTATGTTTGGAATGCCTGAACTCCCATCTACACCATTATTTCATGGAGAGACAAAGATCAAACATTTCACTAGGTTATATGAGTAAAAATCTGAAAAATGACTCAGATTCAGGTTTTCAAAGATATCTATGGACAGAATAGCTACATTAAAAAAGGCAGGAATAAAGTGCTTTCATATCTCTCTTTTAAATTCACAAATGCCATGTAGGTGATTTTAAAAATCTTGCTAAAAGCCCAGCTAACATTTTAAGTATTGAAGTACTGTGGAGAACATGGGCCAACATCTCTTGGGATCTTTTCAAAATGAAGTGCAATTTCTTGTGTTCATGGGTCAGCAATTTTAATTCTTCCTGCACTGAAACAAAGTCTGTTAGGGTCAAAAGCAGAATTTAAAATAGTAATATATTCCAGTTGTAGGATTCTGCATAAATAAACAGAACACTGAAGAAATATGGGGGTTTTTTGAAATTTCTACCAGGATATTAAGTAAAGTGGACTTCAAAGATATAGTAGAAATAAAAAAATATGCATTTTAACCAGTTGTGTTTTATTATGTTAAATTATGCAAGTTGATAGTGGAATTATAAAAATGCATTTTTGTATGTTCTGTGGGAGGTATGGGTCTCTGATTTCATAATTTTGTGATATACTTTTCATAATGATGACTTTTAATTGTAGTTGATGACAGCTTTGAAGGTTAATACTGTTTGAGAAAAATATATTGCACTGGATCCAACAGCCCTAGAGGGATGAAGCTACTGCTGCTCCATGGCCCCTGGTCCAGACAAGGCGAGGCTACAGGTTTGTTCCCAGCAGGCACACACAGAGAAGGCACATATAAACTATGTGTACATATATATATATGTGTGTGTGTGTGTAAATGGGTAGTCACACAAAGCACAGACACTCAAAATGCTCACCTGAAAAAGAACTGACCAGCATACTGACTAGTCCACTATTTAATCAGACCTTTTATTCTCTTATCCCTTTATTTTCCCTCACCTGTTCCTCCCCAAATAACCTAAATCCCTCCAAAAGGTTTATCCCCTAAAGATCCCCAAATAAGTCCTGTGCAATCCAAAACTGCTTTTCTTCTGCACCCTGTAATATGTCCCACACCCTAGTGATGGGCCAGGTCTCCCCCTCATGCCATTGTCTCTCTGAGCTCCTCTGTGGACGTATAGAAGAGCTTTTATCACATAACCTAACAAATACCTTTAATAAATGTAATGTGAAATGCAATTATGCTTGACAACACAGCTGCAAAGGTCCAGTAAAGAACTCTATACACATAAAGTCTACTTTGATTGCAAATTATTAAATTGTATTTTTTAATTAATATTCTAAAAAATGGCTACATGGAGAAGTATTTAAGTTGTCACAAATATAAACAGATGTTTATATATATGTTTGTATATTCACAGATGCATATTGCTCTTGTATCACTAGGAGGCTTTATTATTGTGCTTAACATTCACAGCAGAGGCCCTATGCTGTAGTGTACCTAAGTTAACACATTTTCAGCTTAAATGCCACTCTTCTGTATTTCTGATTAATGAATTTTGCTTTACTGTTCACTTTATCAACTACCCAAAATTTAAACCTGCTATCAAATCAATACAAGCCTTTCCAGTGTTCGTTATTCAACTCTCAAATGCTTTTCCTTCCTTTTTCATTTTTTATCTGTCTTTCTTAGGTGTATTAAGTACTTTGGGGATGTGCTGTAAAGGCCCTAACATACGACAAAATTACTTTCCAAAGCTTATGTTTAAACCACCTTTCTCTACAACACTAAGTAAAAATAGCAAATGGCAAAATAACTGTAGGACTGTTGCAATCTGCTTAAATGTTGCAGAAAGAACTTCAGATTCAAATATTCTCCTAAACAAAATTAAAACACACAAAGAATTATCTGCTGATACCAAAACCTGATATTTTTATTTTATTAATTGCTAAGAGATGCAAAGAGAAAGAGGAAAAATTAAGAAAAAGTTGGAAAAAGATAAGATTACTTCTAGAGGCATAGTAAAGTTACCACCAAAATTACCTTTCTGCCGAGCTGCTGTGTGGGGGGGGGGGGGTGAGAAGCGGTTTCTGCCTTTTCTCTGTCTCTGCCACTTTTCAATGTTATCTTCTTTAGCTGCGGGAGGGGGGTGGGGGGCGTGTCTTAGCAGCTTTAGTTCTCTGGAATGCAGCCAGGATTTGTGGCTTTGCTGCTCATGTCCCAGGCCGTGTAGGGTCCCAATTCAGCAGCACCTTCCAGCCTTTAGAAATATGGTAAGGGTAGAAGGATAAAACATAACTCACACATGGGGCACGGTGGGTCTCGGTTCTCTCCAGGACGACAGAGTTTCGGTCTCAGGTGTCAGGCGGGCAGCATGCGGTGGCGACGAAGGGATGAGCAGATGTGGGGAAGAGATTCTCGACTACAGCAATCAGTTCTCTCTCTCTTTCCTCTCTCTCATTTCCAAAATTTTTCCTCAGCTTTTATAGTGTTCAAAGAAGGTTGTGCGTGGTTTCTTGGCACGTAGCCCTATTCAGATGTTCAAAGAGATATGACAAACGTAAACAATAGCAGGATCTTTAGGCAGGAAAACTCAAGCAAGAAACTCTGGCAAGGGGTTCTGGAAGGAAAGCTGACAGATTTTTTGGTAGGAAGTTTTGGCAAAAGGCAAAAAAACAATGGTGAAACATTATTTTTGGCGTTTCTATATTATCTGGTTGTTACAAGGACGTACATTTGAACAACTTACATGCCCCACTTAGATCACCCATGACCCCTACAGATTGCACGATCACATATACACCTTCATAAGCGGTTACCATGATGTATTTCTGTGATGGGTCACTACTTTGTTTTGTAGGTTGTATGTTAAGTTAAATTTAGTTAAAGTTAATGCACCTTGTCCACATACTGCACTCAGTTTAAACAAGACACAACAATTTGAGCCCTGTAGAAAACATTTAATCTAAAAGAAATTGCACTGCAGTGACACTAAAGTTGCATATATAAAAGTAGATACAGACACAACTTTATACGTGATATTATATTACATTCCATTATATTGTTATTATACATTACATATCTATAAACCACTATACCCATCAGCAAGAGGGTATACTACATCTCTGTGATTATTAAGGGCTGTGGCAAACTCGACATTCAGTGTTGTCACAACAAAACTGTATGAATATCTTTAGTCAGGAGGCACCCCATATTTAGCCTCATTTATCAAAAATAGCTCAAGCTATTTCAACATTATAATAAAGGCTATGAAATCTATTTTAGTTGTTTCTTTATTTTAGAAAAAATATTTTCCATATGTCATCATATCTGTTTTGCACTTGACCTTTTAATCAAAATATTTACAGTAATTTTTTTCATCCTGTGTTTATGTACTGATTACTTTTGCTCATGATTTGTGTGTTGCCTGAATGCTGAGTAACCAAAAGCCAGAAGGGTGACTCATTGGCACTATAAACAGCTGCTATGCTGTTCTAGGAGATGACTAAAAAAACCCTCATGCAGGACCTGTGTACATCTTCCCTAAGTCTGTGGAGCTGCAAATCATAATCACAGTGATAGGACACTGCCCAGGGAACTGTGAGGGAGTGCCTGAGATTATGTCAGAGATAAATAATGTCACAGTTGTATTTTAAAAACTTTCTTCTTTTTGTGTTGGTTGCAGCAATTCAGCTACATGAAAAGTCAAAATTTGTCCAGAAACATAAACACCTTTCTTTAGGAAAAAAAGAAAAACAATTGGTTTTAAAATAAAGAGCTAGCTATCAGTTCTGCAGCTATGTTTAAAAAGAATTAATCAGAATAAATGTATTTTAAAAAAACAACCTAGAAGACAGAGCAATTTTTGCATATACTTCAATACAGCTTTCCAATAAGCATTTTGCAAAAAGAAGTAACTAATTCCCTTGATAGTAACTAACTCCCTTGATATAACTGATCAATGTTAACGTGCAATACCTTCTTACTAGGTCAAACATGAATATCAGACTTTCTCTCACTAAATAAAAACTTTCCAACTGAAAAGAGAAAAAAAAGTATCTCTGCAAAGTTGATAGAAAGTTCACCCAAAGTAGCCCTTCAAAGGCTGGATTGGAAAAAAACATGGTCCACTATAAAAAGATAGTTACAGAACCACTGTAGGCAATGCAATCCTTCTCTTAATCAATATACATGAAGAATATTGATAGTGGAACTCAATTATGAATGACAGAGAAAAGCACTGAAAATTAATGTGAATAAAATGAAGTCCATCGATCACTGTCAACAACCATGAAAAACGAACAAACAAACAAAAAAAAGCACCAAAAAAACCACGCCACCAAACAAAACCCAGCTCAGCATATTTAGGGAAGTAATTAAAAAGCGGAACAATAAATCTGCTTTAATAGCTATTTGGTGAAATAGAAATCAGACAATAGAAGTCAGATAGAAAAGAATCAGAATGCATTTGCAAATATGAAAGTTAAAATGAGATCATTCTTCTCCACATCTTACAAATAATGAGACCATACAGGACATCCATCAGGTAACATATGGTTCAGAAAAGAGGTGCAGAGTGTGAAGGAGCCATAGTATATTGTCTAGTAAAACAGTCTGAAAATGAGCAGATTAGAAACAAAGCAATTAAATTCAAAAATTTTAAAAAGGGAAAAAGCACAACTTTCCTCTGGAAGGAAATATATTATATATGGTTTCCAGTTTCTGGACGGTAAAACTCAGTAGTTTTGTTTGAAGCCTGTAACTGGAAAATTAATCTATCAGCCACTGACATACACACTGAACAGAGGTGTTCAGATAAAACTTGTATTGATATTGAATTGAGGGATAGAGGAGAACAGAGATTTTACCTGAAAAGAAATTTTATCTGCACCTCCAATAGAATAGGGAAGTTAATGTGTATTTTGGGTCCTCAGCATGAGTAAAAAAAATGAAGGATCTATTATTAGACTCAGATAAAGGAAAATCTATCAACTAGCCCTTGTCATTTGCTGAATTTTTATACTTATCTGTACAAAGCTGCTTTCATCAGATTTATTTTTCTATCCTAAACTACTTATAAAAATGCTGAATCATAAAGGTAACAAACCTTTAAATTAATATGAAGCAGACTCACATTATATCATCTTAAAAGTATCACCTTTTAATACCTTTTTTAAGGGTGCTACTGTGGAAGGGTAGAATTTCCTCATATTTTAAAACTACTGAAGTACTTGGAATAAAATGGTCATCAGAGCCTTAAGGGGCAAAAATGTAACTCCTAAGTTTATAAAAAATATTTCCTAAAATGTTGCTCAAGACCTTTAGACAGCATTTAACTTTCCTTCTCCAAATTCTAAAAGAAAATTATAGATTTAAATGTTACTAATGTAAAAGGCAAGATTAGTCTTAAGTGGATTTTATTATAGTGATTGGAATTATCTCCTAGCTTACCACTCCCTTACGAGGCACACACCTGACTTTGCAAATCAAGAGTTACCTTTACCAATACATATATTTGCTAAAAATCACAAGAAATGTGGCCTTTAGTTCAACTCCTCTGAAAAACATGTTGAACAGGTGTCTTAATAATCACCTCAGCAAAATAACATTATCTCTCTATATTAGTATTGTTATTGTTGTTGCTGTTATTGCTGGGTTGGTTTTGTTTGCTTGTTTGTTTTTTAGTTCCACACCTTAGAAAAACTGGCCTCTTTTTCTCCCACTATCACCTTAGGAGTTCAGGAAGAAAGGATCATTAACCTATGAGAATTTTATTCTTTAAAAAAAAAGAAAAAAAAAGGCAAATTCTCAACTGAACATAAAGAAAAACAAAAGGAGGACTTCTCTGAAACTGCCTTGAATCTACAGGGAGGGTGGCTTTCTAAATGCAAAATGAACCCACAGATCTCTTTGCAGATCCTTGGAAAATCTGGTAATTCCAAATCAAGAGCTAATAACACAATTTCTGTGAAGGGAAAGCCAACCTCTGAGGACTGATTTTAGAGAAGCCAATATTGGGGCAAGTTTGAGGGAAATAATTTGTTACAAAATATATTGGTATTTATAGTACAGAAGGATATTGGCAATAAAGGTAGGTAGTCCTATAGAATACTCAAAGAAATAGTGATGAGTAAGATCTCCATACCACACCAAATTTCCAAGCATTCCACTGCAGAACGATGTGTATCTCCTTCCCCACTCTCCAGCTTCCCTTCCACAGACGGGTATCAGACCACTGCAGCAGCATGGTACTTCAAAGAAGGAAAAAGGAAATGAGAGTGAGCTGCCAAGAGGATTCAAAGAATCAACAGCTTTAAAAAAGGAACACAAACAAAATCGGACACACTTAATGCACTCTGTGACACTGCCCGCTCCTAAACTATTACAAGAATAATTTTGTGAAAGCCTTTATTGAAACTAATATTCACATGCTTCCAGTAGTTATAAAAAAAGAAAATTTCTTAATTTTTGTTGCTTCTGAAAATAACCTTAAAAAACACTTTTTGTATAAATAATATGTAACTTCTACAGCATATACATCGACTTGAAGATGGTTAAAGGGGAGTGTGGAGTGCAACCAGCTGGTCCCAGTCTACTCTTTCACCTGGCATGAAGAGTGTGCATTAGCCACAAGACTTAATCAGCTTCAGATTAGGGATTTTCAAATACTGGATGCTCTCTCTATTCCAGATTAAGGAGAAATATAGAAATATTGAATTCACTTCAAAAATGAAAACTCATCTGAACTGTTGTTTGTGTCTTTGATAAGGGCAGCTTTCAGAGAAACAAAACATTCAAAGGAGCTCTTTCCATAAATTTAGCATTGTCTCAGAGAGACAATGATTGGATGGAGTATTCCACTTGTCAAATTATTTTTGCATGGATGATGTGTTCAATTGCAGCTGGTAGAGTTGATAAACAGCCAGTCCTACAAATCTCCACACTTTTACGACTCCATTTGGAAAGCTATTTGTGCCCAAGATATAGTCAACTGCAAAAAATAGACTCCTCAGCTCTCCTTCCTCCCTGCTGAGCCACAGAGGCTACATCATTCTTCAGAATTATCCTAGTCCTTTTCTCCTTGTTGAAATAACAGAATTTGCCCAAACTACTATGACAAATAACTCAATCACTCTCTGACATATCTGTTCTCCTACCACACTCAAACCTTCTGACAATGTGTCAGGATAAGACTGCAAAATTAATTTTGTGCATTTTGTCATTAGAAAGTGGTTTTGACTTTTCCACTGTCCTCTAAATCTTCTCACCTTATTTTTCATGCTGTTAATCGCCTTGGGTTTGCTTCATGGCAGGGAAGTTCGCTTACTTCTAATTCTATCACCATCGAGCAAAGTCCAGTGTAGAAGGCTGACCTTGGTTATTTGCTCATTTTGTATAAACATCAGCTGAAATGCCAGGACTTGATTCCTGCCTCACTTCTACTTGCTTTACAGCATGACAATTAAATTTCCTTCATTACTTTTAAGATGTGCCAATAAGATGACAAAGAAAGTTCAAAACACATCATTCTATGCATGAGCTTAATTTATTCCTCTGGATAACAGCAAAACTTATTTTGTCACAAGCTCATACCCATATACACAATGTGTACGGATGTTTATTTTTCCCAGAACTGTAATCCTGCCTGTTCTAATGCCTAATGCACTAAATGTCTTTCCCTCACACTTGTAGACTCAAGTCTTATCTAGTTGGAGTTTATGGCAGCTAAAATAACCCCACATGACCAAATGTTCAATCTCATTGTCAGTTCAGGCACAGATTATAGTCACATTGCTCACATTGGGGTGGCTCAAGTCACATCAGCACTTTCAGTGTAAACCTTGTCCTAAAAATTCATTCTAAGATGAAACATGATTGGCATATCAGTCCCATATTGAACATCTTTTATTCAAAAGTTGAAAACAGTTTGATTATTCTTAAACTGTAAGAAGAAAATAAAAGGAAACCAAAACTAAATTCTCATTGTTGACTACACATACAGCATAAAATATTTTGTTCCCTTGCAAGTTGTCAGTCACTTCCCTTAGATTCTGTTCACTAGATTCACTAGAAAACCTTTATGTAAGTGGAATGAGAGTTGCCAGGGAAAGAAAATTCGAAAACTAGCAAGAGTACAGAGGAAGCATGGCAAAGTAAGGTGAAAGCTGAATTCATTCTCCTCCACTGTAAGAGCTCAATGTACTAGTGGTTTAAGATAAAAGTGATAGATAGGCTGATATCTCAGTCTTTCTTTTGAATCTTATTTTTCCTGCTTGGTGAATCTCTTTTGTGACAAGAGTCAGGTGTTTGCATTTCAGACCTTCTGAGTGATACGGATTATATTAATGCCATCAGCATTTCAGGTTGAGTTGATTAAGCATGCGACTGAGACAAGTGATGTGGTAGACTGTGACCATCACAGCAGGACTTCTGATTCCAGCACTGTTTCCAGGAGGCAGACAACTTAAAGCTGTTCAGCCAGAAGTCTTGGCAGACTCCCAGTTTCATTCAGGCAGGCTTACTGAGGAACTTTCTAGATCAATATAATCAAAGAGAACATACACAGGAGACTCACTTCTTATTCCAATCTGAAAGAAAACTACAGTTAGAGATACTGGCATTTGCTTTAAAGCATGTTTCGAGACACATTTCTCTGTTGTTGATAAAAGATCAAACTGCTTAAGAAGGCAGCCTATTTAAGTTTTTGATAGCAACCTTTGCCAAAGTAGCATGGCAGGACTATTTTTCTCTGGCAGGTAAAGTCCTATTGAAGAAACCAATTGACAGAGACTATATTCCTAGACTAAGGTAAACGTGGCTGGCTGGATCATGTTCTTCCTTGGCACTTGCCATATTTAGTTTCAAACATTCACAAAATCACAAGGCTTTGAAATTTCCTGAAGCAGCAACTTTCTGGCTGACAAATGTCCTATTGGTGGATGAGAGAGAATTCACAGTCATGGAGTTCACTGGCATCTATTCTTTCGTTATTCCTGCCTGACCCTTGGAGCATTTTCTGCTACATCAAGTGTTCTAATACCTCAAATCTCAGCTTTCCTCTTCCTGATACTAGAAGCCAATGAGGATTCTCTTTTTTTTTTTTTTAAGTTGTCATATGTTGTCTCCGCATTTCTGCCAACAGCAGGGATGTGCAATGGCCCTAATGAATTTTGCAAGTTCAGTTGAAAAAGAGCCTACTCTTTTAGCTGCTTTGTCTCTATACAAGTTGCATCAATTACCTCACAGACTGGTGAAAATGTCACTAGAAAATCTGACCTAGCAAATTCTTGCAGTATGGATTAGCAGTGAGATAAATTGAAACAGAACCTTATATTACTAGGTTTTAAAAGAAAAATGAATAGACTATGCATAAAGCAACTTTCTTTAGCAAAAGAAAAACTGTCAGTAAAACAGACCAAGTCATGCTGCAAACATTCTGTCAGATCTTCAGTGGTAGGAAAGAATTGGAAATTTGTCCTCAAAACCTTAAACACAGAATAGAGAAGTGCCCTTGACACTGCTCCGTATGCACTTGGGAGTACTCTGACTCCATCTCTGGAAAGCAGGGTGGTATGAATTGCAGCACAGCATGCAGTTTTAGAAGGAAATAAAAATTTAATTTGAAGTTTGTCAGTATCCATGCCACTTCCTACAGATAGATATGGTGACAAAAGCTATTTTTCAGGGTGTGTTTATGTCCTGGTTCTGGTGAGAAGAGTGTTAACTTTTGCAGCAGCCAGGAAGGGCATGGCCAGGAAGCATTGGATACCACCTCACTCCATGGGCAGGGGCATCACATCTTTTCCAGTTTGCTGGGTGTGCAGTCTGATGGTGCTGTGTTCCACACGGAGAGCAATCATATGTGAATCATTCGCCTGTCTTGAACACTCTGTCATTAGTATTGTTGTTACTGTTCATTTTTATTATTTCACTGCTGTTTCCAGGAAATTGTTCTTATCTCCACCCATGATCTTTACCTTTTTGTGCCTCTAATTTTCTTCTCCATCCCGCTGGAGGAGGCAGGGAAGTGAGCAAGTGGCACTGGGTCCAGGGTCTTTCAGTGGGAACACCAGATTGGGAAATACCATTCCTAAACCATGACAGTTTATTATACAAAGAGTTGAGATGTGACAAGATGCTACTGCTGTTCTCAGAGATGCTGCCTGTGCTGAGGCCTGCTTCACCTCTGTGGAGTGGCTCCACACACACAGACTTGAGAAAGGAATTTGCAGAAGGTTAGGAGGACAGTTATTTTTTCCTGTTTCTCATTCAAGTGGTTCTTATGAGCACTAGAAGCAAAATTATTCCTAGTACTGATTTCTCAGCTACTATAGAAGAGAATGAGTGAGAAGTTTACCATGCTCAAGTGAGAAGGCATGGAAGAAGGATGAATATGGAAAGAAGTAAAGGGAGAATAATAAACAAGCACTGATGGAGATTGCCAGCAAGCAGGACTGAAGGGAGAAATTGGAACGGAAACCTCCACCAGAAGCAGGAACTGAAATGTAGTCAGGCAATTTATCATCTTGGCAATTTGGCAGCAGCAGGACATTCCTCATCCTTCTCTAGTACCAGATCTGCAAGAATCCTCAGGTCTTCATGACACAGGTTTCCCTGTAAACTCAAATGGCTTACATCTGTGCTACTGACCTGACAGTCCTGACTATAAACTGTTGCACTAAAATGTTGTGCCCTGCCAAAATACCTGCTTTCCTCTGCATTATCCAGTACCAAAGGACTGCAAGATTCCCACTGATCTCCAACTTTAATTACTCCATGATACTATGACCATAATGAGACCAAAATTTTTGTACAGCTCTACTGGAAAATGCATTGGTTTACTCTGAAATTTTTACCTGTCTCATTTTCCTTCAGCTGTAAGAGTATGCACTTGCTTAAACCACCTAAAAAGGTGACAGGAAAGGCTTACAGACAAACAGGTCTCAATGCAGTTGCCCAGCTGTAACTGTCTGACTGCCATCTGAGAGGCAGTCAGATGCCTAACAGTAGGCAACAGAAACAATCTCAGAGACTGCTAGGGTCCAAGACTGTGTTGAAACTTCTGACAAGCATTTGACAATCAATATACACCGAACAGTCATCTACAGAGAAGAACCACTATGATTGACATTATTGAAAAAAACCCAAACCAACAAAACTGAAGTAATTTTGTGACTATTTTTGCCAAAATGTCAAGACAAAAACAGCTAAATCTTCTGAGACAGCATACAGAGCCTTGTACTAACAAGACACATTTCACACTTAGGTTTTGCATTTTATATGTAAGAGTGTTATGCACTGCAATTTCATTCCACAACCTTAAAGGATTTCACACACATTAACTAATTACTCCTTACAAGACTACTCTGAGGTAGGTGTGAATGTATAATTTTCATTTTACAGGTGAGGAATCTGAAACAGAAGAAGATATTCCAGTCCCACACTGCTGTAAGCCCATTGAAAAATACATCTTTATTAACTAAGGGAGTTCTAGACTCAGACTAAACCAAAGTTCAGTGCTCGACATTTTCTTCTTTTCACTGATATCTGTGCTCATTCTAAAATGTTACCATAACTTCCTCTTCTTCCTATATGAAAGCTTTCAGTGAGGGTCCCTACCTTTCACGAGTAGTCACTTGAAACCTAACATGATATAAGCCCTTAAAGAAACCGGAGCTTTGGGTTTAATGTTGTTAAAAGATGACAAACATTTTCCAACTAGGCATGGTCGAAAGCTTGTCTGTGGATGTGCCTTCTCTGGCAGAGACAGTCTCGAGGATGAGACATCTCTACCAGAACCACTGGCAGAGAGCAGGCAGGGGAGATGTGATGGTCCTTGTGGGGTGGCACCAAGAATCTGGCATGCCCCAATTCCCAACAAAGGAGGCATGGAATTCCCTGACTCTAACCCTCTGCTTGACTGCTCCTCACTTAGGAAACTGCTGGGCTGAGGAAAACATATCTTTACTCTGCTTTGCTTCCCAGGCAGTCAATGTAGACTTTTAGCTCCAGAGGAGATTATATGAAGTACCAGGCAACAAATGTAGAGCCATTGCTTAAGGACCCACACACAAGGCATTTCACTCTGCTTCTCATGTAAAACCCCTTCTACTCAAAATTTCTTTACAGAAGAATTTTTTTTTAAAGTAAAAATTGTTTCCTTGCAATTGAATATTTGAGATATATATATACATTTAAGACTAAAGGGAAATAACTCTTTTCATCAATAATCCATTCAGAAAGTCATATATTGCTTAATTTAGAACATCTAGAACAGTATTTAAGACTCCCAACACTTCAAACAAATTGCTTACTAAGCTTACTGATGCTCAAACTTTGGATCAGGCTAAATTCTAATGCCGAAAAATGAAGAAGTTGAGAAAACGTAGCAAAGCTAAAGGGAAAAAAAAAATCTCTTATTTCACAAGGGAAAGTCCCAATTTTACTTTTCTAATGACTGTTAGCAGTGGATAATTGCTCATGTATACGTACATCAACACAGTCAAACTTGATGAGGCTTTTCTGGACAGAATTTTTCCTATTTGGTCTTATAACTCCACAGATTTTTAATCTATCCCACTAAAACCATTGCAGTTTCTGTTCTTCCAAATTCATATTAAAAAAAAAAAAAGAAAAAAGAGATATAAAACGTTCTAAAAATTATTTAAAATACATTTGCCTTGAAACTAGCAGTAAGCATGAACTTGAGAAAAAGCTGGGAGGAACAGGCAGAAAGATGGGTCAAACAAATGGAATTCCACCCATTATGTAACAACAGCTGCATAACACAAGTGGATTTTTAACTTAATTTACACACATTAACAGAACATAAAATAGACACATTTCCTTGCAACCCACAAGTCTCTGACACAGGGGTTCTTCATATTCAAGGCAGGCAGCTGGTTAACAGAAAGGGCTGAAACACCACACTGACAGTATTTCAGGGCCTGGAAATAGTTTCTTTCTTTTAGCTTTCATGAAAGGTGGCATGTTTTAGGCAAGTGAAATCTTCCTGGTAAATAATTTCTGCAAAACCAAGGCACGTGTAAAATGCACTGTGTACATTCACTCTTCTTGCTTGTATATTGCAAAACATGTGATGAATGGTTTATTTATTGTGATTTTTCAGTCTTCTGAAGTCAAAAGGTAAGTCATCTGCTGCCTGATTTCTGTTCATAAATGCAAAGATACAAAAAGGTAAAGAGAAACCTTTAAATATTAAAGGGTATAAACCCACCTGACACAGGCATACCACATCATAGCTGATATGATGGGAACTTCTGCAATATGATACAAAGCATGAAGAAACAATATACAATAAAGCATATGACATAAACATTCAATTTTAGCAGATGTTCTCTTTGCTACATTCAAGCCTTTTACTCTGCCCTGAGATATTTATGGAAGGCTCACTTCCACTGAAATCCTGGGTAAGAAGTGATACACAGCACTAGGATGTGAAGCACCATAAAAACAGCTCTGCAAGCTGACAAAATCCTGTGGAAAAGACCCACTGGAATAAACACTGTGTACAGGGGGAAAGAAAGGTGATAGATGTCAGTGAATACTGCAAGAAATATACTGTCTGCATACATCATTCCCTGTGGCTAAATCTATCACTTCTATTGAAATGCCTATAGTTCGAAAAAGCAAAGCATTAGACCGCTAGATCAGAAGAATGAAACAGCTTCAAAGTTCTTGAGTAAGATGAGAGCAAAGCAAGCTTTACATGGCTGGTTGAGAATGGATGGTGAAACAGATATGTTGTAAAAAAATTCACAGCTTTTATTGAAAAGCAGTGCATTGCTCTGGGACCCTGTTACGATCCAATTATTGAGAGATGTGTCTGCCCAAATTAACGTGCAAAGGAGACCACATGTCAAAGTCAATGATACAGATTTTATTTAAGAGTATATCAATGTGAGGCAGAGAGAAAGAAATAGAAAAGGTCAGGGAGGGGAGAGAGAGAGAGCATGAGAGACAGATTAAGCAGAAGATGATCACCATCTTTGGATCCAGCGGTGTCCTGTTGGCCCTTCTTCACCCTGCACTTCTCAGTGCTGGCTGTCCCAAGGTCATTCAAAACTTTTCACTATCTACACATTTTAGCAAACAAAGGAATTAACGCTCATTGGCCACACAGTTCTCTTATTCTATTAGTTAAATGATTCCCTCACTTCTAATGCTAATTAGTCCCATGCTCAGTCTTTCTCTTCTTTAGAATCAGTGGGTTGTGATGTCCTGTCCCCCTGCCAGAACTACCTTTTACCCAGTCCAATCTGGGTAAACAGTTGCAAAGTTGTCTTTCCTTGTAGTCCATAAATTCTGTGGTCTTTTTGTCCATTATCAGTAATACATTTTTCTCCCCAGCTTTGTTAACCTCCCCCTAGGCCTGAGATAATGCTTGGACAATAGTACCACCTTTATCTTATCTCAAGTTCTCAGTCACAGGGCCTTAACCTACAGTCCAAGTTTCAAGTATCCTTGGAGGCATACAGGGAGGGAGGGGGGGGGGGGGAGAAGTGTCACATGCAGAGGTTGGAAAGATGACACGACTCACAAAGGGTTCTTGAGCAAAGGGAGAGGTGTGAACTCCCCCTTTATTCAAGGTGTGAGTCCTCGAAGGGAGGAAGGGCTAGCACTTATATAGAGGAGCATGAGAGCGTTCTAGAAAACAGGGAGGAGTTTACCAAATAAGGAAAGGAGTGGGCATGGACAAGTACAAACTTGGAATAAGGTGGGAGGATACCAAACGTTATATGTAACTTAGGGAAGGAGAGCATCCAAATAAGGAGAATGCTGCATTGCAGCAAATATTAACCAATGGGAATTAAGGAATAAACTTTAAAATATTATGAGGGGAGAATATTTTTAAAACTGGGGGTACATTATCAGAACAGTATGCATTAACATCACATAATAAGATAATGTCTTTTAGAGTTCTCTTTTTCGCTTCTCCATCCTTTAGTTCTGGCGAGATGTATTTCTCATATATTCTGCTTAGGATAGATTTCTTTTTTCCACTTCTCCTACAGTTTGAATTCTTCTCTTTTGCTTCCCATAGAGAAGGGGAGGCCCTCCATTGGTCTCAGATGTCATCTGACAACTTAGGGTGATTTCTGACCTGTGAAATGCTCATGAGCTATTACTTCTTTACACAGTTTGCCACAGTGAGAATTTTTGCCTGGATGCATTACCCAGGATGTGCTAGCCAGACCTTACCAGGCCTGGAGTTAGCACCATCCTGTCATTCCATTCTGTGCTTATCTCATGGCACAGTCCTTCTGTGGTCTTAACAGTGTTTGAGACTGGTAATTATGTAATTAAGTGCTTACAGACCCTCACAAAAAGCCTTTAAGGAATCCAGTCCACACAACTCCTTCTGCATGCCTATTTTTGTTTGAAAATAATAATGAGACAAATATTTTGTGTATAGTGGTGATATAAGAGGTGATAGCAATATAAGCATTGTGATTTATTAGAAATGGTGGAGGAGTGAAGAAGGATGAAATACAAACTCAGTTAAAAATGCCATGCTAAGATTTGGGGAAAAGTAGAAATAACTGAAATTTGAGTTTTTGTCTAAATTAATAGAGAATCTCTAACTAAATTTGTAGATGTAGTACAGCTCAGATTGACTGTGTTTAATGAAATTGTGTTGGCCATCCAGTTGAGCGTGGGGCAAGGTTGTAGAATGTCATGAGAAGTGACCCATGTTAGTGGTTCTGTGGCTTAATATTCTTATTCCCTCACAGTCTCTTAATTTGATCCAGTTTAAATCAATTTTAGGCAGAACCAGGGTTTTTGAGTGAGCCTCAAGCGTTCTTCAACTTCACCTGTCCCTATTTCCAGGTGAAGCAAATCCAGGGCCCATGGGAGCTCCTGGGCATGTACCAAAGGATTGCTCAGTCTCAAAAAGGCTGGTATCACAGCACAATATTCATATTCTGGAAAACTAAAAGGACAGGATTGTATTACTATCACCAATAATAATGTTTATGATTCCCTTATCTGGAATAGGGCAGCTTATACAAAATCTTCTCTGGAAAGAAACACAGCATTGTCTAGCTACCTTTATATGCTCCTAATGATCTTGTATCCTAAAAAGTAGAAGGGGGAAAATAACAGAACCTTACTTACACTATGAACCGTTTGAGTCTCTGGGCTGTCATTATAGTTATTGTATCTAAATAGACATAGACAGCTTAACGCTTTGCTCTGATCTGCTATCTTATTTCCCAAAGACATACTCAGCACTAATGACTACCTGTGTGACACAATGGAACTCATAATTACTTTTCATTTAACAAAAACCAGCAAATGTTAATGAAGAGTTTTGAGTGTTTCCCATATCTCAATATACTACTTTGGGACTTGTAATCAGCCTGTAAGCTTGTTTAGAGCAATAAACAATAAAGACTGGTAAGAATTAAGATACTTCTAGTGACCCTTAACTGTACAGCTTGAAACAAAGCAACAGGGAAATAAAAATAAAACCCAAAGAAATAAAAATCTACGGCATGGTATAGCAAATGGCAGGTGATTATAATGGAGCACGCAAGTGACAAGGCTAAGGAGTACTTTTTCAAATGCTCAAAAGTACATCAGTGAAGAGACTTGAAATTTCATTGAGTAAATGAAGACAGAGAGGAAGAAATTATCTAAGAAGGGGAGAAACCAAGATTGATAAAAAGAGATGAAGGAGTAAATTAATTTTACTTTAAGATAAGGAATAGCTCTATGAAGAAGGCAAATGAAATGACAGCTGGGAAAAGGTATACAGGAAACTACATGCACAAATTGCAAATTATAGGTTTCAATGAGTTTTCCTAATTTCCTGGCTTCAAGGAGAGAAGGGGGTGAAAAATGTAGGTGGGTTAGAAGCTAGAATAAGAATAAAGACACAGTGATTTAGATGAGCTCAAAAACCACTAAAGATTTTTGAGAAATCAGTTGGAAATTATTGTAAATTATTACCTTGTGAAATCTCTTATCTGTGGAAAATTAGTGGTAGTTGTATATGAGCTCTTAGCAATAGTCAAAATATCTTCATGCTGGCAGCCTCATAAGAAATGGAAAAAACCAAACGGCTTTAAAACAGTCTTAACTGACTTCTTCTAAGAGGATTTTTTCTCAAGGTCAGTCAAGCAAGTAATTTGTTGTGAGTTACCTATCAGGCCTTAAAATCTCTTTCTTTATCCTTTTGAAATTTGTGCAAACAAAATTTGTGCAAAAGTTGTTCAGCAAACTCTATTCAAGAGTATTTGTTTGGTAACCCTCCTAATGCCAGAGCTATAGTGTATGACACTTTAAATCTTCCACAGTCAAGGTTTGAAAAGTGAGCATCATTGAGAAATTTTACTTTTCGCTTAGTGTTATCCTTGCTAAGACCATACTCTTAGAAGAAGTGACATTCAGCAGGTTAATTAATAGGTAAATGTGTACTTTCTGCCAGTGATAGTGTTAGACAATCATTTTTGGTTTTTAAAATAAAATTATTTATTATCAAATTCTTTGTAGAGGCCATAAGACAGAGAAAAAGAAAGAAGAACCTGGTTCGATGGAAAAGTAACAGACCCTAACTGTGCAGTTGTGCTATCCTCTCCTGTTCTCTGTAAGACCAGTGTTCAACTAGAGATGTTGTAGGAAATGCAAAGCCCTAAGTTCGATGTACTTAGTCTTCATAAAGCCATTGAGCATAGTGCCATATGGTAAACTGATATGACTTGCAAGAAAGAGCTACAAAATTTCTAAAAAAAACCCTAAAAAAACCCTATAACATTTACATTCATGACAGCTGTAGCAGACTATCAGTGGAGGCCCTCAAAGAGGCTCTCAAGATCAGTTTAATCTAGTATTTTCATTAACAACTTTGGCACAAAACATTGGTGTGGACTCCTAAACCTTGCTGCGGACATGAAGCTGGAAGGTACTATCAACAGAGAAGCAAAGATACCATTCAAAAACCTATGTGACTTTGAAAATGGAAAAAATAAAATGGGTTTAAATTCATCAAGAATTCTAAATTTATACTCTTAGAAGCTAATACAAGATATCAGTCAGGAGTTCATGAACAGAGCACGACAGAGATCAGCATGTAAGACTCAGTTGCAGGATGCCTGAGAACTTTCAGTGTGCAGCAGCAGTGCCAGTAGCCACCCCCAGAGGTGGTGGCTGTACCAGTTAGCTGAACAGGAGCAGAGCCCGACCTGGTGTGGTGTCCATGTCATTTAGCATTGCACATGTGGCTCTGGTTTGGCCAGTGAGAGTTTACACCACCTCTTGCAAAGCTCAGGGAAATCTCTGGAGACCAGTGCAGGCTACTCCCTGAGTCTACTCCCATAGGCAATATTGAGAGATTCATCCCATCCTAGAGGAGAGAAGTGTGCGAATACAAGCTCTGCCCTGATACCTGTATTGATGGAAAGAGCAGGGGGTCTGGAGCATTTTGTTTCTCAGTAGAGATTTGGCCACTTCCAGTGACAACAGGAAAAGTTTGTCTCATTGCAGAAGGCACTGATGTCAATTCCTCAGCTAAAGTACACAGACTTCTGGTTGCTCCAGTGTAAGAGAGACAAACACAAGCTGAGGTGGGTGCAGGAATAATTAAGAGGATAGAAAGTCCATCTTACAAAGGAAAATCAGAAGAACACATCTTGTTCAGCCTACCCTCTCAAAGCCTGTGATCAGCTATAACCCTTGTCTATAAATATCTATAGGTAAATACAAAAATGAGGTCAGTGAGCCGCAAGGGTCAACTCATGCAATTAGGCTTAAAATCAGAAGGATGTTTTAGGCTATCAGAAGAGCAAGGTTCAGTAACAGCTTTCTGAAATGTTGCCAGAGTGACAGAGGAACAGATTTCCAAGACTGCTGGTCTTGTGGATTCCTCTTCCCTTGGATTCAATCTCAAAGCCTGGGAATACTCAAATACCAAATCAAAGCTGCCTTCCAAACAGTAGTTTACTAATGGCATCTTGGTAAAAGCAAGGAGATGATGACTACAAAAATCTCAAAAATGGGGGCCTATAGTTTATAACTTTGTTTCTTGGTCTTGATGAAAATACACTGATCATCCAAGAAAGACATGAATCTCCTCTGGGGCATCTCCAAAACTGCTCAATGAACTCCTACTGTAATTAAAAACCAACCTCAGTCATAATTAATTTCTGTTTCAGTGCCCCAAATATGAAGCAGACTTTTAGAGACAGAGAATAGAATGTATTCATTTCCTCAGTATTAAAAAAGAAACCCATAATTTATTATGTACATAAATCTTCCATGAAAGATGAATCAAGAAAGAGAGAGAAATAACACTTTATGGTATTGCAATACTGAAAGAGGCTTAGCATAACTGTGAATAGCTGCGTAAAGAAACCATGCTAGAGTAGTTGTGTCTGATCTACTCCTTGTACTCCAAATAAAAATGAAAATCATAAGAGTGGGGTAGTTTTATGGGGTGATCAAAAATGAGAATTTTAGAGATAGAATCAAATAATATATCAGTAAATCTCTATGTAAAAACTCAGGCAGGTTCTCTGCATAACCAGTATAGTCAGTGAGGGAAGATTTCTTCTGTTTTGCCTTTGTATGGTTCCCTTACATAAAATAAATAAGTAATTCAGAGATGACAATGAGCTCTGTAAGTTATGTTTTGTCAAATATACCCTGTTGCAGAGCAGCTTTATCAATGAATGAATAAATAAATAAATCCTTAGCAAGAAGGAAAAGAATAGAGATGAAATCTGGCTATTTCATTTTAATTGAATTTACTATATTTTGGTGACTCTGTATGAAACCAGCATACAAAAAGGGCATAGAATCAAAAAAAATAAAGGCACTTTCTGATTCTGAGGAAAAAGGAAGGAACAAGGATAATACCCTGATCACAGAAAAACAACAGTGCCACCATTATGACAAAGGCAAGGAAATGTCTTCAGGGATGCAATTTACCATGATTTTATAGAAACCAACACAGTATTGTATGTGTACATCAGTTAAGAACCCTACCACTGATACCAAAACAGTGGCCAAAGAAAACTGTTTTGGTTTTTTTTTTTCTGTTTGCTTGCAGATTAGTAGAGAATGAAGAAGTTCTCTCAGTATGGTATTTTACTGAGGAAGGAGTAACTGAAATAGCAAAGGTTTCCTTTCAAACAACAATAGCATGGCTTGATATAGATTTCTTGACAAAGCTGCTCAGTATGTACACAAAATAAATTAAAAAATAATTTCAAGATCATACAAAAGAACCCTCAGATGAAAAATGAAATTCATTATTTTCTTCCTATGAGTTAACTTGTTACACTGGTAAGGAAATCAAATGAAAAATCAGACTTCTCCACTTTTAGAAGCTGAAATTATTTTAAGAATATTATTTACTCATTTTGTGGGGGGCTGGAATCCCTACAAATAGTGCAGAGCTGCGATGGCAAAAATAGAAATTGGGAAAGTTCTGATAACCTTCTAACTGAACTTCAGCCAAGTTTTCAGCAAACAATGACTAATGTTTTCTATGACATGTAGACTTTCCTGCAAGACTGAGACAAAGTACATTCAATAAGCAGCACGCTTCACTTCATTATCTCATGACTGAGTTTTCTCAAGCACTCTCAGAGGGTGAAAAAGCTAATTCTTTAAAATGTCCTTTAAAAAGTCCATTCACGCACATACCCACACACAAATACACTACTGCACACACAGTTCCTTACCTGGACACTGTGAAAACTGCACAGTTTTAATTTTTATCCAGTAGGATTTTGATAAAAAAACCTCTGGATTTTATAATGCTCAGCTAAGTGTGAGTTATATTCTTCAAAAGAATAAAGCCCAAATGAAAATGGTTTTAGTCTAAATAAACTTTTAAAAGTAAATATGTAAAATGTATTTTGTTGATACCTTAAGGTTACCACTTAAAAAAGATATATAACAATAGAGATAAAGCTAATAAAGCTAGAAGAGAAAGGAAAAACCTTGAGGGAAATAACAGGCTAGATTAAACCTTGAAGGAAGACTGATGCTGAATTTCACATAAAGTGCAATGTACAAATATGTCTACTTCAGGCTTTTCTGGTCTTGCAGTTTACCCTAGATGAGATGTGCTGCAAGCTCTAACTTCTATGAACATTATATTAAATTGGAGGGTTATGACACACACTTAAAATGGTATGAGCATCATATCTTGCAGGCACAAATGCTACCCAAGCTTAATCATCAGCAGACGGTTGATAACTCTTGATTCTATAAATTTTAACAGGTATGTAATTGTGCCATCTCTAGAAGCATCTGAAGTCATGCTTTCATTTTAAACAATGTAAATCCCCAAAACATTATTCTAACCTTATTATCTTGTCTGCCTGTTTGTTTTCCATCACTTTCACAACCGCAAGCTTCCCATTATTCAAGCACAGAAGTGATAGCTTTTGAATGGTGATAAATACCCTTGTGGTACTTTTCATGGAAATTATATACCCAATTGTACTTTGCCTGCACATAATGGACTGCTTGATGATAATCATCTACTACTAATACAGCACTCTCCACTTGAATGAAACTTTGTGAATACTAAGTGGGACAAATTCCCTACCTCAAAGATTGACTATTTAAAACAAGAAAGACAATACCCATTTCTTACAGCCCAAAGAAGGAAAAGAAGAATCAGTTGAAAGACTTGCAGTTCAGCCATTTAAGAAATAGCATTGTTGCTCCCAATATCTGTTGTTCTGGACACCGAAAGGGAAAAATATTGTCAAATCCTACAGTGGTAATCCCTTATGTGAAACTTCTGATTAAGAAATAGTCAAGATTTCATTGAATTTTTATTTTTATAGTTTTCCAGTATTTTTTGTAGTTTACTGCTGGTTTAGTCCCATTTATATCAATGAAAATTCTCAGCAGAACGATCTGTAACAATTGTATTATTCACAGTAAGATTGTACAGAGTCTCCTTTGTAATTATTGCAGCAGCTCAGAAGCACTTGTACACAGAACTTTAGCTGAATATAGAAAGGATTTTAAGTACTCTCTTAATAGATCACAGAAATAGTTTTGCACTTGTAGGTGTCAGAACTATTTGTCCTTTTGACTACTTGCTGCTCCAGATTTGTAGGTGATCAGTCAACAACACATCATCAGGATATCACATAATCACAAAAGGCAGGAGAAGAGAGAAAGCAGAGGCAGTGAGAGTGATTATCTTTGTCAAGGGCAGTAGTGAAATCAAGAAGGATAAGCTAGAGGCACACACCTTAAATTGATCAAGGAGTAGCTCATTAGGAGCCTTGCTTCATACCGCTCCTGAGGTAGGCAGAGGACAGAAGTCAAACAAGACTGACTTGAGGAGACAGATGCAAGGGAAGTCTGTGCAGCACACGGGTTTTGGAGATAAATGAAAGGAAACGAAAGAGGAAAAATGAAACCTGAGACTCAGGTGGGAGCTAGAGAAGTTTTGTTAATATAAGATACCACAAGAGCATGTTTTTAGGCAGTGCATATTTATAGACTGAGAGAAAGGTAAGAGCCTCCAAAATATGTGGGAGAGGAGGAACCTGAAGGGACAGGTGAGATCCCTGAGTGTAAGATTCAAGTGGAGCATCCAATTCTGACAATGTGGTCAGCAGTGGCAGATGAGAAGAGGCAGGAGGGAAAACCAAGAAAGGTTCAAAGATGATTCAGTGCACTTCAAAACAGAAAGAGGCATCAGAAATGTTCATATAAATTTCCTATGGAGACATCAGTTTTATGACCTGGGTGGGAAGGAAGGAGAGCAGACTCTTTCTTATTATGTTTTTATGTTTGTGGTTTTGTTATTTTTATTATTCTAATGTGTAATTGTGCTGCCTTAGAAGGGTGATGTTAAGTGGGAAAGGGATTTGGTTTCCCTGAATACATTGCCTGTTTGTTGACTAGAAGTTCCCAACACCAGGGAGGAAATAATCAAGAACACATACTCAACAAATGGTAGCAGCCTTGTGCCCTTGAGATTCTGCAGCAGTGCAAACAAACAAACTGCAATTCCAGGGAAATACATGCATTAATATTAAAACAAAATTAAAAAAAAAAAAAGCATAAAAACTGGAATTTAAAACACCACTCACTAAATGTTCTGGTTGTTTATAATAAAAAACCCTTTTGTTAGCTCCCTTGTTTCAGAAAAGTGAGGCCTCCTAGAAAAGTCCCTGCTGTGACAGGGAACCTGAAATGACCACCTTTCATTAGAAGAAATGTGTCTGTTTTCATGTCTACAGCTAGTGCAATTGTATCCAAAGGAAGTAAGGATTTGGAACAGACAACTCAAAAGGCCTGGCTGTCAGCAGGCATAAGCTGAATATTTCCCAAGGCCCAGATCCTGTCCATGACTTCCATGTGCAAGATCAGAATTTACTGTTTAATGATAATTTTCTCTTTCTCAGAATAAGTCACAAAAATATGTCTCTGTACCTTGTATTCCTGCCTGTGAGGAAGAGAAAGTTTTTTCACTCATATTTAGATATTTTGTCAAGGGGGAAAGAAATGCAGATTGAAAAAAAACCAAATAGCTTCAAAACTTCACAGCAATAAAACCAATCCAGAAAAAGGAAACTTTTGATTCAATAATAAAATGAATGTTCTACAACTTACAATTAGATCTAATTCCAAGTTTGATATTAACAAGTAACTGACTTTATTTGCAACAACAGTGCTTTCCACTGCTTTTTTGGAGGCTGTCTACATCTGTAGTCTTATATTAAAAAAATATTGGTTATGGTCTTTTAATCAATATCTTTATGGCTGTTAATTAAAATGGAATGAAGGGTTGTGGGAACTCATTCAAAGAACATCTCAATTGGGTATTAAAGATTTGCATACAGTTCATACAGTGACACTTGTATGGCAGGTAAAGTTTCGCAGAAACAGTTGAAATAAGGGAGTCTGATGCTTTCAAAGGCATCTAGGATGGTGCCTCGTCCCTTTGCTACTGAGATTTAAAGACAGCTTTGATGAGAAGTCACTTCATGGAAATGCAGACACTTTCACCTAAAGACTATGTGAAGAGAAGGAGTCTTTCCTAGCTATTGTATGACACAATATGGAAGTTACTGAAGAACTTTCTAGGGGCCAGTCATAACTTCATCTGGCTAACAATTTTCCTGAATTGTTTCTATTTTGTTATAGAAACACTTGTAAAGTATTAAAAAAACGCAGAACCCTGCAAGACTGACTTAATGTGGCAGTAAGACTGTTACCAGCGCCAGTTAAGGACTCCTGCTGCTGGACAAAGCAAAGGCACCATGCAGCATGGCACGGATCCCTGGACAGCACATAGTCACTTCTGCCAAAGGTATGTTGTACCACTACAGTGGCCTTCCTGGGAAAGCTCAGGTTGCAGCTGGGAAGAAGACAAAAGACTTCTGCCTACGTACATCTGTGCCAAGGGCACCAAGGGTACCATAGGCAGCAGAGTTTAAGGTCCCAGGAGCTCTGTGCAGCTTGGGGAGCATTAGTTCCTCCTTCTGAACCCCACAGTAAATATCTGCATACATCCACGTACATACACACCTCCCCCTAAAGGACATCCAGCATGACTGCCCCAAACTCTTCTCATCAGTCAACCATCAGCACTCAAGAAACCCTTGGTGAGATGGAAAACAAATAACGTATTAACACAAAACAAGATTAGGAGTTATTTTAAGACTGTCATTACCACTTCATGCCAGATGGGAAACACAATGAGTGTACAGGTGAGATGCTGCCACCAGTCAAAAACGGGTCACATGAAAACCTTCATTTTAGCATTGCTTCTCTGGAAGCATTAACAAAGCCTGAGACACTGGACTTTAATTTTGGATTTTTTTTTTCTTTCTGTCCATTACAACCTGTAGAGGTCAACTGAAAATAGGTGATATGAAACATTAAAATGTTTCAAGGGCCAGGGAAACAACATCCTCTACAAAACATTACCATGTGATCACAGACAGACATATTCAATGCATTTTATTTGACAGAAGTTGTGACAGCAGTGAAATTCAGAAGTTGAAACAACTTCCAGGAAATTTGAAAATAAAGTAGCACATATAAAATGTCATCCCACAGATGTCTAGCCTATATGGTACCACAAACTGAGTACTTCCTTCCAGTTTAGCTGGAAGGCAGACAGAATGCAAAAGATGAAAAGCAACAGTGACATGAAGGTTAACACCATGTCACAGCAGAGGTATCTCAGCATAATGTGTCAAAATGAGGAATTTGTCCTTGGGAAAATAGAATGATCTATTTTTATACAAATATATTTATATAATTTGAGATTTCTTTGCATATATTTATACACACAGGCATGCACACAAAATGACTTTAAATGCATGCACACTGCTGAATAAATATACCACATCTGTGACCACACCATATGATCTCAATCAAGCACTTCAAACAGCCCAGAGGGATGTGAACATCATTGGAAAGCTGAAGTCACATGCTTTTCTTCCTCAGTCCCCTAGAAAATACAGACATGGGGCATGTTACATAAGAAATTCAAATCTAAGTGCATCTAAAAAATCTGCTTTTTGATCAAGATTGCAGTTTTTCAGCAGAAGCCATCAGAGAGGCCCTTGGTGGTGCATGTGGTCCTTTCCACAGGCTGGCAGAGGGATGCTCCCCTCTCCAGGGCTCAGCCAGCCAGGGTGCTGGTGGGCTCTTTGCCTGCCGCACCAGGGCACTGTCACAGTTATTTTGGTTTTGTGTCCCCTACAGCTCTGAACACTCTTCTCTCTGCATTTCTGACTCCACAAGTGCCAAGATTAAATATACATTGTAGTTAACATGCTTTTTGCTTAAAATCTTGCTATCACTTGTATTTATAGTTTAATTCATCAACAGATTCTTGCTTCAGCCTTCTCATTTTAAAGGAAGCTTCTTTCTGGGATAAAGAGATCACAGCTAGAGCAATGAGTTTTGTAAGGATGTTCCAAAACAGGGGAAAAATCAAACCATCTCTGTGTTTCCTTATGCATGTTTCATTAGCACTAGTTCACTGGGGCTCACAAAGCTTTCAGACATGGAAATAAAAGACTTTCTTGCTGAAATCATTGTCTCAGGTTCTTCTTAAGGCTGGGAAATTGGAATACACATGACTAAGCAAATCAATGTCTTGAAGAGCTTTAAGTATATGCTGTGGAGCTACCCACAACTAGGGTATTTTTCTGAGCTGAAGGCAGGAAGCCAAGTTTGCAAGGAATATGTAAGCTTGTAAGATGATTACAGGTGACTGTGCAGATTTATGAAAGGGCCAAAAATTGAGTTAAGTACCTTATTTCCCCTGACATTCAATGTTTTTTAGGCACTTCTTTCCTTATGAAATGCTACAATTTAATTTCCCCATTAGCTATAATTTTTTCAGAATACTAAAGTAAAACACTTTCTTTCAGTAATTCTTCTAATTAAATGTTGTTGACTGAAATATGAATATTTTAAAAAAAAATCTAAGAGCAAGATATTGCATCTGTCTTTGCCATTTTCAGGTCCCGCATCCTTAAGTAGAAAGAAATAGAAAACATTTTTATATTCCTGGGATAAAAATCCTAAACAGCTTGTTCCCCTGTAAAATGGCAACTCCTGTGAAAAGTAGAAGCAACATATATTTTTGCAAATAAAAGACTCTAAGCTCTGCTCCTCAGTGAACTGCCTGTTACAAACCGTCAGCTAACTATAAATCAATCAGCATCTTATGCATCCATGCTATAGACTTTTCCCACAACCTCTGGGAAACGTGCCTTCTTCCCTAACCCCTTAACAAATAAAACAGATTTCTACCAGGCAACTGTAAAATATTTATGTTTGTTTAAAATCTTGTTGTCCTTGAGAACACAGAAAACACAGGAATTGCTGTATCTGATCAGCACAGTGATCCATCTCACCCACTATCTCACCTCCAGCCCTTGCCAGTACCTGAAGGGAGCATAATGAAGCTGTTTTTAAAAGGGTGCTTGTTATTACACTGCAGTGTGCCCGGCATGCCATTTCCAAGGAAGCAAATAGGCTCTTCATCTTATTCAAATCACAGACAAGAGAAGATACAGCCATCATTTAGAACCTGCAGAATTTCATGAGTTAAGAAACAAAATGTTTCAGTTGGCCAAAATATGATTGAATGAAAGAGTGCAGATCGTTGCTGCACTGAGATCAACTGAGTTAGAGTGATCTGAGAATCTGCTTCAAATCACTAAACTTGGAAGCTTCAAAAGGGATTCTGCTTTTTCTTTGTTATTTTTTAAACATAGACAGCCATCTATAAACCACTAATATTTTAGAGTAAGTTCTTAAGTAGGTTGTCAACCATGATTTACTATTATTCTCAGGAAGATCATAAAAATATTTTGAAAACAGACAGAAACTTGTAAGGAAGCATTCACATTAGGAGGTTGCTGCAATACATTAAGACTTATTGTTTTAATATAGAAAAATATCCTCAATATATTTCTATGCTTTTTACTGAACATCCATTCCATAATACAAATAAGGCATCTGTTAGGGACACATTCAGGTTTCATGCATGGCTCAATTATGAAGATTAAACAGTTACTCTGCAACAATATTAAAAAAAAAAAAAAAAAAAAAAAAAAGAGAAAAAAGAAAAAAATGCACATATTTAAAAGCCTTTTATATTCTGACATGTAGCATGAATTTAAGCTTTCAGAATAGCAGAATCTGCCCAGAGCATGCATTTCTTGAGCCATAGAAGAAAATATTAAATACCACAAAGATTGTTTAAATAATTCCAAGAGCCCAAAACTTTGCTAGCTCTCCCTTGAATCTCCACAGAGGCTGCAACTTGCATCGGATAAACTAGGCTAAAGCAGCACTGGAAGTAGAATCTCTGTCTCTTCCTTTCCTTTTCTCCTCTCTCAATCTCCATGAAAAGGTTAAGAAAATAAGATATACAAAGGGAATGTCTGGAGCATCCTCCTGCCCATCCCTAGTTGTTGAATGGTCTCAACACCCTTGATAGAGATGAAATATGGACAGAGAACAATTGCTCCTATCAGGATGAGAAGAATGTCAATGCAGCTCAAAGCTATGCACTTGATGGTCTTGAGTAAAACTTAAATACTAAAAAAAATTAAAAAGCACAAACAATAAAACTAGTTATTAAGGTTTTTGAAAGCTGGTGAAGACATTTTCAGAAGGGATGTTACAATGACTGGTGATGGTTTCCATGTGTGAATTGCCACTAGTGACTGGTAATCCACCCATATCTTCATGAACATGATACAATTGCAACAATACAGACAAGGGCCCAGGATGGTAGGTCAGAGCTGTCCTGACTGCTGAATCTTGTAGACAGGGATAAGAAGCTGAATAGTCCCCCTGTAATCCAGGAGGAAACAGTTAATGACCTGCTGAGCCACTTGGATCCTCACAAGTCTATGGGACCAGATGGGATCCACCCAAGGGTGATGAGGGAGCTGG
>JAWWLV010000121.1:10461884-10472939 GCA_035041135.1 Platyrinchus mystaceus | reverse complement strand
GATCCTCACAAGTCTATGGGACCAGATGGGATCCACCCAAGGGTGATGAGGGAGCTGGCAGAAGAGCTCGCCATGCCGCTCTCCATCATTTACTAACAGTCCTGGCTCACTGGGGAGGTCCCAGATGATTGGAAGTTGGCGAATGTCACGCCAATACACAAAAAGGGCCGGAAGGAGGACCTGGGAAAATACAGATCATCCTAGGTGCAATCACACAGCACCTACAGGATGTACAAGGGATCAGACCCAGCCAGCACAGGTTTAGGAGGGGCAGGTCCTGTCTGACCAACCTGATCTCTTTTTATGACTAAGTGACCTGCCTAGTGGATGTGTCTATCTGGACTTCAGCAAAGCCTTTGACACTGTGTCCCACAGCATACTCCTGAAAAAGCTGGCAGCCCATGGCTTGGACAGGGGCATTCTGTGCTGGGTTAAGAACTGGCTGGAGGGCCGGGCCCAGAGAGTGGTGGTGAACGGGGCTGCATCCAGTTGGTGGCCGGTCACTAGTGGTGTCCCCCAGGGATCAGTGTTGGGCCCAGTTCTGTTTAGTATCTTTATTGATGACTTAGATGAGGGCATTGAGTCCCCCATTAGTAAATTTGCAGATGACACCAAGCTGGGCGGGGAGTGTCGATCGTAATATTATTCTCCCCACATCAGATCTCTTTTGTCTGCATAACCTTCTCTCAACTTACAGCAATTGTATGTGGGGTGAGAGAAAATTGGTCCAGAGTAAACCCACAACAGAACTGAGCCAAACAAATTTGTGCTTGTGCTCTAGCTAGAGCTATTAAGTAAACCTAGTAGCAAATTTTAGACAGAAATATTTAATAAGGTCATTTCTCAGCCGCAGTAGCCTATGGTTTCATGGTTCATTTCCAAGATTAACTATTTAGTCAAGAAGTGAGCTGGGTTTGCAGCTTTTCTTTTTTCCCCAAAATTAAGTGATGTGCTGACATTCACCTATGAAAGCACTTTGAAGCCCTGTGTACATGATTTATGGTGATTTTCTGCAAAGTCAGGAAAGGCTGTTGTGAATCCTTGGGAGTTATTTATGTCTTTGGGAAATGAACACAGTATGTGCATGTGTGTGTTTGTGTGTATATACATAAATATATACATACAAGTCCTCATTCCTGAATGGAGGCACTGGATTCAAGAATAACCTGTCATTTTCCTAATTGTTAACTGAATGGAGTTATAGAGTAACAGCTGCATTTCTGTGTTAGAACAAGTGGTAGATGTCTTACAAATAAATGAATATTTTCAGCCAAGATTTTTAAAAATTGTGCAATTTCACACATCTTACAGTGGAAGGATATTTTTTTCTCATTGTAAATCAGGTATTCTTTAAATTACTCAGACTAATCATTACAAAAAATGAAGGATTTAAGACTTGTGGCTACTTTCAAGAATGGTCTACATAAATTACGTGAACATTTTATTTTGCCTGGGTACTATATCTCCTTCCAGTACACACAGTTTTGAATGCCAGTTTATTATTTTAAGGAAGTGTTAACGGTAACTTAGTCGGTGGAAAAGATGCTGCCCACTCTACAAATGCACTTCTTGAAGACAGAACTAGAACCACATTGGGTCAGTACTGACAACAAAATTTAAATTTTCTTCCTCAAAAAGAATTTCAGTGTACATATCACCCCCTTCCATGCGCTACAGACACATATTTTCACAGAATGGCAACCTCCATCTGGAAGAAATGGCAGTAAGAGAATCCTGTCTTAGAAGACCTCTGAGGGAGCTATGTGTCCCCAAACTAACTCAAACCTAACAATTTAGAGATTAAAAATGCATAGCATCTTGAACAGAAGCAAGCAGCAGATGGGAAACTATAATGAATCATAAGGGCAGCTAACCATTGCGACTGCCAGAAGGAGGTAAGCAACTATAACAACAGCCCAATTTGTTTTCCTTATATCAAGCCTTAAAAGTAAGCTGAGTCAAGAAAACCAGACAAATCCAAATCAACTGAAGTACTGCAGGACTGTATTTCAAAGAGAGCCTACATCTTGAAGGAACAATATCAGATTTTGAAAGGAAACTAATTTTTTTTTTTTCATTTCTTAGCCTGCTCTTTTCAAATGGGTTTTCACAATCCACAGGGAATAAAAAAATCAATAAGAGAAATAACAGAAAACCTGAAATTATATGAAGATGATAGAAACAATAAGAATAGATAATAGAAATCCCCCAAATCCATAGGCAAATAGGTTGTAAAACTCAATTCAACGGGCAGCTGATCAAGGTGAACTTTTCTAGTATCAACTTAATCAAATAGAGAAATAGAAACTTGTTTCTTGTATATGGCTTAACATGGTTAAAAACAAACAAACAAAAAAACCACTGTAAACAAAAATCCTATGTTTTTCTCATTTGGTGAAGCAATTTTAGTTGAAAGATCTAGAAAGCTTCTTTTTCTAGTTTGCCTTCATAATGTTTGAAAATAGCACTATTTTTTCAGATTTTTTCATACCCTTGAAAGAGCCTAGGAACTCCCTTCTTCAAGTTAGTTACTGGTGTCCTGGTCCTGACCAATGGTTCACAGACGTCTTCTCTTCAAAATCTCAGAAAGGGCTTGAACTATTTTCAAGATTACTGAATAATGATAATTTATTTTATTAAAATCCATTAAAAGGAATTTTGCTGTGATTTACCTTCCATTATAGACTACTGAGTCAATGGAAATGCAGTGTCTAAACTGGGAAAGAGTCTGACACTTTAATTTAGTGTAAAGGAGAAGAAATACAGTGTCTCACATTTGTTTTCAAAGACAATTGAAATCTGATGTTCATATTAGCTTCTTCTACATAGAGAGGCAGTATGATACAAGAGACTTACTTATCTTCTGGGAGTTTAACCCAGATTGCAGTCCTCAGCCTGGATTATTTGTTGTGATTTAGTAGTATGTATTCTATACCTAATAAACCATTTAATTCAAGTAATTATTGCATTATTCAACTAAAATTGGAGTGATTATAGTGTGTGGATTCCTGCACTGAACTCATTCCCTCTGTAAGAGTTTCACAGAGCTATGTCATTTGAAGTAATCACTTTTTCGTGTAATAGTTCAGTAACCATAAAATATTTAAAACTACATTAAATGAATTAAAGTTATAGAAACCAATCTTCACTGAAAGGGGAGGGTATTATTTTCAAGGCAGAAACAGCAAGAACACTGTCTCATTCAACAAGCCAGTGGGATGGGACGTGGAGCATGTCTCTTTGCAAAACCTAAAATGCTACACAATCCACAAAGAGTTACAGAATCACAGAATATCCTGAGCTGGAAGGGACCCACAAGGATCATCGAGTCCAACTCCTGGCCCTGCACAGGACCATCCCCAAGAGCCACACCATGTGCCTGAGAGCATTGTCCAAACACTTCTTGAACTCTGTCAGGCTTGGTGCTGTGATCACTTCCCTGGGGAGCCTGTTCCAAGGCCCAACCACCCTCTGGATGAAGAACCTTTCAAAATATCCAACCTAAACCTCCCCTGATGCATCTTCAGGCCATTCCCTTGGATCCTGTCACTGGTCACCACAAGAAGAGATCAGTGTTTGCCCCTTCTCTTCCTTTCATGAGGAAGTTGTAGACTGCAATGAGGACCCTTAGGAATTTGCCTTCTAAGCCAAATGGATGTGCCTGTAATTCGAGCAAATAAGATTGAATAAAGACCTGAGCTAAAAAAATTTCCTTCCCATATATTTATTTTAAAAATACCTAAAACAGTCAGGAGGGTGGAGATCACACAACCTCAAAGCAACTATCAAGCACAGAAAACATAAGCATGCTTTTGTTTCATTGTACTTGATTCAGTCCTGAAAAGTCCTTTGTTCTCTAAAACGTTAAAACCAAGAGCATCAACAATCATTATTTCTGAAGCATCATTCAGATATACTTTTGTCAAAGACAGAGCTTTAACCCTGAAAATAATATATATTGAATACTAAGTGGGTTCTACCAGAGTAGAAGGAATCTGTCAAAGTTTTCTTTTAGAACCACTGCTTACAAACTACTTCTCCCTCTGTTTCAGGGTTCCCTAAGTTTCATTATGGCTGATATTGCTGCCTCAACACTTCAGTTTCATTTTTTGTCGGCCAACAGCAACAACCAAGAATGCTGAGGAATCACAGTGCTCCAAAACATCAGCAGCACTGCAGAATTAGAGAGAGATAATCTAACTGAAAAAACTAGTATTTCCATGAAATATATCCAGCAGTGTGACCCACATCTGATATACCCCTTCTCCACAGAGAAGCAAACACATCTAGGGACAGAATGCCCTCAGGCAAACAGGCTAGCTCCTGGACCAAGAGAGACCTCTGGACTCAAATCAGGCTTTTGAAATAAAAGTTGCAAGCTTGAGGCACAGAGCAAAGTCACACATTTTTAAACAAACAGAGACCATCAGTCTGGTCTGACTTTCTGCAAAATAGAGGCACAGCATTTTAGTGACTGCTGAAAGGTTTGCCTTTTCTTGGTACTGCAACACAAGAAATAACCTTTCCAGCGTGGCAGTGGATGCTTGGCTAGTAAAGGCAGAAATTGGCTTTCCTTAGCACATAGCAGTTACAGCTATTTATAGCTGCTACAAGAATAGAGAATTGTGCATTTCCTTGACACTGATCCAACATTAGTGCATTTATTTGACACACCAAAATCAGAAACATTATTACAGACTTTAGAGAGAAAGAGAGACTATGAATATTTTTGAGGCATCCTTCATAGGCTGGCTCCCATAAAACCACAGTCCAAAAACAATCAAGCAAACAGAAAGATAGACTCTAAACCCTTCACTCTATGAATTTATCTTTCATATCACCAGACTTCTTCTTCTAATTGGCATTAGAATTATTTGTTAAATCTTAAGCTCCAAGTAAAAATGACACACTGAAAGAGAAGGTTGATAAATGAAGAAGCAGTGACATAAAAACCACCCTAAAAAAAAAAATAACAGCATAGTGGTAAAAGAAAAGGAAAATATCCTCATTTTGGGTGTTGGCCAACAGAGGTCAATCTTATTATATCAAAGACAAATTTGGCTTATTACAGCCTTCAGAAAGCATCTTGTTACAGGTTACCTTCATAAGAAGAGAAAATAAAAACCAGTATGTTGGAAAAGCTTTCATACTTTATCCCTCCCTCTCTGTCATCACCCACCCACCCCATACCCAATTTAATTTTTTAAGTGCCTGCCAACAATGGCTCTTAAAAAGTTTGGTTTGATTCAACTAAGTGGAAAAGGATAGTTCAGAAGTTCTGGGTTGTTACAACTCATCCATCTTTTTTTGTTCCTGACAGGAAAATCTTATAGCTTTTGCAAAAAGAAGTCCTCAACTAAGGATTTGCACAAAGAAAACAGCATATAAAAATTCAGATTACTTTAAGTACCATCAAACAAAAGAAATGCCCAAGCCCAGAGGAAGTGATGAGGTGATAGGGAAGCATCCGACTAGGGCATCAACCCTGGTTATACATCTCATTCTCATGCTGACTTGCTATCACCTTCTGTCAAACAGTTTAGTATATGTGCTCCAATTTCATCACAAAAGGGACACAATTGTATTCATCTTTGAAAAGTTATTTTTTAGATATCAAAATGACCTTTTAAAAGATTGGAAGGCTTTGTCCATTAAATTAGATAATAACCTTTAACTTAGATGATGCACTGTCATTGCTTCGCCCTGCTATTTGTTTCCTGGTTAATCCCATGAAAGTCACTCTAGTATCTTTATGTTTCATTTCACCAGACAAAATAATAGTAGGAGTACTGAAAAGATAGAGCCATACAGACAGTTTTTCCTCTCAGATCTCTGCCCACTACTGTCTGTAACTACTGACAGTGCTGCGGGTGCTGTTTTCTGCTTGTGGGATGATGACATTAGCATGATGTATTGAGAAGCATGTAACTAATTAATTGAGCATTTTACTTTGATGATATGGCTTATGTTGAGGAGGGTCCATCTGGATGAATTTAATTGTTTCTTTATTCTTGCATCCTAAGAAAAATATTTTGCAATCACCTACTTGATATCAATTTCAGCATGAATACACAGCCATTAATGTTAAGGTGGTAATTCATGACCACTTGGGATGGGCAGGCCAGCTATGTTTCTCTTCAGCCTTTGAATAAATAGCCTTGTCTGTAGTGTGTATCTTTTCAGGTAAAGATTTTCCATATACCTGCCTATGATATTAATATAATTTATGGAATGTTTCCTGTTATGTCCCAGTACAAATTCATACACCATCAATATTCATACAAATTTATAATATCAACAGCAGGTTCAAAATAACAGTACACAGAATGCATTAGTATGCCTCTTCCATCTTGCAGGCAAGAGAAATCCATTATAATGCAGATCCAAAAGATTCACATAAAAGTACATTTTTTTTTCCCCCACAAAATGTTAGCTGTTTTTTTCTTCTTAAACAGATGTAAATTTGAAATTACATTTGCTGCACTGAGAAGAAGATAAGACCAGGGCTTTGAGAACTTTTTCTCCATTATGCAAAGACATACTTGCAGATTAAATCTGCTGTTGACAAATATAGAAGCTGACCTAAGAAGGGCTGATGCCTGTTGGGAAAACTTCATGTACCCATAGATAAGACCTGTCAACATAGCTCACATTGATAAGATCAGACAGATTTCAGAGCTGGTTTTATGGTTTTTTGGGTTTTTTTGGTTCTGGGGTTTTTCTTGTGTTTTAACCATCTTTACATTTGGAAAGCTATTCTGATCAGAACAAGAACAATTTTAGGCAGTAATAACTTTTAAAGAGTATTTTGTCTCCAAGACCAATCAACTTAGCATGTTTCCAGTAATGTGAACAACAGTCCCCATAGCATCTTTGTAACACATTTAGCATAACTGTAAGGCATAAACTCGGGATGATACCAAACACAGGGTAGACCAAAACCAGGTATTTCAAACACCTTCTATATCTACCCAAATCACAAATTGCTTTTGCATTCTCCTGGAAACTTTCTTCCAGAAAACACTGTTTGAACTCCTAGCAGCATTGTTCAAAGTTACTACCCTTAACCTGAAAATATCTGGAAGGACCTACCTTGGTAGGTGTTATACAGATGCAGGCTGTTTTTTCTCCTCTCTTTCATCCTTACAAAAATCTACTATCCTCATCGTGACGAGGATGGTTAGTAATGCCCCCTGAAAATACTTAATGACCATCTCCTGTTAAACAAGAATGATCCCTCAAAATGACAGAATTTTAACTTGCATGGTTTCCAGGTGAATACTCAGCAAGTAACTAGGAAGACTGACTGTGTTAGACTGCTATCCTTGAGAAAGCAAATGAGATAAATGCAGCCTGGCATAGACCTGGTTAGGCAAGTGAACATGACATTGAGCCAGTAACCATCTCCCTTCTGTCATCACTTGAAAGGGAGAACTGATATATTGTTATCATAGAGGGAAGTTTAGCATCCCAGTATTTTTGCCTTATACTGTGGAATACAGTAAACCCAAGTACTTTTTCACATAAAAATGCACAAAACTCCTGCTAGGTAAAGTGTTAGCCCTATTGGTAAAATGCACAGAGCTCTAAAAACATCCCCAAGTACTGCAAAAGAGGGCACCAGCATCAATAACTAACCTCCAGGAAAGGAGAGAGCTAGCAAATCTGTAAAAACAAAAAGCATATGCTCTGGAAAGCATTTGAAAGGAAAAAATGTAGTCACCAGCAGAGAGCCCAAAGTGCCCTAATTTGCATGCTGTGGTACTCCTGATCTGTAAATAAGAGCAATTAAAACAGAATATTGTTACTGGATGAATAGTGTTTTTCATTGGCCCAAAAATTCTGATATTTTGTATTTTAGCACAAATGTCTCTTAGATATGCAGGCCATGTATCATGTCCAGTGAGATCCAGTGGTTCTCTAGGGACAAATTCACTAGTCTCCAGAGTAAAACAAAAGTAAAAAAGCAAAAAAGATTTGTTATTTTGACAGGAGAGGAAGACAATAAAACAAGGATTCACAGACCTCACAGGTCTTCAGTAAAAGGACAAATCACAACCCATCCAAAAAACCTCCAAGAATACTGTGACTAGATGATTCAAATCTTTTGTATACAGAGAGTACAAGAAACCAGTGACTATATGTGATGCTAACAAAAATTACTTTTTAAAAGTGTTGCCCAACATGACCAATAACTTGTCTGCTAAAGTCAAAATTGCATGTAACCCTTCCTAAAAGTCTGATAGGAAGTGGACCCATAGGTTTTTTTCATAGCTCCCCAGTCACTTCTCAATTCTCATGTCTCTCAGATCAGTAAAACTACCACAAGACTTACCTTATAATCCTTCCTAAGAGCAGGTCATACCTAAAGTAAACATTTTTTTAGGTCTTCTTCTCCTAAAGAGACAGGATTTATTTTACTGCTTTTCTTTAGCCATTTGTACCAACCATGCCATTCTGTACAGATTCAGATGCTGATTTTCTGCTACACTTCTGGCTATTGCAACATCTTTTCCCTTTTCTGTGCTTCTTACTTTTCTTAGAACCCTATATTCAAATTACATTTCAGTCAAATACAATGATCAAAGAAATACATCAATTTCTCTTGATATGTTTTTAAGCACTTTCAAAATGTAGATTGTCACAGATCTTAGAAAATCTATATGTGTTGTAAGCTTCGTCTGGAAAAATTATACATTCCATCTTTACACTACATTTGCATGCATATATGAATGAAATAAATACGGATAGAGACACAACAATAGTAAACTCCTTATGTTTTATTTCCTCCACTCTTCCTTTACTGAGGGAAATGTTTTTGCACATTAGTATTAGAAGAAGCTGTCTTTTGAGTGTAAACTTTACCATTGTGCCAGTTTGTAACATTATCCCCACCTGAAGACACAGAGATTCACCAAAACACCTTGTAAAGCAACATTTTGGATCTTCTTCCATACTGTTTTTTCCTTAGTGTATTTCTGCTCCTCCCTTTCATTAATCATAAACAAACTTCATGTTTATTCCCTCACTGTTTCTTTTCCAAAGGCCTCATATTGTTCCTACAGATCTTGTCCTGTGGTTGCATTTCCATGTACCATGCCACAGTTAGGACTATTATTCTTAATGAATCTCACTTTTTTTTCCTCCTCAGTTCTACTTTCAGACAAATCAACTTCAGTGAAAGACAATGGGCAAACTTTTATTTTACTGTAGTTCTTATCGTTATCAGCAACACTTTTCTCTCTTTCCCTCTATCTTCACCATACATCATTTGATGAGTTCTATTACTGAATCACCATGAAAGAAATTTATGTGTTCCATAATAACTTGCAAGGAAAGATGGCTTACACAGAACATAACTGCTTTTAAAAATCATAATTCAGTTTACATAGTAGTTTTTAACAGCAGGTTTTTTTCCATCCTTCCCTTTATTTTCAGGTTTCCACTTTCTATCACATGGTTACACCTCCACTGAAAATAAAAAAAGGAAAACAAAAAGTGAAATAACTTGAAAGTGTGGCTCAGCAAGTCCCCAAAATGACATAATTTTATATCCAAGAAATTTCATGCTTGGATATGTATTATGAAGCAGATGGTAACTCTTGGAAGAAGATGAAGAATTAGGATTCAGCCACAGCAAAATGTTCTGGAAAATTAATGCAAATTATAATGCAAAAAAAAAAAAGTAACAAAGGTGGCAGAGACTGATGCATCAATCCTATCTATATTAAAGTGAACTCAAGGGAGAGCTACACAAACATATTACTATGAGTTTGTGGTCACAAAGAAGGTGTAATATCAAAGAGATGTAGAGAGTCTTCAATGAATGGGAGTCAACCCCTCCTTAAACATTATGGTACTGCTAATGTTTACTAAGCACAGTAATTATTGGAGTGTAAGTTCAAAAGCAGTCTCTACAAGACTAAAATCTGATGAAAACTGACTTCCTAGAAGCTTGTTTGATGTCAGCATGAAGAATATAGAGTCTAATGTTACTCTGAAACTCTTAAGGAAAGCTAGATTTCTCCACCCAAAGTAGTTTTAAATATCTTATTCCACATATCCTATAATGACCTACAGAAAGCCTTGAGAATTCAAATTAAATTCCTGATGATCCATAATTGAAAAGCACAATCAGTACAGAGATTCTGAGTACCTTAAAGAAAGAAATGATGAGTTTGAACCTGTGCCTCAGAAATGGAATGAGATTCAACTAGAAAAATGCAAGTTTCTGCATAATTAGCAAAAATAGAATCACCACTACATAATGGAAGATCACTTAGTGGCAACTACACAGAGAAAAATGCAGTGGTGCTACTAGCTGACCACAGTGAGGATGTACCATGCACCTTGCAGGTTTGAAGCCCTGATATTCTAATAAAAAACTATTAATTGCTTGTACAGGATCTGCAACAGTTCTCTGAAGATCAGAAAACAACACTCCAAATTCCATAAAATAATATCTTTGTGAGGCATATCATTAAAAGGAGATAGTCATAATCTCCTAAAACATGATTATAATGGCATTTACTGCAGTGTCCTAAAATGTCTTACTTCCTAGTAGGTACAGAAAAGGTAATTTGGCTTTGGTCATTGTCTCATGAGAACAATATCTGCAATTAGAATATCTGTACAGGCTACAATATAAAGACTGTAATACACATAATAAATAAAAAGGTGCAATTTTTTCTATTTCAAAAATCTTCAAAGACATTTTACCTGTTTGAGAAATGTTTATCTCCAAAACATATAATATGTTTCCCGGCTTATGATCACAGACTACCTAATAAATATCATTATTTTTTTACCTGGTTTAGATTATTCGAAAACAATAACATTTTCTTAACATCCAACATTCACAGTATAAAAAATTCTCAAAACTTTATTCTAACTACTATGTTTTTAAAACTGAAGTACAAAAGTGTGAGAAGACTGCAATTAGAAAAGCCAACTGCTTTTAAGTCAAAACTGATAAAGGAATAAAATGCAAGTGTATTCTATAAAATAATACCTTGGTTAGGGTTTAACAGCTTGTGTTAACCCTATAAAAATCTT
>JAWWLV010000121.1:10426128-10439737 GCA_035041135.1 Platyrinchus mystaceus | reverse complement strand
GGAGCATTTTATTTCAGAGCAGGAATCCACTTTTGAAGTTGATTGCCCAATCATTTGCACATAGGATTTGCTTGGTCTACATCTTGGAGAAGTAACCTTGCATGCAAACTAGGTTTCTTGCAAATGAAACCAAAACAGAGAGTTTGCATCTGGACACGCTATAAGTTCCCACCACAAACACAGAAGCAAAGCTCCAAATCAATAAACACACATCACATCCTCCAGCATGGAGCACCTGCACCAGTAGAATGCTCTCCAAACACTCAACACTGAAGTGACCATGAAGTGCCTCTCCTGCTCTTCCAAGTTACAATGCTATGTAATGTCCCAGGAACACAGTTCTGTTCATGTGAGAGGAATAAAGGCTTTTCTGATGGGACAATAACTGTTACAGTGTCAGGACCACTATAACCTGATGACAGTTGTCACATTCCAAGGGGGACAATCAGTGCTCAAGGAAATTTAAGAATATCGGGGACAGTCACCAGACATAGGGGGTGGCATGGCAGATGCATCCTGACTATTTGAATTCAGGTTCATATTGGAACACATTTGGAACACAAATGGAACACATTTCTGATTCTGCATCTGACTGGATATCTGCAATGAATGCTGACCTAAGGACCACTGTGCACACCTGCCTGCAGGAGAGCCTGGAGGCTCTGAGCTGCAAGGGAAGTTTTCTACATAGCAGCTGGCAGCATCCTCAGAAACCACCTGGTCATTCACAATTCTATATAAGTTCCTAGCTCCATGCTGGAGACTGTGCTTGCAGCCTGCCATGCTAAGTGCAACTCCTGAAGTCCATCTTCTTCCTGCGCCTGGTAAAGTGGAAAGCAACAAACCTTTGTCCAAAGTTAGATCTTCCTGTAGTTCCTTTTTTAACCTCTTTGACTTGTTATAAGCCATAGAAAGAAGCATTAAGGAGATAATACCAAATATAAATTGGCTCTCTCTTACTCCCCGTAAAAATGAAATGAAAAAAATTCTGAAAAGTACTAGAAAAATCAAACAAAATATCTGAGATACCTGGACACAACAGTGATAAGTATCAAGGACTGCCCACAAACATATCTAGCCTAATGAAAGCACTCACTAGAAGTTTTTTCTCCTTTTCAGCCATTAGATGATGATAATAATTATGGAGGTACAAAAATAAACTTTAGACACTTTTCATCTGTCAGAAGATCATAGTTCACAGGCTTTGGGCACAAAATAAATAAATGGTTGCAGGACAAATATTGTCAGTTCTGTCAGGTCTTCTGGGTAGTAGGGAATCATCCAGTATGGGGAAAAAAATAAAGCTGTCAAAAATGGGTCTGCGCAGCAGGGAAATCTGCTGCACAGGTTTGTTAACAGTCCTGATATTCCTGTTCCCTAAGCAAATTGCAGAGCAATATTAACAGCAACTCAAGAGATAGCACTCATCACTGTCATTCAACTGGATGCAAGATCCTCTGCCAAGATGAAGTTGCAGAGAACTGATATAACCAAAATAAAGGATGGTTATGATAACATCCATAGTGCATAAATAAAGGGCCTTCCCTTTCCTTCTTGATATGAAGGGGAAAAGTCTTAATCTCATATGAAATGACATGGTTCTACTGTCTACCCTAAAGCCACACTGATTCACCATCAGCAGAGCAAAAAGTCACATAAACAGTTTTCTGACAGGAACACCTAACTAGCAAATGTGAGGCTCAGATCTTCCTTCTGGCCCTATCAATACCTTTTGCACAAAACTAAGCAGTGACTTAGATGGGAAAACAGCTTATTCTGAAACCTTCATTTGGAAACATTTTCTCTCTTAGTCCAGGTCAGGAGATTTCTGTTTATGAAAGACCTGATTGTAAGCCTAGAAAATGTTCTCTATAAGCATTTCCCCCCTCCCCCCCCCAGGAAGAGGAGAAAAGAGAAATTATATCACCTCTCTTGTATTCCAAACCCCAGAATGGCTTGATTGGTTTAGTTTCTGTTTCCTGACTGGACAGGCAACATACAGGAATAAGTTTTTAGTTACAAACACCTATAGGAAGCAATTAAAGCACAGTAACTCATACATTTATCCAAAGAACGGAAAGGTTGACAAATAGGTTTTCAGCTTTATGGGTGTAACACTATTAACAAAACACAGGGAAAAAAGGTTGCCCTCATTCAGAGGACAGTCAATAGATATGTCAGCTGAAGTTCTGCCTTGGTATTCAGAAACAATAAGAAATTCTGTTGATCAGTATGACATACAAACTGTTTAGTTGTGGTCCACTGCTCCAGAGCATAAGTAAATGAACAAACTCCTCGTAGAAGACTTAAAAAATCTTACAGCTTAGCTGTAAAGATAACCAATTTTGCAAATACTATCTGATGAGCACTTAAGGTGCTGAATTGAAAAGCAACATGTAATTAATGACTTGCCTTGCAACACTATGGCCACATACAGAGATTAAAAAAACACAGCATGCTCAAAAATAAGAATGCAAAAGCTAAACTCACCCAGAAAATTGACTGAAATTACCACTGTGAGAACACAGCTGGGGCAGGAACAAAATTGCATGAGGTCATCTCACATCTGCCATATGGTTCAGGTCCATTAGCCAGGCATGGGCTTCCTTGTACAGCCAGACACAAACTCACAGAAGCTGGCTGGACATGACAGAAAGCTGAAGAGCTGCTTCACTAGTACGCTGCAGACATGGATTCAGGGCTTTACAGAACCATCAGCTGGAACCATCTGTGACTGTCCTACTACTTCCAATTTCTGTAGGAAACAAGCCTTAGGGAGTCGGGAAGGGAAAGACACTCGTACAGTATTCAGCCATTAAAGCTGCATTAAAACAGAAAATTATTGCCTACCCTCTAAAGTTGCCTACTTGGTTCTGAAGACCCTATGTTCATACCAAATCCTAGACTTCACCTTTCTTGGGCTCATCTACGTCTCCCAGCTAACATAAGCATCAACAGCTAAATTACTTGAAAGCAATTATAGTATTTAGGAGCATAAACCCATTGATTTTCTTGTGGGCCAAGTACACAGTGGATAATGAAAGTTAAACTCACAAAACAGAAGTTCCTTGGATGTTTCTAATCATATATACTGATTTATTTCAGTAAACTTTATTTTTTTTAAATGGGAAGTTTCATAGATGTCAGTGAAGTTTCACAAAGATGAATTGCAGCCACTATATGGAGCAGAAAAAAATAAGGTAATAATATAATGGCCATCAAAATCTGAAGGTATCCTGCCAATGATCTAGTTGAATAAGAGTAAAAAAAAAATTACCAGAAACCTTGGGCTAGCCTCACTGTTAGGCAGATTAATTTGGATCTGTAGAACAAAATACTATTCCAGTGCATAGCTAAAAAAATGTCACAGCGCTTTTCTGCAATTTACGAGTTTATAAAAGAGCTACAGTCTGGGATTTGGATTACTCCAAGGGCACAGCATGGATTTGCTTATAGTATGAAGAGAGTATGCCTCAGGTAACCTTTCTTGTCTATCATAAAGGGCATGAGATCTTTTGCAGAATCATTCTTAATAGATAAGAACATACAAATACCTCTGGAACTGGAGGCGAGTCAAAAGGAATTTCATTCCCATAGCAATACACACAAGTTGTTAGAAGAGACAGATGCTACTTCAAAAATTTTGCTCTACAGGGTTTGGCAGACATGAGTTTGAACTAATAACCAGTTAGCACCAGAGGAAAAGAACACCAAAAAAAAAACCCAACTTCTTGACTGTAATTTTGTTGCCTTCTCAAAACTTGAGAAAAAGTTTTTGAGATATTTTCTATTTCACAGTGCCAATAACATGCACTGAAATATCACAAGATAAAAAAAAAGATAGAACTTCCATTTATCTTAATAACATAGATTTTTATTGTAACAAAATTAAGGAATCTGCATTCATTGTAACCACTTTTGAAACTGGAAGCTAAAGGGAAGCATCACAGAGAGCAGAAGACACTTGAGGGTAAGGCATTAAGGACCTGACATCTCCATTAATAAAATCTTACCTAAGTAAAGAGTGTAGTATCAAGACCTCATTAGTACCAGCTTTCTTCAGGTAGACTGAAGCCATGACAGAGCCATCAGAATTGCTCTCCTTTTTTGCACTCTAAAGTTTAAGGTCAGGGAAGAAGGCAAGAAAAGGTTTGTGTTTTACTGAATCGTGTCTCTGTGCAAAGGTGCTACACATCAGGACCCAACCCTCACCGCCCTGCCACTCCAGTACTCAGGTTAGAGGCTAACAAGATATAAAGAATGACAGCAGAGCCAGAGGCACTTAAGTCAAATAGATTATTCTACCTTTTTTTTTTTTTTTAACTCAGAATATTTACAATAAGAAAGTTTAAGAGCTGGAAAAGGAACATTTTAATAAAAGCATAATTTTCACTAAGCAAAGAGCTTAGCTTAAACCTCTTGGTAGACCTGAAGTCTAACACTGTGTGATGCAGTCATCACCACTCTGTATAAGAAGAAAGGAGATAAATCACACTGTTCAAATTACCGAGGTATTACTCTGCTCTCCATTGCTGGTAAAATCCTTGCAAGAATACTTTTGAACAAACTAATACCCACTATCGCAGAAGACCTTCTACCTGAAAGCCAATGTTGTTTCAGAGCTAATAGGAGCACCACAGACACGGTATTTGTTCTCAGACAACTGCAAGAGAAGTGTAGGGAATGGAATAAAGGATTCTATGTAACTTTTGTTGATTTCACCAAAGCTTTTGATACTGTGAGCAGAAAAGTTTTGTGGCAGATTTTGGAATGATTAGGATGTCCCCTGAAGTTCCTCAAAATGATCATTTTGCTTCATGAGGTTCAGCGTGGCCAAGTCAGATCTGGCGATGCACTTTCTGAGCCCTTTCTAATAACCTATGGTGTGAAACAAGGTTGTGTTCTTGCATCAACTTTATTCACAATCTTCATTAGTTAAATTAAGTATTTCAAGATTTGTACCTGTCCATCAGGAGCCGTTTTTTCCCTGCTTGAACAGGAAACTTCCATCCCTGTACCAGCAGATCAGCCTTTCTACCACATAAGTGTCTTAAGAGAACTGGTTAATCTGTCAGTAGGTGGCCACTTTAACATTTGCATGGGGTGGCTTCAACAGCATGGGGTGGCATACAGATGAAATTAAAGTTTTATCGGGAGTACCTCCACCAAAAAAAAAAAAAAGAGAGAAAATTTCTGCCAGTTTCTGCATCTGAGGGGTCACTGTGGTTTTGCAAAAATATCTGTCTCTGGATGAACTTGTCTTCCAAGACTGCAGTTCAGATTATTCCCTCTTTTTCTTCAAACATTATCAAATGGCTAATGTGGAAAATAGTCTTTTTTTTCTACATTGTTAATGTTTTGATGGTATGAGGCATTTGGGGGTCTTGGGGCTGCTTCAATTCCATTTTTTTCTGATGATATTTGAAGTGATAATTGTTTAAATCTCACTTATTTTTACAGGTGTTAGAAAGGTGGACTGTCAGGAAGTGGCAATAACAGTGTATGGGGAAAAAGCTACTCAGAAAACCCACAAAACAGCAGCAGTCCAAGGTGCTTTAATACTATAGAATAAAAAATGTGAAAGTGTACCAACTAGAGCACAATTCAACATTTTCTGTTGATTCAATAGCACATATATACATTTCATTTTGCTATTTATAAATAGCTTTCATATTTGCAGACCTTGGCATAACTATCAAAGGTCATACAATAACTAAAAGACTGATAAGTTCATAAACATAGACATTGCCTCCTTTTTTATACCTAACGTTCCTACATTAGCTGTTTTATGGCCTGATATATCCAAGAAGAGACAGATAGAATATACAGAAAGAAAACAGAAGGAACATAAAACCCAGAAAACAGTGATGAGCAACATGCCTAACAAGTAGCTCAATTTCCATCCACAAGCCTAACATGCTGAGCTGAAGGATATTCAGATTTAAAAGTCTGAGTGGCAGGTTGATAGCACATAGCGGTATTAGGAAGAAAAATGCTGCATAATTTCATTGCATCAAATCTCAAACCGGCTAAAAGAAAAAATCAAGTGATTCACTGGATGGTAATAAAATATTGCAAATTGTCACTGGTACTTTTTTAATCAAAATATCATGGAATAATTGTCTCTCTCCCAAACTTAATAGGAAGACAAATATCCTAGAAGCACATTTGACTGCTTACAATCATGAACAAGAAAAAGTCATTCACACTGGATCTGACCTGGAACCAACTTGTGCTGTATTGGGAGTCCTCAAACAGACCATATGAAAATCCTTGCTTTCAAAGGAGGAACATGACAAAATTGGAACAAAGAAAGTCTATTTTATACCATTCAAGACTATGCATTTTGTAAGGCAGTAATGAGATAGCAAGAAACTATAAGAAATAAGCCCAACATCACTGAATTTGGCAGGAGTTAAGACAACAACAAAAACCTTTGTCATATTGCATGTACTTACATTAATGTTCCTCAGACTGGAAAATACATGTGGATCTTGTGGAGGATTTGCATTTGCAGTAATATCAAGAATTCTTTTATAGTGCATTGATGTTCTTGGGAATCCAACCCAAATATTCCCATATTTTCCCAGTAATTGTACAAAATACAACTCAACCTTTTCTTGGTTAAATATTCTAAGAGTTAAGAATTTACAAAATATTTTTCCATAGATTTTCAACTACACAGAACTGGCAGAGCTTGAGACCATGCCCTCTTGTCCAACTGCTGGTTGCCTGTGAGAAGGGACCAACCCCCACCTGGCTACAACAAGTGCTTAATTAGCATTTAATCTGACACTGTACTTGTTCCAATAGGCAGGCCACAGTGAGAACGGACCTGAATAACTCAGTTTCTGGATATTAGTGAACCATAAAGATTACTTCATAAAGAGTTCTTCACAGTAATATAGGGAGTCAATGAACCTTAAGAGAAATATTCTCTGTAATGATTGAGAACTGGCAAAAAAAAAAAGCTTCAATATAAACTTTCTCTATCAAAAATGACTAATGAACAGTCTTGAAGAAAATTCTTTTTAACAATGTAAAAGGAAACCAGATAAATGGCAAAACAAACCTTTCTCACAATGTCAAAATGGAAAAATTAACTGCCTATTTCAGAATTGCTTTGCTTAAAATTCTGGTCTTTTAGATAGTTATAATAAAAACTAACTGAAAGCTATTATATATTGGCTTTTTTAAACCAAAATGTGAAATATCAAATTTTCAAACAATGGAAAATCCACCGCTAATCTCTTCTACTTGGAGCTGGAGCTTTAGCTCCAGGGCTAAGTTTGACCCAGTGTTCCCTGTTTTACAAAGTTCCCTGCTAAGGGAAGTGTTACCAAGATAAAAAAAAAAAAAGAAGAGCTGAGCAGGACTGTGAGACAATGGACTGCACATCTGTGTTTGTTCTTAAAATACTGCTTTATGGTGGAAAAATGGACTTGGAATGCGTTTCAAATCCTGCCATACTCTTTTCAGAATGTGTTTGAGTAAAACTTTCACACCTAATGGGAAAATTTTCCTCCTATATAGTACATGTACAGAAACTTCGTAAGATGTGCAGATTTGCCACCCTGACATCGCAATAGGTGCTACAAAGGCAACATCTTAAACTCTTTTCCTTGTAATTAATTGCCATTACTCCTTCCAGTTGGGTAGCAAATACCAAACAGGGAAAGACAGCAAGAATATCCGTGGATGGGTCCATCCAACAAAGCGGATAGGTACTTTGGTCAAAAAGTTCAGTTAACACAGGAGGACCTACTCCTCTGAGAGAGGAAAGCAACACTTCTAGTAAAATGCTTTTCCTTTTGCTTCTTGTTAGGAACAGATATGAAGTGCCAGCTAGCAGACTGATATGGAAAAATACAAGTCTCAACAGAAACAGCTTAACAAGGCTGTGTGAATCACACCCTGCCCATTGCTTCTGCGACATCTAACAGAACACCATGCAGGAAAGCAGCACACCCTTATAAAACTGAGTCACCTAGAGTGAAAATCTGATAGAAAACTATCACTTACAGGTGACTCAGCCATTGAGATGTGAAAGGAGTCAGTGACAGCTCCCCAGCCTGCTCTGTTCACACAGAGTGCCCCAGGATGGCCATCACCACCACCAGGGACCAGGACAACACAGTTGTGGTACTGGTGCAAGCACACTTTTGGGGGGAAAGAAAAAAAAAGGGGGGGAAAAGGAAGAAAAAGTGTTTCTGATCAGAAAGGCACAATGTTGTAGTCACTTTGAGGCAGTGCAAGTGACTCTGCAGGGAAGAGAAAAACAAGATGGCTAAATCAGATTTTAAATCTACTGTGGTTAACAATATAAGGAAAGAGGGAAAGCCTGGGACAATGCAAATATAGGAAAGTGCATCAGTATTTTGAATACCATCACAAGACAACTACTGGCAAGTGATGCATAGTGCTTTGTTTTAAAGTAGAAAATATTGCATTTTAATTAAAATAAATAGGCAATATTAATTGCCATCACCAAAGCAGATGCTACAAACAGAATGCCTCAAAAACACATGGGGAACAACTGAGCAATAAAAGGAGTCCAAAATCGCCAAAATTAAGGGAGCCCAATTAAGCTGTCTCTTGAGGTTTTCTGGCTTAGATGCCTAAGATGATCTGACTGAAGCCCTTCTCAAACAGGTGGGGTTTGATCCCTCCAGCTGCCTCTCACTTTGGACCAGAACAACTTGGCTCCCTTATCCTCAGTAAAACTCACAACTTAAAACTCATCTTCTAAATTTGCTCAAGTTTAGATCCACTACAAATATAAAATATAGGAATGCTATACACAACTCTCCTTAAGATTGCTGAATAAAACAAGGTAGGTTTTTTTGTTTGGTTGTTGTGGGAGAAGAACACAATGTACATTCAATTTAAAATTCAACAACAAGGGAGGAATAAGTAAGCATAAAAAACCAGAGCATTCATATTTATAAAAGCCTGAATGTAATGAACAAGCATTAATAAACCTCCTTTAGCACTCACAGCCTGACACTTTTTCAAATGAGGAACTCACTGCAAGGGACATAACTGTAACTAAATCCAAGGAGGTGGTCAGCTACCAGGAGAATATGGCATACATTTGTAGTGTTAAAAAAAAAAGCTTTTTCTGATGTCATCTTGTTGTCAGACAGTTACTCTAAATTCAAAACATGCAAGCCGATACAGAAAAAGCTTTACTCAGGAACCCAGTGTAAGTAAACTCTCTAAGAAAGAAAACAATTTTGTTCTCTTTCTTAGATGCACTGTAAACATCACCTGACTTTGCTTATTTTCATTTGCTTCTTGCCTACTCAAAATTCATCATCTCCCATCGTTCATCTTGATTTGTCCATATCCACATCACCATCCAACTTTATTCAGATTCATTTGTGTCTCAACTGCTTGACAGTCATCATCTGACATTACTCATCTTCATTTTCTTGGCAATACTTTCCTGATATTTTTGTTCAAGGATTCATCGGTTCTTTGAATTTCCCGAATTTTTCAATATGCCAATATCCCTATCTATAAGCACTGAAAACTAACATTTTTTATTGTTCTGATAAAGTTTGAAAACTGTTTTTAATTTCCAGTCAATCTCATAAAAACCCTTTCCCCCTCTTCACCATGAGTACCCAGTATTTCCCACTCTTTCATGAGGTAAAAATGTCTATATTAATTTATTTACATTCATAAATATGTATATATATGCAAACAAGTATATAAGTATATATAACACCCTAATTTTTAGGATAAACAAGTATCTTAATCTTAAGTAAACAATGCATTCTCTTGACCTTTCAGCTTCAGAGTAGAGAAGATGTCAACCAGCACTATTGTATGTAGTAGTACAACACATTTAGGCCTTTATTAAGCTGAAGAGGAATATATTTCATAATTCATTATGCCCTTCTGCCTTAGTATTTTGCTGAGAAAAAAACCCTAATTAAATAGTTTGTAATCAATACATCAGCAAATATGGCATGTCCCATACTCTTGAATTTTCTTCAAGTGCTTCACATTTTTAACATTAACTTCTTAGAAAATACTCAGTGTTTAATCTGAAGATAACAGACAACATTCTTGCACATTTGTAATTCCTCAGTCAAGGTAATCTGAATCTTCTCAATTAACAAAATAACCTGTTTATACCGTGAGGAGTGCAGGTCCTAGATCCAAATATTTGATGTACATTCAAAAATAAATGGGAGACTTTTTGATACTCTCTTCAATATATTTCTATGAAGAGCCTGCAAATTAATTTGTTTGTTAACATATCTGCAGAAGGTGACAACAGAAGACAAGTAAATAATTTATGCAATGTGAATGAATTTATTATAACTGTTTCATGAACTGTTCCAAACAGCACAAATCTGTCTTGCCTCAAGGCATCCATTACAGCTAGCATCATTTACACTGGCCAAAGACCTGGTCAAAGACTTCAGAAGTTGCACTTCAAGGTTTCCTGTGATTAGAGGTCACTCAGTGTACTGAAATGAAGGAAAACTGCAGAACAGGGTAACATTAGGATATCCTTAAATATGACCGCTGCTGCTTTTACACATTTACCTTCATCTCACATACAGGAGGCTGAAGTCATAAGAATGAGATCAACTGCAAAAATCACTACTTCTTCAGCCAAATTACACCAACCTTCAAGCAAGGACAAAAATGGGCTAAATACAGGCCTCCCTCCTTGCATGACCTTTCATTCATTCCTCCTTGCATACAGATTTCATGCTTTCCTTTTGCTAAGCTGCAACTTGCTGTGCTGCACAATGAGTTCAAGCAACCCCTCATGTTCCCCGTTTTCCCCTACACAAAAGGGGTTTCCAATCCCAACATTCCCCTCCCCACTTCCTCTTGCAGCACAGGCCATATAAAACTTCTCTCACCAACTATTTTTGTAACTCTATCTTTTATACACACAGCACCCCCCCACAGGGTATCTGTACATTGAGCCTAATGTACAGTAAGTATGTTGTAAAGCAAGCAAAATATTTTTTCCCACTTCTGGCAGGTTAACCAAGATGAAACCTAACTTTGAGCCCTGTTTCTTTAGTGTGCATTCTCCAGTTCTTGTTCCTAATTCTTTAAAATTGAGGGGTCTGTGGCCAATACAGACCAGCACATACCGATGGAAGGTAAATGAGATACAGTTGGGGATATTGCAGCATAAACAATATCACATTTTCAAGTTTCTCATCTGAATTCAGCTCAGTTTCTTTCCTTTCAATTAGGACAACAACACATACAAACTGACCCCAGAATATTTAGTAATTCATCACAGAATTAATGTTAAAACCCCTATTGTGTTTAAAGCTTTAAAAAAATAATATCACTAGGATACAATTTTGTGACCCTCTCATGCCCTCCAGCTGTCACAGTATAACATTTCCAACATTACTGAAAGCAACAGGTGAATGTGGATTTATAATTCTCTAGGGAAGACTGGTTATAAACAAGAGTAGTCCTCTATCTCCTACAAAATCAAATTTCTTAAGCTTGTTCAAGCTAGCCCATAAAAAAGGATACACAAGTGCCTCCTGGTATAATCTCAAATAACTATATGTCTATTAGCATATACCTTATTCAATTCAAAGGATTTCATAAAGACTTATAGATTTCAAGAACTTGAAAGTTCTTGAAATCTGTTTGGGGGGTTTTTTGTGTGTTGTTTTTTTTTTTTAAATGTGGATAAATGTCACAGACAGTTCTGAGCAGCTAAGTATTCACTTCCTTTAGTTCTGACCAGAAATAAGTGGAAAGGGGAAAGTTTTTTTATGCCAGAAGTAGAACTAAATTGTTCTCTCTTTTTTTTTTCATTTAAATGAATACATGAATAGAAAATATGCGTTATGACATTGTTCAGCCTTATCTTTCAATCTTCATTCAATTTTCTATAATTAGCTATCCTCATCTTACTGAAATTCATGCATTTCTTCTAGATGGGGATTCATTATAGATGTTTCAAGACATTTATCAAAGAGTATATGTCTCACTACAGAGTTTGAAAGGTGACAAAGAGCTTTAGGAAACAAGTAACAAAAACTTTTTAATGCCAAGGTCTGTTAATACATGAAATAATCTTTCCTGCCAGGCAGTAGAAACTTCATTAGTTGAGATATTCAAAAGAAACCTTAGCACAAGCACTAGAAAATAAAGTATATTAAAAAATCCTTCCTTATTAAGAGAGGGTTTGACCATATGACCTTGAGGCATCCTCTCCTTACCCAGTCTGTAAAATGTAACCATTTAGGAGACTAAAACCAAAGTTAAAACAGGCTGAGGTAACATGTGAAGTATTCAGATTGTACATGAGGCTGTAGTGTTTATATAAATATATGTATGTACAAGACATTAGTCACAAAGCTCCTTGGGGAGCTTAGGTTATGGCTCGGTCAGTAGATATGATCTAGAAAGGTAACATCACAAACTACTGGATACTTAAAAAGTGTTCTCAAATACTCGATTTCCTCTACACCCACCTCCAAAAATGTGGGTAGATGCCATATTTTCATTTCTAGTTTTTTTAATGTGCTAGAAACACGTACAAAACAGATAATTTCATGTGTATCTGTAAATTATCCTATGGGAACCCATAGGGAGAACACACAGTTTGCTAATTTGTGCAGGACAGGATGGTGTTTAGTGTATGCAAAAAGGGTATGAGTTTTGGTTTTCAAATTAATTTCTCAGTAATTAGACAGCATCTCTGTCTCCTGTGAATTGAATCAAAGAGCTCACGATCACAAGTGTCTCAGCAGATGAGACAACTCTAAGAGGGATTTCTCTTTTTTCTTTTTTTTTTGAAAATCAGTCTTATTTCAAGCAATAAACTTTGCATTTCAATTCAAACACCTCTGTGCTGGGTTTTTGGTGGGGTTTTTTTAGATTTTCAGATTAGACACCATATATTTACAAATACTTTTTAAAACAGCAACAAAAGCCCCACCCACATCCAAATGTATAGGAAAGGTCTTCCCCAGATCCAGAACAAAAATCCTGTTCTGGATGGTTTCCATTTCTTCTGATGTTATTTTTGAAACGCTATACCCACGGAAGAGACATAGCATGGAGAGTTTCCAAAAAGCTGAGCTCCAAATGGAAGCTGACAGTGCTGCAGGTGCTGTGCACCTCCACCCACTAGGAACTTGTTAATCCTAGTTCAATTTCTTTCTGGCTCGACACCTCCCACAAGGAAATGCCAGATTTCTCCCTCCCCTGAAGCTTGCCCACATATAAACCTACAGCAAGGGCAACCTGCATCATCTCCCAGGTGGCAAGTGCTATTTCTGAACTACTAATGTTCTGATGAAGGCTCTTGACCTGGTGTAGTGGGTTTCTGTGGCTAGGTTTTGGTAGCGGAGGGGGGTTACAGGGGTGGCTTCTGGAGGAAGCTCTGGTGGAGCCAATGCCAGCCGGTTTCAGGATGGGCTTCCTGCTGCTGGTTAAGGCCAAGCCAATCAGAAGCGACAGTAGCACCTCCGTGATAACATATTTAAGAACAGAAACTTATTGCACAGTGAGAATTCCAGACAGGAGAGAACAGAGTGAGAACATGGGAACAACAATGCAGACACCAAGGTCAGTGCAGGAGGAGGGGGAGGAGATG
>JAWWLV010000121.1:10377635-10426028 GCA_035041135.1 Platyrinchus mystaceus | reverse complement strand
GGACCCCATGGGAGCAGGGGAAGGACTCCTCTCTCTTAGCAGCAGCAGAAACAACTGACCATAACACCCATTCCCTTCTCCCTGCACTGCTGGGGGAGAGGAGGAAGAACATGGAAGAAAGGAGGTGTGGGGGGAAGGTGTTTTTAAGATTATTTTACTTCTCACTCTTTTGCTCTGATCCTGTTAGTAACAAATTTAAGTAATATCCCCACTTCGAGTCTGTTTTGCCCGCGATGGTGACCAGTAACTGACCTCTCCCAGATGTTATCTCAACCCATGAATCCTTCGTTGTTTGCTTTTTTTTTTCTCTCCTCTGTGGAGTTGTAGTGAGAACGTGGCTTTAGTGGATACCTGGCACCCAGCCAGAGTCAACCCACTGCATCTGGCAAGCTGGATTTGGCACAAGTAACTCCAGTCCCCTTTCAGAGCTAGGCTGGGGGCTGGAATAGTTCAGGACTCCTCCTCTGTTCAAAGCAGGGCTTCTTCTATTAGCTGTACCGTGACATTCATCATGTACAATTGCATTTAGGCAAATTGCATCCCATTACACATCATTCCTACATTTGTCTAGAGAGTTCTTTCATCTCTCAGCTGCTGTTTCGATGTAGACTTCAAGCAGTTTAAGCAAGAGACTCATGCCCAGAGGGTTCCCAAAATCAGAGGGACTGTTTAACTTGCATTGCAGGATGTAATGTACATTGCACATGTAATGAACAGCTATCTTGTAAATGCAGTTTTGTAGCAGAAAAAAAAAAAAAGCATAAAAGGAAGGGACAACTGAATTCTTTTCACATAGAACTGGAGTTTTAGTCAACCCTTAGAAAGACAAACAGGTGTCCCTTTTCAACTTTTTGTATATCTCTGTACTAGATATGGGGTAAAATTTAATATCTACAATGGCAACATTCACCATAGCATGCTGGGTCAGTTCAGTTTTAAATATTTAGCTTTGATTACACTTGAGGTAGGACTTTGGTGGACAGATCCATATTTAAATTGAATCCTTGAAGGTTTTTTTGCAATTCTATTTATTCCAACTCCAACAGAAGGGTGAGATTGAGGGGGTCCTTGTAGTGGATTTTTGCTTACAAACTGTGTTTCATTGTCCTCATTCAGCATTACCATGACTGGTGAAATCACAGGTCAGATTTGTAGAGAAAGCTGAACGGCCCGGGACCTAAAGAAGTGTTATGAACATCAAGAGGAGACTAGTTCCAGCAGCATTCCTCATCTGACCTCAACCAGCCTTCCACAATGACCAGGTATGATAAACCTGATGATCAGAGGCTGCATGTCCTCCAGTCCTGAAACATGTTTTGGCCCTGAGGAATGAATTTTGACCTTCTTCCAAAAGCTATGCTTAAGATTTTTGAGTTTTTGAGTACAGCCATTTCTGAGAAAGAAGAAGACAGACACAATCTATGCCTTACCAGGCTAGCTGTTCCTGCCAAAAACAGATAGAGTGGAAAACAGGTTTTCTCTGTCACGAAACCCCCACCGAATATGAGATGCACAAACACATTACCTTCACCTCCTTCAGTCTCACAACAGCTGTGCTGCATTCAGACATTCACCTCGATCACTGCCTAATAGATTATAGCCCTGAAATAAAAAAAAATTGTTCTGCAGTGCATTTCTAAAATACAATCAGAGCACAGAATTTAGAATTGTTTCAAGTAACACATTTTTTTTGAATTTTCATAAAGGGGTTTTTTGTGTACATTATATTTGGTGATATGGTTTGCAAGTCAGGCATAACAGTGCTGGGCAGGAAACCAAACACATTTGTAGGGTGTTTGTTTTTTGTTTGTTTTTTTAAACCCTAGGAAGAGCCTAGGAAAAAACAAAAACAAAAACAAACAAACAAACAAACAACCACCAACATCAGATTTGCCTCTGTAGAGATGCTATGTGGAAGTATAAGAAAAAAACAATATTTGGACTTGAGAGGGAAGAACATGTTATCCCATCACCCAGGTAAGTATGTGTTAAAGTGCTGGAATTTAAAACAAAAGCAAAGCAACAGCAGAATACTGAGAAGGCCCTGCACTACACTGAAAAAAAGCTCCACAGCCATGAGATAAAAGGTTAATATTTATATTTAACAAGTTGCTGCTCAGACTTTGACCACCAGCTTGCTCAATTTTCTCCCTTGTTCAAATGCTGCTTATGTTTTTACAGACTACATGAACTGATGTAGTGAACAGCAGCCTTATACTAACAACATGCTCTCTCTGACCCAGCATCAACAGGTGGCCTCTAGCTGAATACAGCTAATTGATGTTTATTCTTTGTTACCGAGCCACTTCCAATCAAATGCATAAGTTTGAAAAATGCCTCCTCGTGAAATGACACTGCAGCAAAGTTACATGCTGAGCAGGAGGATGGATGCTACCTTTTCTGAAGGAGATCAGTGTATATTGGCTTTAAGAGCTTTACTTTCACATGAATTGAGCCTGATGTTGCATGAAAATTTGTCATGTTGCAATCCAAGATAAAGCAGCCTTTCAGATACACCCATTCCACAGCCTTAACACTTCATAGGAAAAATAAATAAATAAATAAATGCTGTAGCCCAGGCTTTATGCATCTCCAAAGACTAAAGATTGGTGGTCTGGTCAGAGAATCTGCAAGAGCAGTAACTGTTGAGACATTAAAATATGCTGTGTTTGCGCTGCCTACAACAACATAATAGCCATTATTAAGTTTTATAGCTAGTAATCACAATAATATTTAAAAGCACAGGGCTTTTGAAAAAAAGGTTTTATAAAAATGACAGCTTCATGATGCCTATAAACAGCTATAAACTGTTTGTTCAGTTTATTAATGGAGAACTTCTTTGGAGTATTAATATTTAAGTTTTGGATGTCTGTGCATATTCCCTGCATTTCATGCTACATGGTCAGTCAACAACATCTCACAGTCTGCCCAGAATTTTAAGCTACCTCAGGAATCGGCAGAAATTCAGCCTGTATTTTAGAAGTGCATTGATCTATGACACACACAAACCAGATGTACTGGATCTGGCAATTGAATCAGGCTCCTCTCAGAAAAACCTCTTTTACAATAGTCCCTCAGGTGCTGCAATTCACTCTAGCCAGTTCTAAAACCACACTAAACTGCATCAGCTGAAGCCCAAATCCCTGTGTATTTCCCACCAGACAGTCCCACTATATATTGTCATATTTTGGCAATACCAATATTCAGACTTCCGCCTGTTAATTGTGTAACTTCCAGTGAAATCCCATACACCTGAACTCCCAGTGCTCCTTTAGGGCTTGTTCTTGGCTGGTGCAAGTACAGTTTCACCAAGCTTGTAAAAGGAGAGAGATCATTTCCTCTCAAAAACATTACAAAATGTAACAACCATTTCTGCTTTAGCAAGGTGCGGCTATAACATGCAAAAAGCATGTTCCATGCACAGCCAGGTAGCCCTCCTGACAAGGAAGCAGCTATTCTGGGAGGGTCACAGGGAGTCCCCAAAGCCTTGAAAAGCTTTTGTGACAATGCCATTCTTGGGGGTGAAAAAAAATTGCTCTTAACTTCATGAACTAATGAACTAAATCACTCAGATATTTTGTAATAATCTAAAATAAGAATTATGGTTTATGTTCTGCTGAACTACTGTTTTAGTAATTCCTGAGTTCCATGCTTTGGTGTCACATATCTGTATTTATTAACTCAAACACAAGAAAACAAGAAATTGAGGTTTTTCTTACACCAAAAAGAATAAATCCAGAGTCCCTTCCCCGACGTCAAGAAGTTCTGGACTCTTTATTATTGCCCTGCAACTCATGAAGGCATTTTCACTAGACATTCAAGGAAAAAAGTATTTGTAAAATGTCAGACAAATGGTAGTGTCCTGGATGAAAGTTTACATGAGGCACAGTGTACTCAAACTCGCAGGTCTTACTTGCACAGGCATCAAAACACCACCATGCCTTTGCTGTCTACTTCCTATGACAACTTGACTGTCACCTGGTCTCTCAGCTTCTTTCTCCTAAGGAAATCCAAAGTGTCAGGAGTTTTACTAAAAAGGTAGGTGTAGGTTTCACTGTGTCCACCAGCTCTATAGCCCTAACTGAGTCACAAAACCTCCCTTTAAGCTGCATTCTTGCACACACAAAGCCATTCTGCACAAGGCGTGAGTCAAAGTGAGTGCAGCAATTTTTAGTCTTCTACCTCACTTCTTTGTTTTGATACAGTGCTGTTAAAAATTCCCAAATGGGAAAAAAAATCCTAGTTTAATACTTCTCAGTAGAAAATTAATGTTGATAGCAGCAGGCTTCAGAAGCTCACAACCCTTAGAATCTTGAAAATGTGGTGACATTTACAGCATTCCACTTAGCTTTAGTTTGGATTGACAGAAGCTATCTGATTCCTCCTCAGAAGCTAATGAGTGCCTGTAACACCGAGTGAAAAAGAAACATGAACTGGAAAAGAGCCGTTCTCTGGTTTCTCATCGTCTCTGTTGCCAAGGAAACAGCTTCCCCTCAATGGATGGCATGGGGTCGGACCAGCTGCTTCCTCCCAGGGCTAGCTCCCTGACATAACAAGGCTGCGTTGAACAGATTAGAAATAAAACAGAATAAATGCACATCTCTCTGAAAAAGACCAGTTGAAACAAAACTCAGCAGAATTATGGATTTTCTAATTACGTCTTTTGAGAACAGCACCACAAGAACTGTCTCTCAGAGACATCATAAATCCAAGATACCAACAAAACATGGTCATTAAAGATCCCATGCCATCTTTTCATAAGATTAAACACATTGTTAGTCTCACTGTCTTGGCTGTGCTCCAAGTTGAATAATTGCATTCTGGATAACATACCTAAATTCCCCTGCCACTTCAACATGACAAGAAAGTTTCTATCATATCCTTTTGTAAAGTGCCAGGGGTCATTGCTGGTGCAATTATAATGGCTTTATGCCACCAATACGCCCAGAAAAAGTGACACACTCATTCCTGAGATGACACAAACAAACAAACTCATAATTCCATGCTTAACAATGATATAATCTGATGTGTAAAAGTCTATTATATATGTTCTGTTTAAACACACCAGAGTTTTTAAAGAGACGATAATAAAGCTAGACATGATTAATGAAAGACTAAAAAATTATGGAAGAGCTGTAGGGAACATGTGCTCGCTAAAATTTTTGACACACCCCAAGGACTTAGTTAGATTTAGATTCTGACATTTCTTCGGGTCTCTACATCACCCATTATTAATTGGAATATGAATTCAGATTCTACTTCACAACCATGTTCTGGGAACATATGTTAAATATTTTTATTAGAAGGCAATTAATGTTATATTTTGCCTTGGTCATCAGTCATGGCCCGTGATAAAAGGAAAGTAAATTCCCTTCCTGGTCCTATGCCTAGGGGTTTAGAGACACAACAGCATTGTCAGAACCTGGACAGGCTCTTACTCCCACGATTCAGTTCCTGGTCCTTGTCTGATGGTTACAAATCACTGTGAAACCTTACAGTTCACAAACAAAGCACTGTGCAACTTACAGTGGAAGGAACAGATTGAAAAGAATGGACAAGAGAAGGGCTACAGATGCTATTTATCTGGACTTCTGTAAGGTCTTTGACATGATTCCCCATAGCATTCTTGTCTCTAAATTGAAGAGATATGGATATGATGGGTGGACTGTTCAGTGGATAAGGAATTGGTTGGACAGTAGCATCCAGAGGATGGTGGTCAATGGCTAAATGTCCCAATGGATACCGGTGACAAGTCGTGTCCCTCAGGGGTCCATATTGTGACCAGTACCAGTTTAATATTTTCATCAATGTCATAGACAGAGGGACTGAGTGTACCCTCAGCAAATTTGCTGATGACACCACGCTGAGAGGTGTTGTTGACACACCTGAAGGGTGGGATGCTATCCAGAGGGACCTGGACAAGCTCAAGAAGTGGGGCCACGGGAATCCCATGAGGTTCAACAAGGCCAAGTGCAAGGTGATGCATCTGGATTGGGGCAACATCCAGTATCAATCAATACAGGCTGGGGGATGAACAGATCAAAAGTAGCCCTGATGAGATGCACTTGGACAGACTTGTGGACCAAAAGCTGGACATGACCTGTAAGTGCGCACTTGCCACCCAGAAAGCCACTCATATCCTGGGCTGCATCAAAAGTAGCATGGGCAGCTGGTTGAGGGAGGTGATTCTGTCCCTCTACTCTGCTCTCATGGGACGTCACCCGGAGTGCTGCATCCAGCTCTGGAGTCCACAGAATAAGAAGGACGTCAACCTGTTGGAGTGAGTCCATAGTAGGGCCAACAAGTTGATCAAAGGGATGAAACACCTCTCCTGTGAAGAAAGTTTGAGCTGGGGTTGTTCAGCCTGGAGAACAGAAGGCTTCAGGGTGACCTCATTGCAGCATTCCAGTACCTAAAGGGGGCCTACAAAAGAGATGGAGAGGGACTTTCTACAAGGGCTTGTTCTGACAGGACAAGAGAGAATGGCATTAAACTTACAGAGGGAAGGTTTAGATTAGATATTAGGAAGAAACTCTTTACTGTGAGGGTGTTGAGGCACTAGAACAGGTAGCCCAGAGAGGTTGTAGATGTCCCATCCCTGGAAGCGTTCAAGACCAGGCTGGGTGGGGCTTTCAGCAACCTGATCTAGTGGAAAGTGTCCTTGCCCATGTGAGGGGAGTTAAATGATATGATCTTAGTTCAGTTGGTTAAAACTTGGTGCTAATGATGCCAAGGTCATGGATTCAATCCGCTGTATGGGCCATTTACTTAAGAGTTGGACTCAATGATCCTTGTGGGTCCCTTGCAACTCAGAATATTCTGTGATTCTGTAAATCTTTAAGGTCCCTTCCAACCCAAAGCATTCTATGATTGTATGAACAGAAACCGTGACATTTTGTGACTTATACAATATTTGTGTTTACATATTTGCTTTGGTCTGGTGTTTAAATCACTTGAAACATAAGAACTGCTATCTCATAGATTGTCTAATATAAATATGGGAAGTTTCTTCGTTAGCTTTCCTCCCCAAGAGACCCCCTACCCTTCTCTCATTCATCTTGGGATAAAAAATGATGGTGAAATAGTCTAGACTTACATAATTACCAACAGGATCACAATCTGCCCCTGGTTTTCCCTTTCTCTATTGTGACATTTTCTGTTCTTTAACTAGGCACATGATGAGATGTAATTTGAATTTACAGCATGGGAAAGAATCCCCGAGCACATTAGAAACTCATCTGCCGACTGCACACAACGGTTGTTTCTCTCATTTCTGAAACACAACCGCTTCTGCTGGGAAGCACACTGACTTTTAATGGCATCACAACTGTTTAAGATGGAGAAAAAGACAGACACCATATCCAGTGATAATATCCAAGAGATTTTCAAGCTGATCCACATTCCTTCAGTGCTTCTCTTGGAGCACTTTCTGATGGTCTGTGGAAAGCTGCCTCAGTGTATTTTGCAGGACTCTTCTCCAATTGTTTTAACCAGAATCCCAGTTTGCCTTTGGAAAGTTTGCCTGTTTTATATTTGACCCATGTATGGAAAAGCTGCATCCAACCAGAGGGGAAAAAGAGAAAGTAAAAAAAGAAAGACGCAAATGTATGAAGAAATATCAGAGAATGGCACAAGCTGTGGGATTATTTATGTCTGCACACTTTCTAGAACAAGTTCAGGAAATCCTATAGCATTTGTCCCCATTTCAACAATTAACTGCAGGAAATATTTTTGAAGTCCCAGAGAAACCAATTAAAAGGTGTTCTTGAACTGAGGCTTGAGTCACAATTAAGTTTCATAAGACTTTCTCTTACAGCTGACTGAGTTATTGAAAAAAAAAAAGTCACCAGAAATGACATTTTATTTCCATTTTTGCAGCTGTGAATCACTCTGGCATATGAATGGGCCCCATGATCAGTGACCACAGCAGATGTAGGATTTGCAGGAATTTTCCATAGCCAGAAGAGGCCTTTTGCATATGCCTCACATCATTTTCCTTGCTTTGGTGACATGCTTGGCTGCATGAAAGACAAGGTTTTGGAAGCATACTTGTTGGCTATGCCCCACAGAGATGAAAGATATCTAATTGCACAGAATCTGATTTGTTTAGAATACAGCAAGTGGTAGAAGCAATGAAAAAAAAATAAAAACAAGAGCTATATGTCACCCTTCTCCCAAGGAAGCAAAGATTTGAATATGTGAGGATTAGCAATAAGCTGAGGAAGGAGCAATGCAGAGAAGCTACACACTGAAGAATCAGTCAAAAGAACAAATCCCTCTTTTGAAAACACAAAATCTACCACAGTTGGCAGGAAGGAGACTATGAAGGACGACGCACAGGACAACCTCTTACTGCCAAGCAGCAAAAAGATATTGTTTCCCCTTCAGTGAGGACCTTTGTGTCACAGAGGGAACATCACCAAGGAAAGCAGAGCCAACAATTTTCCATTACACTGAGCTATGGCATCGCAGGGAAACACTGAATCAAAGATAATCCCAGATACTTGTAGGCCTGTGACTTAGCAATTGATGATTTTTAAGGCATGCCACTATTCACTAAGCAGAAACAAAAGTCCCTCTAAGATCACCAAAAACCAGACCAGCTTATGATCCCTGACAACTCCTCCAGTTATGTCTCAGTCTTTATTCATGCAAGAAAACATACAAAAGCACAAATATGAACTTAGACCTGAAACCCTTTCCCAATTCCAGCCCCCACTGCCACTCTAAAAGCGGGTTTTATCACTGCACCAGAGCTGTGAAAATAGCAGCAGAGATATGACCAAGGCTGTAGGGTTCAGTCTTTCGTTTGCTGCTGCCTCTGCCCTTGCTGTTATGGGGGCATGGCTGCAGGAGTGGGTCTCAATCCATCAATTTATATTATACAATCTCTTCATAATAACAAACTGTAGACAAAAAAACCCAGATTTTACTAATTCTAACTCAATTGACTTAGAAGAAAATGTGATAATAAAAAATCTATCTCTCTACCCATATCTGAATCCTTTCCCTAGGGTGGCTAATGTGTGCAATAATAGGAAAAATAGTTATTTGGTAAGCATCATCAAGTCCAACTCCTAGCCCCCACAGGACCACCCTGACACAACTTCAGGCCATTCTCTCAGGTCCTGTTACTGGTCACCACAGAGAAAAGATCAGTGCCTGCTCTTCCCCTCATAAGGAAGTTGTAACTGCAATGAGGTCTCCCCTCAGTCTCCTCTTCTCCAGCCTGAACAGAACAAGTGACCTCAGCCGCTCCTCACACAGCTTCCCCTCAAGGCTCTTCACCATCTCAGTTGCCCTCCTTTGGACACTCTCTAACAGTTTAATATCTTTCTTTTATTGCAGTGCCCGAAACTGCACACAGTATTCAAGGTGGGGCCACACCAGTGGCAGAGCAGAGTGGGACAATCCCCTCCCTCGACCAACTGGTGATGCCCCCCAGGACATGGTTGACCCTCCTGGCTGCCAGGGCACTGCTGACTCATATTCAATTTGCCATTGACCAGGATCCTCAGGGCCCTTTCCACAGCTCTGCTTTCCATTATCTCACCCCCCAGTCTGTATGTACATCTGGAGTTGCCCCATCCCAGGTGCAGAATTTGGTACTTTCACTTGTTGAACTTCATGTGGCTGGTGGTTGCCCAGTCCTCTAATTTGCCCAGGTCTCTCTGCAGGGCCTCCCTGCCTTCCAGGGAGTCAACAGCTCCTCCCAGTTTTGTGTCATCTGCAAACTTGCTTAGTATCCCTTCCAGTCTTGCGTCCAAGTAATTTATGAAGAAGTTGAAGAGCACAGGGCCAAGATGGATCCCTGTGGAACCCCACTAGTGACAGTCACCAGTCTGATGTTCCCCCATTCACTGTTACCCTCTGAGCTCGACCCATGAGCCAATTGCTCACCCACCACAAGATATGTTTATCCAGCTATGTGCTGGACATTTTGTCCAGAAGGATCCTGTGAGAGACGGGATCAAAAGCTTTACTGAAATCCAAGATTGCATCAGCTGGCTTCCCTTGATCAGCTAGGTGAGTTACCTTGTCATAAAAGGAAATCAGGTTTGATAAGTAGGACTTTCCTCTCGTGAAGCTGTGCTGGCTGTGATCAACGACGGTGTTGTCTTTAAGGTGTTTTTCAGTATTTCCCTGCTCGATCTCAACCCTGGACTGTGTCATCCACTTTAAAAGAAATTAAGTGTGCAATAGTAATTTTTGTCAAGGTTTTAACAATCCATAAAGAACATTTTAGCAGTTTAAAAAATACAGCCAGTTCCTGTTTGCCAGGCACTTGGTGTAATTTGCAAAATTCTCACTCTTACAATCTAGAGGTAAAGTGTGCTACTCATTTCACACCTTCTAGGTGGGGAAAGCAAGTGATAAAGAAAAAAACAGTGGCAATTTGTCAATTATTAAAAAAAAAAATCTGCTTTTTGTTTGAATTACTATTTTACAATTCTCTTTCCTACAGCTAAGCACACTGTAATAGCTATTAGCTTATTTTCACTCATGCTATAAAGGTATTTACAACCTTGTGGCTATCACAGTTAAAACCTGCACTACATGTGTGGCCATGGAAGTAACACCATTAAATAAACATTATAGCTTTAACATCAGTGAAAAACAACTTCTGTGAAAGACAACTGATAGAAAATATCTTCATCTATATTTTTATTTTTACTTCAGAAGTCAAATAACGAATATACCTATATTAATTTCTGCCCAAAGCCTAGAGTATCAAGGAATATAGTCAGGGCTCTATTCTGACTTGTAGATGAATCCTCATTGAATGAAGCTGCTTAAGGAAAAAGTAACCTTCCAACCTTCACTCTCTTAACTCCATTTTTTATACTAGACACACACAGATTACCTTTGGCCCAAATATAAAAAATTATCTTGAGATCAAATCCATACTGAATCTCTGCTGAGATTCAAAATATTTCATTTTCACTTTATTTTCACTTTTCCCATGACTCTTCTCATTTTAGATTTGCCCCCAAAGGAATATGTTGCTATGAATTACTTATTCTCAGAATACATGCCATGCTAGAGAAAATTAAGAAGTTCCAGGAGAAGTTTTGCTGTGAGATTTTCACATGAATTTTCTGTAGCCTGGGGGTTTGAATAAGAGCTTAAAATACACAGTTAAATGGATGGAGATTCCAGCTCTACATTGCAGAACTGAAAGGAGGGTCACTGATTCATGTCACCCAATTACTATTCAGCAGTCTCCTTTGGATCAGGTTTGGCAATTCCTCAGCACCAGAAAGACCATAGAGTCTACCTACCAGTTTCCAGCAGCAATCAACGTCATGTAAAGGTTGTGACTCCAATAACTGCAGCTGGATATTAATGCCGGTTGGTTGCTATTCACCAATAGTCAGATTACCAGGAGACTCTTAAAAGCATAAAATCATGTGGGTTGGAAAAGACCTTGAAGGTCAAGTCTGACCATTAATCTAGCACTGCCAATTCCACTGCTAATCCATGTCCCCAACAGAATGACAGAATTGTGTATATTGAAAGAAGTCTTTTCAGGTGCTTGAGTCTCTCACACTAGTACAAGACACCACAGCATATGCTTCTCATCATGGGATAACACTGCATCCTTATACCATCTCATCAGATTTGCAGCTTAGTATATCTATTGGCTGTTCATTGCAGCTAACACCAGCCTAATTCTAGAACTACAGAGAACTATAAACATACATCCCCAGAACAACCCATAATACAAGAATGCCAACCAGCTCTACAGGACAATGGAAGAAAGCATGATCTAACCAATGAGAGACATTTTTCAAAGTGAAATTGAAGATTCAAAGCTCCAATATAAGTTGACCCATCCCACAATCAAAACAGGAATGAGAGAAGAGAGATGAAGAAATAAAAAAAAAAAAAAAAATGGAATGTGCCTCTGCTACGAATAAAAGTTTCCTCTCAAACTTCAGCAGGGCTAAGCAGAATCACCACAGCTAATGATATAGTACATGCGTGAGTGAAGAAGGGAAAAAAACCCTACTACTTAAGACACATTAAGGTGTTTTCATGCACCTGAAAAGAATGGCATTAACACCCTGCAAATTGTGAGTCATCTTCATGTACTACAGCTCTAATGAGTAATTTTCTTGCTGTGGTTAAGCCACCTTTCAGGAGTGGAAGGTAAGAAGTGCTAGCATAGCTAATGCAACAATTAAAGGCAGAGCACCATTTTTTTTTCCACTTTTCTGTGGTAGAATTGAAAGCATTAAGAATGAAAAGAAATGGCACACACTGCAAAGCACTAGATGGTGTGGAAACAGATATGCTGGCCATCATTACTTAGCAAAACAAACAGAATATGTACATCTGACTGCATGCTTTTTATTAAGAGACCATTGCGCTCAGTTTCTGTTGCAGATGGAGTTGTATTTATTTGCTTTCTCTTGCTTCACGCAAAAAAATCAAGTTGAATGAAAGGTGACTTAAATTGGACAGTCAAGTGAGCCAACTTGAGATAAGAGGAGAGTTCTGGTATTCAGCGTAGACAATTCCTAACTCTATTTGTGAGACGCATCTCACAGAGCAAGCACAACTCCTAACAACAATGAGTTTTAAGACCCCAGCCATGGAGTGACAAGCTCAACCAGGAGTTTTACTTTTAAAAATAGACAAGGCTCCAAAAGTTTGCCACTTGAACTTTTGGAGCCTTCAGTTCTTTAACAGCTCGAGATAGTGTAAAGACAGAATGCTGTACACATTTTCTGAGGAGTTACTTTTACTGATGAAATATGGGAGAAAATAAGGATCTTGGCAAAAGTTCAGAAGGGTAACATACAACCAAAACAAAGCATTCCAACAAAGCACCAACTCAGCACATGCTAACCCACACAACTTAGCAAAAAGCAACCCACTCAGTTTTAAGTTACAGAAAATATTAAGAAAAGAGTAAGGAAAGAAAGATTAAGAAAAAGGAGTAAAGAAAGAGATTAAGAGGAAAATAAGAGAAAAATAGCTATCACCAGAGAGTCCTATGGAAGTCCGGCTTCAAATGGTGGAGGTAGGTCTCAGGAGAGAGAAGAGGGAGGCATCTGCTGCCGGATTTATGTGTTCTGGCCCCTGTAGCCACCCCTCCCAGGTGGGAATTCCAGCTCACTGACCGCTCTGTGGCTCCATGCCAGAGCGAGGGGTGGTGTAGCCAAGCAGAGGCTGGGTCAGGGGTTCCAGGGGGCATGGTGTAGGCGGGCTCCCAGGCTGCCCTTTTGACTGACAGCTGCTCCTGTCATGTGGGCTGTGGGGTTTGCCATCCAGGATATGGCCTAGCCCTTCCCCACACACACTTGTGTTGGTTCTGACCCAATAATTAAATAATCCTCCGTGAGATTCGAATACAGTGTCTCACATGTGTCTACATTGCAGACTGCAGTACATTGTCAAACGAGAGCTAGCTTTAAACTTGTTTTCTAGATGCTAGAAACGGCAGTGTCATGATGTTAGAGAGATATGAAAGAATTATTTTACCATAGTTCTCTAAACAGACAGAGCCCAAGAATTGCAGGATAAGATCAAAAGGCTTCCAGCCAGCTCAAATGCCAAGCAAGCATGTCCTTTTTATAAACAGGGAATTTATTAACATGCTTAAGGCATGCAGCTGACAAATATATTATTATTTCCTTTACAGTACCATTTAGAGAGGCCTTTGGCTGATATAAGGACTCCCAGCTGTGCTAAACACTACTTAGGCATATAGCAAAAGACAGGCTCCATTCAGAGGAGCTTACAATGTACAATGCACTGTGCAACTGTTTGCTCAGTTCTGCTTGTCAGCAATGCTGCACTCAAAAGCCTGAATTTGGCATCTGCATCTTTGAGCAATGACTTAAGGATTTAATGTAAAAACACTGGCTTGCCAATCTTATGCTTTATCATACCCACCAGACCCCTAATAACTGAGTTTGATGGTACATTAGTTAAACACAAGGAAAATCTAAAATCTTTGTATTTCTTTAAGACTGTATTAAATACTGTAATGACAACTCAGGTGCTAGTTAGCCTATTCTGCTTTACACAGCTATATGTCAGTCTTCTATAATAAACCATATGATGACTCATAAACATCTAAAACATTTCCCTTGGTGCTCAGTATTTTATTACATAGATGCCAATTATATTTGAGCAGCAGACTCCACAAGCCTGAACAGTCATCTATTATATGAACAGTTCCATTGATTCCTATACTATAGAGGGTTATGCTTTCATATATCATACTGAATAGGATTTATTTCCACAGATACTGGGAGTAAACTGTTGGTGAAAGTGCTTTCACAGGTTATAGGCACCACCATTGCACCCCACTCAATGATTTCCCAGGCTTAGAATAACAGACCTTTCCCTCACCCCAACCCCCATTGCCTTTTTCTTTTAAAACAAACTTCGCTATGAGAAAAAAGTAACCAATTTTACAGAAATAAGGTAATAGTCATTGTGCTCAACACAAGGACTGAGTTAAAGAAAGGAGCTTGAAAATAACCTAGGATGAACAGCAGGTTGTCCTCTAAAAATATCTATGTCATGGAGCACTCAGTAAAGAAAAGCATCCAGCTTCTGCAGATATACACAATACGAGACCTTGAGATACAAATAACACTGAAATCAGAATAATTGTCTGGATATTATAGTGCTCTACCTTCAAACAGAAAATATTTAGAACTGTCTTCTTTGTTAACAAGAGTGCAACATGGTCAAGGTAACACTCTGAAACCACGAAAAAATTCAGTCACATACAAGACATCTGTTCTTGCAGCACCACCATTTATCACTCACAATTTTCACACGCCTGCTTTTAACAACTCAACAGCTGTTGACTGCTTCCTTGGAAGAAGTATGAATCTGTGCCAGAGCATTGAGCCACAGGCGGGAACTATACCCCATGTGGCAGGAGTGGTGGGGACAGAGCACACTCAATCACAGTATTGTCTGTGTTAAAACCATTGCAGAAACCTCCAAGAGGTTATAGACAGAGGCCCACCATTTTTCCTGGACTGTCTGTGCCAAGCCAAGTCTCTTTCTGGTCTCACTTCAGCTTGGATCATCAAAGTATCTCCCTCTTCCTCCTTTGAGCTGAGTCTCAATCTGTCACTGTCACCTGGGTATCTTTCTAATATATATCAACAATGCTAAAATGGGTTCATGGGTCATTCTTTTCAGGTCTTCACCCTAGTACCTAGTGCAATCGATTCCTGTCTAAAATTTGTGGCAATTTTGGCTCTACCTTCAGTAAACTAAGGATTTCCTGTCAAAGGGATTAGAAGGTTAGACCAACCTGTATTGTCTCTCCAAAGTGAGCTTCTAAGGAGAAACAAGAGCATAAATACCACAAAGCTACTGGCAGGTGGGGTCAGGAATTTGAAGATCCTGAATGAGCCCTCTTCCTCCACTTATGTGGAGATAGAGGTGCTCACTTCAGACTGAATTAAGACTGGGGTAAATGACAGCCAGAGAAAAGTTCCGGATGGCACATGGCAACTTCGTTTTATATCTGGGAGACAAAATTCACTATTTGTAGCCTGCAAACCTCATGAGTGGCATACAATTAAAAAAAAAATTAAATCAGTCTTAATTTTGCCTGACTGATCTATCTGACCTCACTGGAATGATAGAATTTGTTTTAAAATGTCATTTTAAAGTGGAAAAAAACTTTAATCCATAGGTTGTTTTGAATGATCTGAGGCTCTGGGGGTGAAGTATACTACAAAATAACAAGGATTACCAACCCTTCTCCAGTGTATCCTGCACAACCCTGCAGACTCTCTCTGTTGCTTATACATAATACAAAACTCTCAGCACTATCACTCATGCTATAACCACCTTCCTGGTGCTTTTCTTTGCGTCTTAGTTTTCCTCCACAAAAAATTCCCAAATAATCTCATGTCCACCCAGCTTTCTCTATTTCTCAGACTATCCTTCTTTACCTTGTCTCTCCAACATCAATATCTACTTTTACCTTTCCTCACACAGGCACTAACAGGTGCTTCCCTGCTGTTTCTTCACATTTTATCATCACTTCATCTCCTATAGCTGTCCTGCCACAAATTATTTTCTGCCTGCCTTTTCCATCATTGCTTTATTCTGTCTCAGTCCACTGTACCATTAACTCTATTGGCACTTTTTTTTTTTTGCTTCTAGAAATACCTTTGAGTTTGGTTGATGTGTGCAAGCCCAGCATCCACAGCAGGGAAAAATGTTTTCCCACTACAAAGAGGCCACTGTTGCTCTGCACTGCTTTGTAAGGGCTTGTCTAGTCCATGCAAATGATGTAAACAATGTATAGCCACTGTGCCTTTTTAGTATCTTGGAATTTATAAGTGGAAGGCAAAAATTCTTGAGAACGTTTCATTAGGGATCATGAAAACTCAGATATATTGGTCATAAAGGCACCTTTAGAGGCTCCACTGCTCATTATTAGTTTTACTGGAAGTCCCTGTACAGTAGTCTGCAAATACTTTATAAAACCATAAAAACAGGAAAAATGGCAGACATACTTTATCCAGGTTGTTTCTTACCCCTGGTCAAGCCCAGGTTCAGTTCTGCATCCTCCAAACACACAGAGATGGGTCCTACTGAAAGACCTATGATGGGCAGCACACACAGAGGCCAGCAGTTCCAGAGTGTGTCAGCAGAGCTGCAAAAGAGCTGGAAACACGGAATGCTGCCTGAAGCATGGCTCAACAAACAAGGTGGTTGAAGTTGATGAATCTCATCACATCTCCACCACGTAGGGAAGAATGAAGTGTAGGACTGCAAGAGTTAAAAGGAGACTAATCATTTACATGAGAGGTAAATGCTTCCCTAAGGAATCAAATTCTATTCATCTTCCATAGCATTTCTACCAAAATCAAGCAAATCCATTAAATCAATCTTTTGCAAAGAAGTCACTGAGATCTGCAAAGGACCTAAATATCTTTACCTGCAGTGGAGATTAGGTATGTAAAGAACTTGAGGAAACCATATGTAACTGTGTATGTGCATTTCCTACGTAGTCACCTGAAAATCACTGTATCTAATTGGCAGAAATTCTGAGTACCCACAGACCCAACAGACAACAACAAAAACATTATTTCAGTTTTATAAATAGATGATGTTGCATATTGGTTGGATAAATGACCAACAACTGGTGGGCCCTTCTGGCCTTCGACCTCTTGTCTGAATTCCCAACCTGTAAAACAGGAATTTTGCCATGACTTTACCCCCTCAGTTATTTTGAAAGTAAAATTAACATCTATAAGGCATTCAGACACTGCACTGAGGAGCATCATAGACAAATCTACCCATGGGATAGAAGAGCGTCATACACAAAACAACACAATAGTTTTTCCATCATCGTACATGTGCTCATTAATAAGCAATCAGCTTTTCTACCAGAACAGAAAGAGGTCCTACAAGAGCTGTGATTAAAGGCTGAATCATAATGCATACACAAAAGAAGACCACATTACAGCAGTCAAGGAAGCTTCTTATTCACAGAAAATTGAGATATTTGGATAAAATTGTGTGAAGGGGAGAAAAATCACTTTTGGGAAAACCAGAACTTCTAAACTGCAGCTCTTGACTTGCTCTAACTTGGGCCACCTTGTTTCTACCTTGCATATCTAGTTGCCCATATGGAAGCTGCTGATATCTTAACTTGTTCTGAAGATATAGTGAAACATGTAGAAAGCATTGTAACTTCACTTTCTTGCCCTGTAATAGGTTGTGCTAACTAGCTGTTTTTGATCAGGAGTTCTTTTAAAGGTAGCATACAGTGTTGCTGTAAGATATAAAAAAGACTTTCTATAAATTATCATGTCTGTAAAAATCAGCAAAAGTGTTTATTCTGTGAGAGGTGGGGCGAAGCTATTGTGTATCCAAATATAAGTAGCATGGCTCATTGCTTATGAGTGAAGAAACTTCTGTTAAAGTTGCATCAGATTTTATCAGATTTTGACAGTGCGAAGATACTAATTTACATTTTACAAATCCAGTAATATGGCAAAAGGAAAGGGGAAAACAGAAATGAATAACTCATCATGTCACAGAATACAGTTTTCTGGTGGGTGACAGACATGCAACTAAGCATATAATCCATAGAGGCTACTGGACTAGATTTTCTAAAATACTCACCTACGAAATGTACCTTGAATAAATCCAGATGCTTTTTGCAACCTAAATTGTAGTAAAATATTAAATATAGAGAACTGAGAGTTTGGGTGTTTTTTTCCCAAACCTGGCTTACAAACCAGTACAAGTCAACATATGGATGTAGAAAGTCAATAACTCAACTCTTCGTGACTGAAAATGCATGAGCAGTGTTCATCAGATGTTAAAAATGCCTATGACCTCTCTGTCACTGCTTCTGAGTCCAATATGCAGGAAGAAAAAAATAAGAGATGAACATCTGTAATTAGGATCTGCCTTTGAATAAAAGGAATCCCAGGTGCACAGAAACAGCACTGTGTGAACCAGACACTTTCAGCAATGCAGGTACCTGGTCCTGGGCATTACACAACATACCTGGATAGGATGTGTCACAGTAATTATGCAGCAATCCCACATGCACTCTGCAGTCATTTTGCTGACAATACTATTAAAGTTATTGCTCATTAACCCAAAAAGACATTAGTGATGATCTCAATTACTTGAGAGGAAGAATACAAGGCAGGACTCCTCAGCTCCTGCTATCAAGAATGATCACATTGGATGTGAGTAAAGAGGACTTGGAGTTGATGGGACTAACGTATTTTACTCACTGCAAAGGGATTGCTCTAAAATAAATGAAGGTTTTTCTTAATTAGCTTACTGTATCAAAACTTGCCTCCTTCAATTTAACAGTACCCTACCTGCAAAATAATGTTTCTCCAGCTCCCAGATACGCAGTTCTCTGATTGCAGTTTTTGTATTGTGCTAGATCCTTGCCTAAAAGGTAATACCAAGAATTATAGAATTACCAGAAATACCAAGTATTATAAGATGTGTTCACTGACACAAAGTTAGCTTGACCTTTTTAATGTTTGGCATCATCATGGGAATAAGCAAATGCATTTACAAGGCAAGCATGCCCTCAAACTAGCAGAGAATAAATAAACTTAGCTGAACTGCATATGCTCATAAAGCCAAACAAACATAATTCAATGCAAATAGGAATTTTACTTACTTTTTTTTTTTTTTTTTGCCTAACAGGAACATTCTGTAGCAGTTGTGTTTAACCCTTCCAGATATTTTGTTAGCTGGATGGATACCATGCAGTTTTAAAAACATTTTCACAATCAACAAGAGCTTACATTTAAGAGCCAACCATCCAAACCTGAATGGTATCTAAATACAGTTCTCAAGACTGGGGCTTTTGAAAGAGAAAAGATCAATTGAGACCTGCTCTTATTTCAGGATTTTAAGGAATAATTTCCACCTCTCCCTCCTAGTTTATAGCTTTTACCTACTTCCACACTGAATATATGATGAGGGATATGTTGTCTCAGTTTAATGAGGCTGAAGGGTTTTGCTAAGGAGGATGAGTTATGAGGAAGACCTGGTGTGCAGGAGAAGCCGAAATGGAGATCTCCTCCCACAGACTCACGCTGTCAGTGGCTGACTCTGGCTGGGGCTCCCCCAAATGTTCCTTTGCAGAAGGGCCAAGCCTCTCTGACGAAATCTGAGCAAGTCTGAGCTGGGGGCAGAACAGGACGCAGGAGAACGGAGATGAACTGGGACCAGAAGCAGCCAGATGACCCGAAAACAAAATGAACCACGGAAAAAATCCCTCCAGACAAACACCCTCCCTGAGTCAGGGCAAAAATGAAGTGACTGCTGTTTCCCAAAGAGAGGAAAAAAACCTCACCTCACCCCCTACAGTCTTCTGACCGCCATCAGTCTGGAATGCAGGTCTGCTCATTAGTTCTTTTGTGTGTGTCAAACATCCGAGCCAAAAGAACCACCCTCACCCTCCCTCGTTCAACATCCCTCTTTCATAATGATGCAGGGGAAAGAAAAAAATTCCCACTTGTTTTTTTAGGACAAGTAAACCTATGACATATGCAAAGACCAGATTGAAACTAGATGTTAAATCCAATATGAAGGCACCACATTCATCTGAGGAAGGATGCGTGTAGCAGAATATACTTAAAGAAGAATTATGCAACAACTTATGAATTACATCAGGTACTAATATCTTCCTCTGAAGGCTAATAAACACTGATAATCTGTGAATGACCTCTACTGTCTCAATGCTAACTACATTATGTTCTTGCCTATCATTTGACATGCTCCTTTTTGGAGTGTCAGTTTTCCCATACTTGTTGATTTTCCATCCTAATAGGTAGTTTTAATGGCTTGTCCTTCCTGCTGCAGCTCACAGTTTTTTATATGAAGATCCCTGCTGCAGGTTAGGAAGGAGACCATGGCTATAATGACATTTTGCTTTTTAGTATCCTCACCTATGAAATAGGTTCAGCTCATTGTTCTATGGTTCTGGTTGGTGGGGTTGATAAGGCACTTAGAGCATTAAAGATAGCAGATAGGTGTTATGCATTCATATTTTTAGGATTGCAAACAATGGTTTCACTTTTATATATATCTACGTAAATTACCTACGTCACACAGAATTCATTTGAAGAGCAACTATTCTTTCCACAATAGCAGTTTTATGGGAAGAATAAGCATTATTCACCAACTATTTTCCTCCTACTGAAAAGATGGTGAAGTTTGTGAAAGCAGAAAGAATCACAGGCATCTTCTCAGTAAAACATCAAGAGTAAGGAGTCAAGAACAGTTCACAGGAACCCACAGTTCAAAATTTATGTGTATAAAATGTTCTAAACTGTAAAAAGCACTTTTTTTTTTTAACAGAAGAGAAAATGCTCTTCTTTGGAGAAGACCTTGTTTCAAAAATGCAAAGCAATGCAAACAAATTTCTTCACTGTTCAAGCTCTGTTATAGATCCCACAGAAAACAACTTTTCACAGTATCCAAGATCTAAACCTGGAAAAAGCTTCCACTCTTCATTAGCCAGAGAGACTGAATGTGGCAGTTTGTGCCTCACCTTTGAAACTCATCTACTTATCTGTGTTGGCAAAAATAAAAAAGCTTGAATGCTGCCTCCTGCATCCCATAACCCTCTACATCTAACTGTATTACCATGACAAAAAGAGTACTTATGATTCCTCCCACACAGGAGTACAGGAAGAAAAATTTGTAAATTGGCAGTGACATCATCTGCTAGAAAGTGATTCACACTTCATGAAACAGCAGGGAAAATGAAATTTACTCCCAACCACCACAAAGCTCTTTCACTGAATCAGTGTGTGGCAGAAATGATAGTAAGAGACATAGATCCTTTCTCTATTTTTGAAAGACAAGGACTGTGTAATGAGCTAGAGTGCATAGAGCAAAATTACCATATACTGTCACTGAAATATATTTCCCCTGTGGTTTTGCCAAAAAAAGATATGAAATGGGGATAGAAAATAAAACAGGTGATGCTAGAGGCAGAAAGTGGATTAATACACTTCACCAGTGATAATATGTGACTGGCTTACAAAACGGTGGATTGTATGACTGACAGTACCAGAAGACAAGCTGTTTAATATTCTCTCTGAAGTTGCCCTATGCTCAGAACATAGCCACACCTGAATACATTGCAAATTCCACATCCTCTGCTCTTCTGACAACATGCTGAAAACACGTAGAAAGTTTTAACATGTGAAGGATAAAGTTTCTCCACATCTTTTTAAACCCTGCTGGGCCCTGACAAGAAGAGAAATGAAATAATTGTCTAGTTTTTCTACAGAATTCCTCAGCTGTAACTGCAGCTCTTTATATTATAATGGTGCCCATGATGAGCAGACATTTGCAGACAAATGTGAAGGGTCTTGCCTTGCTACAGACTGTAGTTTGAATTACGTGACTTTCAGGCTGGTCTCATTTTCTGTCCATTGGCAAAAGTATTGCAATACCCAAATAAATTAGGCATGAGCACCACACAACAGGAGAGAACTATAAAAAGTTGTCATTTATGAAGATAAATCAAATTGCCTTCACTCTTGTATATCTACCTTCAGCGAGAACTACCACAGGTTGAAAGGAGTGATATTTATCTAGCTCTGCAGAGAATACAAGTCTGAAGTTCCATTTCTGTGCTAAAGAGAAGGAAACAAAAGACTTAAATAGCCATAAATGAAGTAGTGTACAGTCTTCCTCTTAAATCCCAAACCTCTGCTCCAACATGACATGAGGACCCCATAAATTGAAGAGCGTGTGAGACTAGTTTGGGTCAAGCCTCAGCAATCAGTATCTAAAGGCTTCCATACAAAGTCAACCATGATTCCAGTAAATTGTTAACCTGGACATTAGTCAAAAAGTTTCCAGAACTTTGAACCAAACTGGGCACTGACTCAAGTAAGCAAGACCTTGAATACAGTCTTGCCATAAAACCACTTGTATTTTATTATTTAATGCAATTTTTATGTAAAAGCACAGCTGTACTGACAGGTCTTGTCATGATTCCATGTCCTTTTTGGAGTACCACATTGACAAGTTAACAATTAGCCACAAGCATGGCAAGAAAATAAATGAAATACACCTTCCTGTTTCCATGCAGTTTTGGAAAAGACACTTGCACTAAAGGAAGTGGTAAGTCAGCCCACACCTGCTATGAGTTTCTTTCTTACACTTTTTTAACCAACTAGCAATTTTAATAATGTAAGGTTTATATAAATAATTGGTTCAATAGAACCTCCTACACAACTTTAATCTCAAAAAAAAAAAAATGAAACCACTATATAAAATTTACATTTATGTAAAAAATTACTAAGAAATATGGAACTTAATCTGAGATACTTATGATTTTTAACTAAGCTCTTCCTCTCTTCATGCTGGAAGTAGAATAAGAGTGTTATGCAAGCCTGGTTCTTCTCCCAGGCTGGTCAGTCCTTGTAGGAAGGGTTCTCTGTTCATACAACACTTTTCTGGGATATAAACTTCACCTGTGGGATATAAATGTCCACCTGTACAGCATGCACTACCCAGCATCTGATTGAAGCATTTTGCTACCCTTTAAGCAGGAGATAAAACCCATAACACTGTTTCTTCACATGAAAATCATTCTTGTTGTTCACAGTGCTGGCTGAATGGCTCCACCAGTCTCTTGTCATTCCCCTGTTTTTCATGCAATTCCTGTGATCCCTCTCCAGAGGAGTCAAACATAGTGCACATGGGTTCATAACTCCCCTTCTCTAATCCCCCAGTCTGGGCTGTGCTCATCTCTGTTTTCCGAAGAACTCTAGCCCAGATTTCAGACACCTCCTCTGAACTGTTCCCACTGTGCCCTACCTCAGCCTAGGGACTGCAGAGGGGTCCCACCAGCAGTGGAAAAGAGGAATAAAGTGGCAGCCTACTCACACACAGTGGACAGAGATAATTGAGGAATCAGCTGAAATAACTGAAGTTTTCATCTCTTTTCATGATTACATATGATTTACCATTTTGCATTCTTCAGTTCCAGAAAAATCACAACCTCATCATCACTATGCTCATTACAATAAGCCCTCATTTTTCCACAATATATCAAAATATATCACTCTAATATTCACCACTAATGAGTCCTTAAATCTACACTGTAATTTCAAGGTTACCTTTTTTTGGAAATGTCAGGCCCTACAAGGAAATAACAGAGCCAGAGGCAGAACAACTAAAGGGAAAGTTTATCTGGAGATTCAAGAGGACAGCAAGTCATCTTTTAAACTAAGGGTTTATTTCAGGATTCTGGCTCAGTTCAAATTGTCACCAATACAGATTTTATGTTATTAAAAAAACCAAACAAACAAAAAAACCAAAACAAACCAACCAACTAACCAGAAAAAAACAAAACAAAACAAAACCCCAAAACAAAACAAAGCCCAAACAAACAAAAACACAAACAAACAAAACCACAAAAACAAAACAAAAAAAAAAATCCACCACAGACTGATCCTTCCAAGGATAATTTAATAAACAAGATACTCAACAACTACCACATTGCAAACTAAACAAGGCAGAAATTATGATTTTCTCATGTTCCTGAGTTCTTGCTCCATGCCACTTAGCAATGCCCTGCCTAATCAGAAATAATTTAAAATAATTTAAAAATGCATAATGAAAACGGTCAGGATCCACTTCCAAGACTGAAAAAATGTTTTAATTTTAATAGATATGTCCTCTTTCTATTAACCTACCATGCTGATAATCCCTAGACTATCTGAATCAATGTATAATCTGCTACATACTCTCCACTGCAAAATTAACTGCATATGTATTCCTAATTCTCACTTAATCCCAATAGACTACATGAAAGAGTCACCTGAACAGCTTTCTACTTTGCTGGTTCACCATGGTGACGTGATGCTACACATATTCCTGACACTCCTGAGCAGCAGTCCTCAGGGAGTTCTGGGGACCACAGAAATGTCCAAGGAAAGGACAGTTTGCACAGTTGTAACATTTCTGTTATCCACTTGTCACACAGTTGCAGCTCAACACATAGGCAGAGCTGCTGCAAGTGCCAGAATGCGTACATTGTCTCCTAAACAAGCCTGTTAAAGCCTTCCACATCACAACATGGCTATCTTAATTTTTGGCTAACAGGTGGCTTTGAAACCCATCATCAATAGGATGTTTTGCTGGAAAAGGGGATATCAATGTACTTTTTTTTTTTCTCTAAGGAACAAAAGGTTTCATTGAGTCCATCCTAAATTTTAAGAAACTACAGCTCCTTTGAGTATACACAATTTTAACTGTTGCAAAAGACAACAGCTGCAACCACCTATGATCAAAAAAATCACTGTTTAGGGGAAACCCTCCTTCAAAAGCAGCCATACCAATCAGCCTGAAAACACTAGGGTGACACTTACAAGCAGACTCATTGAAAGAAAAATGTAAAAAATGAAGGCTTTACATGGCTTCCCAGCACACTCCCTGGCAACAGACACCTCTAGACTCCCATCAATAACATGTCTCAAAGAAGGAGGAAACATCATGGCCAATAGAACATTTTCCTTTGACAGTGGTAATACATCATTTTATTTGCTATGGTGATTGTTCCTGCAGCACTTATGTTGCAGGGAGCAGAGGTAAGATAATTCCCCTCTTTCAAAAATTTTCAAGTAAGCCCAAGAGAGTCTGTTCCAAGGCAAACTAATGTAGAGAAGTTGGAAAATCCCAATATGCAGTTTTGCCAAAACAACCTAAAGGGAGTATTTTTCTGAAATTTTTTGAAAAAGATAAAAAATGTTTCAGTGTTTGGATCTTTTCTGTTCAGTGTCTTATTCACATAAAAAATGAGTGGGCAGATTCAGTATGTTCCTTGACAGTCTATTCTGTTCCCAATCTGTATACAGTTCCTGTCCATCTTTCAGGAAGATGGATCAGACAAGAAAAACAAAAACAAAACAAAAAAATGCTTTGAATTGTAAATGTCTCCTTCAGTACTTCTTATGACCTATTAACCAATTCCCTTTACTAGTAATACAAAACCCCTCTTGACAGCTAGAGGTGCACTTCCACTATCAGAGTCATCCTTCTGTTCTCAGGGCAGGACCTTTCCTGAGATGGCTGTGGCAGGCATCATGCTTCTTGAAAGGGTCATGAAACTCGGCAGCAAAACTGTTGGCTTCAGCCTCTGCTGTTTGAAACAACTGCACAATTATGATCTCCTTTTAACATCATTACCTTGATAAGCTACATATTCATCTTTGGGAGGTTTATCGCTAATGATTTCTTACTCAATCCTTCTCTTTCTTAATTCAAAACAAGAGTAGCCCTCCAATATATTTACTCATTTTCTTTTATTTCAAAAGGCTTCTCCACAGTTACTGCAGGGTAGAATCCGTAATGGGATTTCTTTACAAAAAAGATGGTTTTTATATGCAAAAATGACTAGCTAATGTAAAAATACACATCGATACATAGTTTTTAAAACACCAAGGAAGGCTTACAGATTTTATAGGAACCAATAAATATGGCTATGCAATGATGGTAACTTTTTTATGCACCTTTTTATGGACACTCAAAAAAACCCACCCTAAAATCTCAAACCAAAGCAAACCCTACACATATGTAAATATATATTTGTTCTTTGCCTTCTAAAAGGTCTTCCCTCATCCTATTTCTCCCTATTCCTAAAAAGTAGCCAGTAAAATATAGTTTCTGTATTGATTTTCAGAAGCTACTTTTCCCAACTGGGTTCTTAATCTGCACACTACACCCTGTAAAAAATATTTAGTCTGATTTACAAAATCTATTTCTCTCATTGGGCCTTTAAGCTGCTGTTGCAGAAGTGATAAAGGTGTTCTCATTCGGACTTTTATTGTCTCTGGGCCCCTTGCCACCTGTTTTTATTTTCTCACTCTTCCACTTTCTTCCCATCTCTTTTGCACCACACATCCATCAGAGCTGATTCTGAGTAACTGGAGACATGATTTCACATGGTATCCAATCCATAAACAAGGACAGGAGGTAGCAATCTAATGTATATGCCTTGGCAGGAGGTAAATTCGATCCAAAGGTAACTTCAGAAAAACTAATGATGTAAGTTTATAATTTTTATTGTATTCAGTAACATTTGAAAACAAATGTGCTTACATTTGATTTGGTGTCTTATATTCACAACTATTCATATTCTCCCCTCTATCATCACTCTCTATGTAAACCAAGGTGCTCTGTGAATGTCCAAATGTATCTGAGCTCACTTTGAATGTCACACAGTTTTCATTTTTTTTAAAGTCTTCTCTTCTTTCATTACAGCACCTCATTTCACAAGCAAATTTCACATAGAATCAACCATTGTTAAGAGCAACAATTACAAAGTTACCTATAATTTTGTATACTGCAGCTGAGGTCTTTATTTAGAGGCAAGCTCACAGTGCTGAAGAAACCATAAAACAGTCCAGGCTACAGGAAACTAATTTCAATAACTATCCTGGAAAAAACATTCTTGCCCTACCAACCTATTGAATGTGTTTGCCATTTATGCAAGTTATGTTAATTATGCACATGGTTTTGTCCATGTATATGAGTGAGTATATATACATTTGTTCATGTATATAAGTGAGTATGGAATTCAAAAGCAGGAACTTGGATAAAAATTACAAAAAATCAAAAAGGTACCACAAAACAATCAGTCATTTGTCCATGTGTTTCAAATAAAAATTTACTCAAAGCACACTCCATCTTTTATCTGATAGATCTACCTTCACTATAACCCTAGATAAAATAATAAATATGACTTAGTATAAGTATCCTTTTTTCAATATCTGTTCTCATTAATATATTCAACTTCAAAGGAATGAAGTGGTTCATAGAGAGTTCAAATGAATATGGTTTGATTTTGAAAAAAGTATCCTTTTTTTGAGTGTTACCACTTACTTCATCACTGCAGCATGAATTAAACATGAATTCATGATAAAATCATCAAAATGCAAAAACAAAGAGATGGCAGGGGGATCAAAGACACCTTCTAGTTGCCAGAGAAACCAAAACAGCAAACGAATTTGAAGTACACAGTACTCGCACAATCTCCTAGCACAAGTGCACATGAAGTGTGTGACGAAACTCTTCATCTATGTGCTTCAGCAGCAGAACTGAAATGAACAGAGAATGAATTCATTAATATTATGTTCATATGGGTTAACAGTCATTGGATTAGTGGGTGGCACTTCTGAAAGGTGCTGTGATAGGTCACTGAGAAGAAGTTCACTGTGTCACTGTGCAAGTTGAGTGGGTGCAAGAAATTCAGATCCAAGTTCTTCAGTGCTCTTAATCAGAAACACTTAAATTGCATCAGTTTTGAGAGCCCAGAAGAAACAATATTAAAGAGTTCAGATTCACAGACCGAGAATATGAAATGCAGCTTTCTAGGCTGGGCATTTAAAAACATCACTGCATAAAAACATGTGTGGTGTAGGACTGAATTTTTCTCAAGAGTCCTCACTTCCTCCATACTCTGCCATCTTCAGCTAGCGTGCAGAGGCTCTGAAAACGTGACTTGTAATATTATTTCATCCAATATGGAACCTGTCCTGTCCACTTATTTTACAAAGACAACAGACAAAATAGCATACGTTAATGATTTTCAGTCACAGATGCCCTTGCTGGGACTTGAAAGGGGAAAAACTCTGTATCCATTACTGTCTCCCTGAAATCTCATTCTCCATGGTTTAAGAATTGTATCCTTTGTTAACTATTCTAATTCCCTGATTAGTAATGAGAGTTTTAATTTAAACATGGGCAAGAGAAGCAGCAAAGCAAAATCTGATTACAAGGCAACTGGAGGTGCAATGCTGCTCTTGGGGGGACACAAGACCTGTTCCCAGTCGTGACCCACACATCCCACCACAGGAGCCCCGCTACAGATTTTATTAAAGTACCTTCTGTGGTACATGCCTGTACAGAGAGGTCTCTGGTGGGGGCAGGAAGAAGAGCATGTCCCCTTGCTCCCGTCCCATGGGCAGTCTTGGCTGTGAGGATGGGGCTTGCTTTCCTGCCCAGGTGCAGCCCCCATATCTCAGGAAAACCCCTTCCCCAGTATTATGCTTCTGGGCTGCTGGGCCTGGAGTACACCAGGTAATGAGGAGAAAGTTAGAAAGAATTTGCATGCCTTGTTCTCCTCTAATTAACTGCCTTGAGTCCAAAGATGATACCATAAATCATTGAATCATGAATGTTGTTTATTTTAAAGCATGAAGGCAGGATGACATGCTAATGCTCTTTAGATGATCTTTCAAGAAAGAGAACAACCTAAGGCAAGCATTTCTAAAGTTCACCTTAATGTATCCTGTGCTATACCCTTGAAGAATAAAGCAGTGCTGGCCTTGGCATATTCATCATTCTGCTCTTGTCACAGCACTTGATTGAATGTTTTTTCAGGAGGTAGAGATTAAATTGAACCAGAACTAATTGAAGGTATATTTAATAAAAGCATCATCATGGTAATGAGCATACAACTGCTACGCTAATGTTGAACAATGTTTAAGCTACTGAAAAGTCCATATTGTTTTACCTAATAGGATTCACCAATCACCAAATAATTAATTCTACTTTAATTTTGCAACACCATGTGAAAACGTGAAACCCACTCATAAATTAATTAATGCTCAAGTCAATAAAAGAGACAAGTGTCTGGGACTTACAACTGCTTCTCCTGGAATCAATCAAGGTATTATCACTTACTTTGAGCCATACAGGATTGGTTTGGGTTCTTCTAGCACTTAGTCTAGTTATTACATTGTAATCATGTGTAATACAAGTCTGGCAGACACGGACAAACATGGAGCAGCCAAAGCCACCCTGAACCATTTACTCAGCTTCAATTACGCTGATGTCCCCTTTCATAGCTTCAGAACTCTTACTTACATTCTTGCTATTTTTTCCACACATGCCCTTCACGTAGATGTCCTGCACATCTAGTCAGGACACTGAATTTAAAGATACCATTATTACTCCTTCCCATTTTCCAGTTCAATTGCACCACAGACTGTTAGCAAACTTGTTTTGGACGCTGTTTACAGAGCCAGGAAAGCAAATAGCTTAACAAATCAGTTCTTAAAAATCAACTGTTCTTGAAAACAACAACAACAAATATATATATATATATATAAAGAAATTTGCAGTCACAACTCACAGTATATATGCTCACTCCTGAAAATAAATTTCATTTGTGCAGTCAGGACTCAAATTATTATAAGCTAGGTGTAGTTTAGATTTCCTCTTCCAACCTTTTTAGTCCACTGAATAGCAACAGCTTTTGAGCCCTGAGTATGATCATGCAGACCTGGCAAGTACAACCACAGACATTTCTGTAGTCTTTTCAAAATCAACAAATGTATGAGTAAATAAGAGCAACAACATTAGTCTTTAAATAGTAGGGGGTGAAAAGTTTTAGCTCTCCCATTTAGGCAAAGAAATTCTCTGATTAGACCTTTATTCTTAAGCATGTCGAAAGGAAATGGCACCAGTCTTACCTGAAGGATTTATGATCAATAATTGGCCTGCTTCCACATATGGCCTCCAGCTCACATCCAGACCTCCAAGCACAGCCTTGCCAATCACAGCAGGAGTTCTTCCCTTGCCACCTTAATACAAACCCTGTGCTCCACAGAGATCAGCTCATGACGGTGCTGCCCTTGTCGGTCTGTGTCAGAGGAAAGGGAAGCCATAACCCCACAAGCTTTCAGAGCAGGGTACTTATCAGGATGGGGGAAGAGAAGACAAGATGATTGCTAAGATGCAACAGCTGCCCCGTGGCATGGTGCAGTGTTTACTTCACTGTAAGGTTTGGGGTACTCCAAGGCAAACTCCGACTCCAAGATTTAATTCCTGTCCACCACCCCATCACCCCAACAACATCTGCATTTAAACTCTGGCTCTATTTCTTATTTATGTTTGTGGGTATTAAACCATTTAGTCAAATACATTTGTAAGATATTTGCCAGATCATGAGCTACAGGAAGCAACTACTCAGCAGGTTTTGAAAGTGATATGTAAATACCATATCAGGGCCCCCCCAAGAGTTTACACATGCCAAAGGGTGTGGCCGAATGATGGTACTTTTCATTTAATCACTCTAGCCACGTAAACCAAAAAGCTTTCAATCCAGCATTTGAGCAAGCACATGAGTTCCTCATTCAATCACAACTCCTGTAAAAACTCTTCTTAGGGTTCCCGGCATTTAAAAAGGCAAATAAGTGTAGAAAAGTGTTTGCTGGCACTCTATTTCTCCCTCCACAGCTTTTAAAGGAAGTTCCAGAAAACTTTCAAGTCATCTTGGAAGCCTTATGGATATCAGAGCAACTTTAGAATTCTGCAATTTACCCTCCTTTTGCCCTTCAAAGCTAGCAAAAAGCCATTCAGCTTCATTCTACATGGCTGACTTGCCTTAATTAAAGTATGGACTTCATGGAACAGAAACCTGAAAAGTTAAAGCTTGCTAAAAATTCCATAGCCAAGGGAGTCCAGCAATCAGTGCTACATGAGTTAGCCAACAGTTTCAACATCATGTATGAACACTGTACAAATAACACAAGTACTTGTAAACTACCAAAAAAACCAAACAAACAAAACAAAAACAAACAAACAAAACCCCAGAACCCAAAACAAAGCAAAACCCAAACAAACAAAAACCCCAACTGACATGTATAAGCTAAGTTTTATTCAAGTGCATCTTAAAAGAAAAGTAAGAGAAGAGATATTTGCCATAAGATGTAGGAAAACTACTAAGGTTTCCAGATGTCTATTTCTCTAGCTTGACACTTATTTTTCATTTCTAACATCACATCAGTTATAAATCAAAACCAGACAAGCCGTATAATAGGTGGCAAAAAAAACATCTAGAAGGTGAGATAACGCCAAAGGAGTGGAGTTGGCTTTGGCAAATAGCCGTAAAATTGGCTTAAGGAAGTGAAAATGGAAATAATCAACTCCAACCTGGCCTAGAGAGCGGACAGAAAGGCAGGGCATGTCCAGCCTCTTTGACTGCCCTGTTCTGTGCTGACAACACAGCAAAAGAGGAGTAAAAGGCAATTGACGAATTGTTTTCATTTTTCCTTTTAAACAAGAAGCTACATCCACATGATTCCTCCCTCTCATACTGGCCATAGAAATTTTAAAACAATGGCTCTGCAAGAACCACTAAATACTTACAGAAGAGGGAAATGAAAAACCCATCATGTGTTTCTTGATGGAGTCTCAAAAGAGATTGCAATTGTCTTGTGTTTTACAGGCATTCATCCAAGCAAAAGGTACTCTAAAACATTTACAATCCAAATAGACAATTCTTGAAATGTAAAGATTACTATACCCATCTTACAGTGGGAAGGCTGGGGTAATTCAGTAGTTATCTGAAGTACCTGTGGCAGAGCAAAAGTGGAACAGAGATTCCTGTCTCCATTAATCACAGAACCATCCTTCCTCATAAAATTGTTTTTAATTCCGTTATCTTCTTTTTTCTTTTGTGTAATAATCTTAATTGTACTAATAAATACTAGGAGGTTAAGTGTATTAATTTAAATTTAATTATTTAACTCTTTAAATGTATCTGTAAAGAAATTGGTTTACAAGACAAATAATTATAATTGTCCTACAAAAGTGAGTGTATTCACACTACCTAACAGAACTTTCCTCCTCTAACCCAACACATTTCCTAAACTGCTCTTTTATTTCCTCTCAGTCCATGAGATATACACCAGGGATTTAGAATGGTTTATGAACATAATATATGGACTCTGATTCTCTTCTAAGGGAGTGAAGTGAAATATCTTGTACACAGGTCAAGGACATGTGAAAAGGAGCCCAGGCTCTTCATCACTGTATCCATAATAATTCAGTTCAGTCCCTACACAGTCCCATTGAAGGCCTGTGGAAATTCAGTGGATGTCTTTTAACTAACCTCAATTTGTATATCAAGCCAGGGTCTATGTGAATAAAAAATGGCAACTAATTCCCAGCTAAAATCTGCCCTCAGAGTCCCTAATTGCTTAAGGAAGGTAAATAGCCAGTTCTTGATTATTGCAATTACTCATCACGTACAGGGCATTAAAATCCAGCATCTTGGCACAGATCTGAATTACCCAGACTCTCCAATGAGATGCCCATCTTCTTCAAATGCAGGAAAGTTACCAAAAGTCCCCTTCCTCCATATTGGGAACCATGTAGCACACACCTATAAACACACAGCGTGGTTGGTATCAGCCCAATGGATCCCTTCATGGGAATATGGTGTCTAGTACACTCAGCTAATCATTCCCTCTGGATGTGTGTTCATGTGCCTACATGTATGAGGTTCACATCTTTTTAAAGTTATTCACAGTCATAAATCATTTATTGAAATACAGAGGCACTGAGAAGGTCAGTGGCATGCATTTGGTTAAGCAGACTTCATAATTATTACTGGGTTTTAGGAATAATTTGGAATAATTTGTCTCTAACTTCTTGTTTGTTGAGGAGAATGATTTCCCGTAACAGTTGTGTTCAAATTAGCTGCAGTTCTCTCTCTTTCACCTTTTCTCTCATGTCCCCTCACTTGCACACACATAAGTACACTCTTGCTCTCTCTCAAGGTGGCCATGTGCTCAGTGGATGTCCTGGGCAGACTGGAAGCATAAGATTGGAATTATTTCAAGCGGAGAACAAGTTCCCCTTTTTGAGTTAAACCACACATATGGGGCTTCTTGTTAATGATGTCTAGCAAGTGAGATCCTATACAAAGACAGGAGCCACTCCATGTATTTCAAGGAATTACAAAGGAAGAAGTCTACCTTTGTTTAAAGGGAGTGACATTCATTCCATATCAATTAAGTTACATATATTGGGCAGCATATCATGCCCTTGCTGGTATAAATTAGAAAAGCATAATTAATTCCACAATATTCATAGCTATAATGGATAATAAAGCATAAATAATTAAGGTAGGGAAGTAGCTTTGCTTCGTTTTAATTATTGAAACCACTGGAATCATGCTGATTTAAATGAAGTAGTTCTCAACTTATTCTTTCCATAAAAAGAGAAAAATGTCTTTGCAAATATTAAGAGTTTAGTATACTTCAAGCTACAGTTGATGATTCCTCATGCAAAAATTTGCATATAAAGGTGGCACAAAAACAAGGTCTTTGTTTTTAGTGTGATGATGTGCAAGCACAAGCAAATGCATTTGATGGCATCCTTTTCACTTATTAGCAACTAATGTTGGTAACAGCCTTCATGAGACCTTAGGCACAGAAGATTTCACCCCCATGACTCTGAAGCTTGGCAAAGGTAAAACAAGTAAATTTAATGATAAATGTTTCTCTCACTTCACTAAGACAGAAAGAAAATCTCTAGACTGTTTATACTGCATACGTGGAAGAAAATAAGACAACCTTCCACATGCAGTTTGCCAATTTTAAAGGATAAAATATAATTTCTTTTTTCTGTCTCATATGTGTCCTGCTGAATTCTCCTTTAGAAATACCATCTTACTAAATATTCCTTCCAATAACATACTGTAAGTTAAAATCACATGAAGGTTGGCAGAACAAATTATTTTACTTTTTTAGTTTATCCATCTTACTAGCTCTACTTTGAAAGCTAATTACTAGAGCAAATTATTATTCAATACATAGATGTACAATCCAGCAATTTATATTTCCTCTTTCACTAAAATATTTTTCTGTAATATGATGTTTGCACTGGTTTGTGACCATTTTAAAAAATCAAGGTAAATATCCCTTACTAGCTGAAACAACCTAGAAAACGTGATTTAGGAGATTAATGCTGGCGACAAAACACCAGAGTTAGGCAATGTCCTACAAGATATGCAAGTCTTCATTCTTTGAAGAGGAAAATAATAAGTAAATGCAGTTCAGCACTGTTCCTTATGACCATTCATTTTTCCCTGTACAAACTCACTTCCAAACAGTACCAAGACGTTACTCCAGAAGTAGTTGTGATTAGTCAGTTATTTGATGATTAGTCCTTGTAGTGTCTTATCAGGTGACACTTGGAAAAGCTCAATGCTCACTTCTTTCATCTATCTATATCTATACCTAATGTGTGCATGTGACATTACCCACCTAGTTTGTGAAACAGTCCAGAGTTCTGAGAGTGAATTTTCTTGGACTCCATGGATTGCTTAGATTATTTCTGTAGAGAAATAAGATTGTTTTTTCTTTTTAAATCTCATTAAATAGGATTGCTTCTTATCCGTAAGTGTCCTTCAGTATGCTGAAAGAGAACAGAAAGCAGCATTCAGGATAGCACTATAAGGTGAAAGGTAAAATAATTTAGGAAACAGACAACAATGTAAATGCCATTGTGAAAATTCTTTCATTAAAGTTACTTGGCAATCCTGTAGGGAAAAAAAAAGTATTTAATTTCTTAAGTTCAGCAAAAGGTTAAGATAATGGAGAACAACTTTGTGAAGTTTGGTGAACTTTTTATATTTTTAGTGGAGTCAAAAACATTCACTTACCAGAAATCAATAGGAATACAGATATATAGAATCATATGTAATACAGCTGCAGCATTGATTGCATTAATTACTGTAGACCTCTAAAGACTTCTGTATAAAAATTGCTTTCTCAGTTTTATATATTAACATACTAATTTATGCTATCCTCCTTGATCATGATTAGTAAAATAAGCTTTCTGCTCACAATTGACAGTTTAATACTTTTCATATATTTGTTTGGTGAAGATACTCCATCTCTAAGTTCTACCATTATAAAATGTATTTATCACCTGGAACACAAAGCTTTATTAATTTTATTAACCTAGGGATATTTTGTGCTATTTCTCTACTGTATCCAGGATGGATTTGATGGATTTGAACCCTAGAGTGAAATTGCTGTTTCTCCTTACCAGTTCCTCTATCTCACCAAGTTAAATGCTGTGGATAAGCTATTTATATATTTACACAGTGATATATCACTGAACATTAAGTGTGAAAAATTTTATGTTTTTGTATTTTTTTATTTCAAAAAATATTTGTTCATTTAAACCAAAACAAGCTGTTCTCTTTTCTGGGCCATCTTCAAGCTCCCCTGTATTTGATTTATTTTTCTTTGACATCTGACTCCTGGTCTAATTTTTCCTTTATATTTTCAAAGTTCACGCTGTGTGACTCCAGTTTAAATCAATATCTAAACCCTATGGAATTAAGTGCTTTTGCAAACGTAACCTTTTGTGACAGAGTATCTGCGTGCACTCTGAAGTGGATTCCGCAAAAAAAAAAAAATCTTTGCAAAATCTGCAGTCAGATCCTCCTCACTTCCCTTTAGTCACTTAACTGGTACCATGGGTTTCTATTCATGGTCTAGATCATTTTAAGTCACAGATGTTATAGACAGGAAGCTAGTAACTGAGCCACTGCACTTCCTTTTAGCAGAAATAGCCATGTTATTATGCAAAAACTCATGGGATCCTCATGGCCTGAGCACAGGAGGAATCCCACCAGATGAAACAGTTCCCAGAGTCCAGAAGCTTCTTTTTGCTAATGCACACATAAAGAAAGAGATGTTCCTACTGGATGCTTTTAGAGATACCCTGCCATTCAAACTGTGTTGACTTTCCTTTTGGCTGATTGATGTCTATCACCCCATACTTCCAAAAATAAAAAGCATTTGGGACTGTTCTGCATTTGAATGTAGAGCATTTCAATTTCTGTGTTGTGCTTTCTTGGATAGAAGCAGGCAAAATGATCTCTTTAATTTAAAGATGTATACTAAATATCTTCATGAGTCTTTACCTGACCCATAATGGTCCTTATTGAAATGCTGATTAAAGATGGACCAAGAAGCAAATATTGAATAATGGCAAATTATTGCCATAGAGAGTCACTCGTTACTTTTTTAAAAAGTCATTGCCAAAAAAGAAGGATGTGAAAGTGAGGTCATCACCCTTTCTGATCAGCCTGCAGGAGAGAAACATTTCAGAGAGCAGCCCATGTTTCATTTTAGCATGCTGAGCGTCAGACATTACAACAGCTTTTCCAGAAGGACGAGACACTTTCATCCAAAAAGAGTGAGAGACGGCCGCACTCTGCCCACACAAGCGCCTGTGGCAGCACCTCAGCAGCTCCCTGAGCTGCCTCCGAAACACTGCACTTTCGCTGCCAGTGGCTCATCCCTGCCCGCATAGTCTGATAAAAAAGAACATGCAACTGATGTTCAAGCCTAGAAGTCTATCACCTTGTCTCACCTTCAGAAGAGTGATAATCCTCCTTCTCTAGCCTGAAAGGTGCAAAACATTTTTAAGACCTGCTTTTGACCTTAGGGACACCTTTTGGCAAAACACAGCAACCATGGCCTGAGCATGGTCACCTCCTGTAGCAGCCCTAACCACTGCCCTAGACAAAGCCCTAACCAGAGAAAAAGTGCCAGAGTCATTGCTGCCTAAAAGAGTGATGCTTTTCTCCAAAGACACGTGCAGTCAGACAGCTCCTGCTTTCTGCTGGCAAGGTGGCAAGGCATGCTCTCATTATCACTTCCTCCAGCAAAGTAACAAGAAGGAGCAAGCTATTTCCTTCACCCAGGAGGTCCAGTGCTATCACTTAGTGAGAAGTAAGAGGAGAGAAGGAGGAAGAGAGAGCAGGTAAACATCTGATTTTCTCTCCTCCCTCATATAAGAAAAGTGCTCAGTCCAGACCATCATTGACAAATAAAGAGTTACAGGGAACAAAACAAAATCAAACAAAACATTGGCTTTCTTGTTAATTACATTTTAGCTTTCACTTCTGTTTGCACTTCCAAAAGAGCAGCAGGCTGCTCCCAAGCGGCCATGTTCCTCTGGGGCACAGGGAGGATTCAAGCCTGCTTCAGACCAATACTTGAAGCTACTTTTAACCCAGTGAGGAAACAGCTGTTTTCAGGACGTGTAAGTGAGTTTAATAAGAATCCCAGCAAGACTCTGAAGTCATGGTCGACTTGCCACACCTCCAACCCTCAAGGCTGCATTTTGTTATTGATCTGTTTATTGCTTTCGTTGAGTGAACACTGTCAATATCCCTCTGTCAGAACGCAGCCTGCAGCAAGCAGCGGACACTGTTATTATTATTTAAGTGATAAATGAGACATTTATTTCATTCAGCATGTTTGTGAAGCAGAAAATTCTCATTTTTTTTTAAATCACTGATACATAGGAAAGTCATCAAGTCACTTCCTTTTTTGTTTCTTGCTGCAAGTAGTAATCAGTTCTACTGAGCTCCAGCCCATACCAAACAAAATATTGCTATTAAACTTTGGTGGTTTGGTTGAACCTCTTTGGAATAAATATTACAGAATTTACAAAAAAAAAAAGAAGGGAAAGAAGGCAAGTAAGGACGCATTCCAAGACCCACTGAAATTTGTGAGTCTTATTATTGACTTCAGTGAGTGGTTTTTATAATAGCTTGGAAAAATACAAAGACTCAGTCCAGTCTTGGAGTCCAAGTGTTGCTCAGCAGTTCCTTCCTCATACGTAGGAGCATTGCAGTTTATACTTCTCTCCCTTGTGCATAGAGATGGAGAGGCTTGCTCCTGCCTGGACTTGCCAGATGATCCTGCCTCCCTCCTGGGGGAAGAGACATTTCAGGCCTCAAAAGAGCTGGCATGCCATCTGCATGGCTCACTCGGTAATTTTTGTAATTTTTCTTACAAGACTTTATGGTGAACACCTCAATCCTCCAGGCCCTGAACCAGCAAGTCCCTGGCTGACACATGTAGGCAAGCACAGGGTTTACACCTCAATGCAAAAATTCAGGTGCAGAAAACTGAATGAATTATAAGACTTGCTGAATTCCCCTCATTAGGAAGGGAGGAAGAGAGTTGTGTGTTTTTTATTATTATTATTATTATTATTGTTTTATTATTATTTCTCCAGTGGCCCAGCAGATCCTGCACATTCAGTGCAATATTTTGATCTTATTAAAGGTTTTACAAGGCATTTTTTTATTTGCTGTCTTGAAGCAGATGATGGCTAAGGTGTAAGAGGAGACAAAGCCTGCTGACATCCAAGAAAAGTTCTGTCTCACTAATATAGTCATATCATATTTACATTCAATCCATACTTTCTTGCTTTAAATCATTCTGAAACGCATTGAGCAGATTGAGAGCAACAACAAATCCCCTTCATAGCTTTTGCACTTTTCAAAGGGGATCAGGATGAAAAGAAAGCCTGTGTTTCTTCCTAATTGTAACATTCTTCCTTATTCACTACACACTCATTGCCTGCTGCAAAAGGAGTAATTTCACAAGTTAATAGTGCAAAGAGCCTGTTTTTATTTGCATCAGCTGCATCTTTTCAGCTTAACCCTGTATATATAAAACAATAGTGATTTCACTGCTGTAGTACACCTGAGCAGCCATGGGTTTTACTGAGAAAAGGACCATTAAGCCCTCTTGAGATTAAGGAGCAGGTGAGACTCTCAGCTGCTCTGTGTGTTGTTGGCATATCATAAGGTACCTTAGGGATCTAAATATTTTTAAGGAAATAGCATGTTGGAGCTAGAGGTGTTGAAGGGTTCCCAAATAATTACAAACTCATTATGACAGACAATCCATTGCTTTCCTAAGGAAAAAACTTTATTTTAAAGCCCCAAACATCATGTCCTATGCTTAGTGGAATAATAGAAGAAAAATTAAAAAACTCTAAAAATTCATCCTTGATATGAGAAATGCCAGTCCTGGTCTATTGGAATTGCTGAGAACCTCTGATGTCAGTAAGTGGGGAATCAGACTTTTAAGTCATAGATACTACAAGTTACACTACAAAGTCTTTTCACAATACAGGGATTATTAGCCTGAGGTTTCAAAACTACATAGAACTAAGTAAGCTCCTCCCTATGAAAAGACTCATCTAGGAAATGTGACCCCCTATTCTTACTCAAGTTGCTAAGACCACATTATTTAAAAAAAAAAATAAAAATCTAGAGGACATAAGAACTGAATTCCAATTTATTTTCCACAATACTCTGAGTTATGATTCACATAAAGAATATTTCACAGTGTTAATGAATGAGCAGGTTTGCCGCATGTTTTTATTGTGGCAATGCCAAAGCATTGCTGATGGATATACTTAATGTAACAGAATTTTTTTCGAAGGCCAAGGGGAAAAAGATTTGAATAAAAAAATTTTTCACTTTTATTTATTGAGGTCCTTCTTCTACTGCTTGTAGACAAATAACAGAAACTAAATATAGACTTAAGAGACTTGTAAATTTTCCTGTTTTGGTGTTTTGTTTTTTTTTTTTGCCAAGATAGTAACTTCTCTTTAACATGCCTTTCAGTGTCTTATTTAGACTGACAAAAAGCAGTTTTTCCCTTATTGAGAACACATAGAAGCAAGATGACATTAAAGCCCTCATGTCCACCAGGACTACCTTCTGCAACAAGATGAAAGCCTGTGTTTCTGCCCAGCACTAGGCTAAATGTGCTGGAGGGATGGGGCACAGAGCTGGGCTGTGGAGCAGGAGGACTTCTCCACGGGAGGAAAAGAAGTTGGGATCTGAGCTTTCTGACACAATGCTTTCAAATACCACCTTCACACATTAAGGAACAGCTAATCTATTCCTGGGTATTAGCCAGGATCATCAAGGTTAAATAGGTTTGATCCAGAATTTAGAAACTATACTAGTCGCAACAGCTGCACAATTTATTCATACCTGCTCATTCACTCCTAAATCAGACTGACTAGTGATTCCCTCACCTTTTATGCTCAGTTTCCCCATCCCCTGGGTACTGTTTCTGTTCCTGATAAAATGTGATAAACAGACTTTTACCTAACCTTGACTTGATGAGTCCTATAAAGCCTGTAATATATTATTCTTCCTGGGACTGAAAATATGGAGAGTACTCACTTGCTTAGGCAAACAATCTAAACACAAACTAATTCTGCAAGTGAGTCTTCCACTACTTAAATTTGATTTACTGCAATTGTTGACAAGGCTGTTACACAATACACACTATCTTAGTAGGTAAATCCAAAAACTATAAACAATTAATGTTAAACATTAACATACAATATGCCCTTGATATATCATATTTATTAGGAAATCAGATTTAGCATGGCACTCTTAAAAACTTTTTTTCCCTTCAAGCAGTCCTAGCCTAGTTTTTGAAATAAAATAAAGAAATCCTAAAGTTTTCTGCTTCAAACTGTAAGAGAATAGAGCAAGAACAGCTATACTGTGGCTGCTCTCCAGCACTTCAATAACCTCCAGTAACCCTTTACGGGAAGGAACAAGCAGATGGGAAACTGCCTGGAGACATTTCTAGAAGAAGGGAAAGAGGCTTCTTGGATGGAGGTGGAATGAACTGACTCTACTGAGAGAAACTCTCTTGAGAAAAACAATTATGGGAGTGGGAAATTCTATTAGACTTGAGAAAGAAAATGAACACATCAGTTTGGGAATTATTACGTTCAGAGAAGGACTGGAGCAAGTGAGATTAAAGGGGGAGGAAAGGCTGGATCTAGTCTTCACACTTTCAAGGTTCATTTCTCTTCTACTCTGTGAGCAGTCTGGTCCACAGAACTGCTAAAATGTTTTTCTATCTTAAAATGTCCCAGACACACTGAAACAAAGTAGTACTACGTACTGCAGTAACTAATATATCTCTTTTTCTCTCACACAGCTCACAATTAGTGGTTTCACACAGCATATTTTAAAATTATATTTGTCATCTGTGATCTATTAAGCCTTCTATCTACAGCAAGCCAATGAGATTTTTTTGAAAATTATGCTAGTTACCAGCTACAACCAGCACTATAGTCAGAAAGGATTACACCCTAAGGTGCATTCACATACATAGCACATGCTGTTTGGATTAGACAGCACAATGGGAAGAAGTTACTGAGACATCATGGTACCATGTCCATATTATATTATTTTCTAAGATCAAAAAAGTGAAGGCATTAGCTCTTTTCCACAGATGTAAAGGAAAACAAATCAAACAAACAAAAAAAGTAAGGTTGGTCTCTGAAAGTTTACAATATGCAGGACAAGAAAATCACCTCATTTATGAGAGGAATGACATAGGTGTCAGTGGCCCTAAAAAGATACAACATGGACTTGATGACTGGAGAATTTGCACCAGGGAAAGTAAAGAAGGGGGAAGCAGAGCAGGCAAGGCACAGACTCCCTACAGTGCAGCTGAAAGCAAGATATGCATCTAATGAAGCTAGAGAAAATAGCCTTTTGTCTGCCAAGTGCATGGAGAAAGCAGCAAGAAACCTCTGAAGCAAACTTCTACTAATTTTCCTGTGCTCCAAGGGAGGCCTGCAGCTCAACAGCTGTGTGTTGGTGTGTGTTTTATAGGGATAACACATTAAGCCCAGGAAAAACTTCAGCAAAAGCCATGGGCTGGTTGGTTAGAGGCCAAAAATGCTGCAGGGGGAGGAATGCATCACGAGCAGGCATTCCTTTGGAGTGGGCATGGAGCTCTGCAGTAAGGGGATGCTAATAGAGACCATGCCCAGCCCTCTCTTCTGAGATCACATATTCTCCTCCACACACTGTCAAAACCAGACAGAGGGACAGCAGCAGCCTCTTCTCAGAGACAGGACTCACCAAGCCCAGGCACCAAGCAATACTTAATCCTGTTTTCAGGGCAGGAAAAGAAGCAGAACAACACATGAAATTATTCATTTTTTCCTTCAATTCCTTTGAATTGTTTCATTCTGATAATTGCTGAAGCACTGGCAAAGCTATAACCCAGTGCAGGAACCTGGCCACCAGGTTAAAATTGGTATTTGAGTAAAATTTCTGGCAGCAAAAATTTCACCTCAGTAGAAAATAACTTTCCCTCTCAGCAAAAAATAACTACTTCTGAGGTCATTTAGGGTGTACTTATCAAAGGTGTAGGGTGTATCTCTTCTGTGTATCAATATTTCTTCAGTTATCAATATTTCAAACACACCTCTGTGGGATATCAAGTACTACCTTGATCCTAAAGAAAATAAAAAATCTACTGTTTAATTTTATTATTCCTTTATGAATGAATGATATTATCCTTTAATTATGCATCCAACCAGTCACTAGGTCTAGCATCTTCTTATTTTCATCAGCAAAAAGGTAATTAAAAATTAAAATATCTTCTTCCAGGAATGGAGACCCTCCACTGGAAGGCTTTGCCTGGAACCTTCCACACCTTTGCTGAAACACAACATTTCTGCTTCACCACTTCTTGATTTAGACTGAGAGAATTGCTGGGCCAGCGGACATTGGGCTGGGGCAGACCCTGCCTTGGCTGGGTTGTGTTTTGCCCATCAGGAAGGCAGGATTTGCTGAATCGTGCTCGGAAGTTAATTGGGGGCGTGCTGCATGTAGCTCTTTCTCAAAGGCAGCTTCTCTTGTCCCCTGCATGGCAAGAGAAGTTCTCAGCCTCTCTCCCTGGTATGTGAGAAGAGAGAGACAGCCCTAACAGACATACACAGAGGCCTTGGGAAGGCAGGGAAGAAACAGAGAGGATAAAAGAGGCCCTGAGGGGGTGGGAACTGGCCTTTTGCCCTTGAAAGCCTGATGCACGAGGCATCGTAAAAAAGTGGTCCTTGCATCTGAAATAAACCTTTCTTTTATCCTTCCACTGCCTTGGCATTCTTGGGAAGAATACCTGCACATGTTTACCTTACACCTAGAAATAGCACTTTCTTTCTTTGCCCTAGCTGCAATGCTATTTTAATAGTATTTTTCTTAGTATTTAGGCAATCTCTGATAACACAGTTAAGCCCTTTTGTTGTTAAAAATGCCACCAAATCATGTGGCATTTATATAACAATAGGATATACAGAACTTCCAGTCTTACAGACTCTCAGTGTAGCTTCAGCCTTTAACATCCACGGATCACAGGGATTCTAGTGCAGCCCAGGTATTTTTCTATGATAATGTTGGGAGCAAAGAGCCTACACACAGAGCATATCTGCTATGAAGTTAACTTGCATAGAAAATCCCTATGGATTTCAGTAGATATATTCTTATGTCTTATACTTTCCTTTTTTTTTTCTTTTTTCTTTTTTTTGCTACTTCTACTGAGTTTAGAAAACAGTAAATAAGTAAATTATGAAGCAGCATGCTTTTACTGTGTTTCACTCATGAGGCACAACCTCCTTACTAAAAGAAAGCCCTAGTGCCTTCCATCCAGACGATGTTCACCGGTCTGACATGGGGGCGGACACATTTCCCACAGATGTCCATGGCTTTTAAAGAGAGAGAGTGTGGAAGAGTCAGACTAAGCACTCACTGCATTTGGCAGAAAGGCGCAGTTGAGGAGGAAACTCCACATCGGAGTTCCATCACCTTTATAAAATACTAGAAATCACAGTTTCATAAGGAATAGAAAAAGGAGACCATACACATGTATTAGCTAAATGGGCCTGCATTAAATTATGTAGTACTCTTCATGCATAATATCAGCTTTCTTTCAACCTCTGTTCCCATCAGGTGTAGTGTCTCATAATGTTTAAAAAAAAAAAAAGCTTTTCAGAAACAGCAGTACTCACAGGTGTACAAATATCTTTCCTATTTGAGAGTTATCTGAGTTTTTATACATTATTCCTGTTCCCCAAAAAAGCAGAAAATGTAAAAGATAGTTAATTCATAAAATTGTAAAATAATAATAAAAAATTTAGTTTTATAAAAGGTATAAACTTGTAGGAGTTTAGAATCAGGCCCAGTGTATAAACTTATATTAACAGTTTATCATTATGATCATCAAAACCAGAAGAAGAAACTGCCCATGTAAAGACAGCATTGTGTTGGACAATCAACATAGTATAGCCCAAAAATGCATTATTAGGAGGACTGAAAAGAATATTGGTAGATTGTCTCTTGATTTTAATTTGCAATAAAATTCAGTTGGGAAGTCATTATAGCCGTAAGGGGGGTAGTAAAGCAGTCTAATACTAATCAAAACTAAAAACTGAAAGGAATTTTAATAGCAGAGCTCTGGTTTGACATTAAAATACATTGGTGTGATGTATCAACAAAATGCCTAACACAGCAGAAAATGGATAATGTGTATTATTCTCTTCCATGACTTTTTCTAAGGTGGGTATTTAAAAGACACAAAAAAATCACTGAATACCTAAGAAAGTAGTTTTGATTTGATATTTTAAAAATCCCTTATTTCTCTAGGCCTGTACATCTACAATAACTGAGTTTAATGGGAAACAAACAGACTAAACAATTTAGAAAATTGGAACCTGACTCAATACTCATACCATGCAGTGGTTGAGCAATTGGCTCATGGATCAAGCACAGAGGGTAATATTGAATGGGGTAACATCATGATAAAAAGCACTATTCCACCTTGCAGGATTTGCCTCTTATCAACCTTTTCCCTTATCTTGTTCAACACCTATCTTACAAGCCTCCCATAATGGGTGTGCACCCGCTCTGCACCTGGGCTGTTACTGCAAGTGGTCGATTGTTTGAGTCATTAACCATTAAAAGTCCAGTCTCTCACAGACCCTCAGAGAATTTTAGTCCCTACAGTCACCTGTTTCCTACCTTGCTTTTCCTTTATTCATACCTGGAGTCACTCAAAATGGTGCAGTGTTTACAATAATGCGCTGAAGCTTTTCAAGTCCATCTGATGAAATGTTATTAATAATTCATAATAATATAATAAATCATGTATGTCTCTCCAGAAGAATTTACCATACTGTCTTGCCTGAATTGCTTCTCTTTTGAGGTCCTATTTGTCACACACAAATACCACTGCCAGAACTCAATTGGAAAACATGTTTCTGCCAGTCAGACCATAGGAGGTTTGAGTTCTCCCTGCTAACAGGATTGCTTTTGCAGGGTAAATTCTGCACAATTGCAAAACTTCCTAAGTAATATTTCTTGAAGCTAAAAACCCTAATAAAGCTCGGTAATCAAAATACATGGAAATAAAATGCTCGTCTATGGATGAAGGAACACATGCAGAGGATGTAAACAGAGCATCAGTAGCAGTTAGAAATTTTGAAAATGTTGCAGGTAGTTATAAAGAAGATGTCATGACTTCCTATCAGGAACTCCAGATTGACCCCATTCTTTTCAACGTGTTAGGTGGAGAAGTGGTTTATTACTGAAGAACATTTCAAACATCATTAGAATAAAATAATCTGGACCACCTCTTCAAAAACAGCATATTAATTGTCTAACAGCCCTTTCTGAGAGACACAAAGACTGGTCTGTAGAAGTCCTGAGCAACTACAGGCCTTACTTGCTTTCACATGGGGTTGTGGCCCTTTCCATCTGACAACAAGACAATCAAGGATTTTATTTGGGGTTTTCTATTAAACACGGACCATAAAAAAGGGTCCATGGTCAAGCAATATTTTTTTTCCTTTCCACCTTCTTAATACTTTAAATCAGTCCTCGGTACTGCCACAATGGTGACTGCTTTAACCCTGATCCATGAGTTCTTGCAAGCACAATGTAGATTCCCACTGAGCCAACAGCAGCCGCTTGATTGGCAGCAGCACTTGAGCCAATTACTGCACTGTGAAAGGGGACAGAAAATTCCCAAGGCTGCTCAACTAAAATAGAAATACCAAAATTCTCTCACCAGTCCTTCTCAGCCAAATGGGACTCAGAAAAGTACGACTTTAGCTCAAATCACTGTTTTCTTTAAGATTTTATTCAGAATTCAGTTGTTATTGTTACTATTCTGCAAAGACCATGCTTGCTTTAAAAGAATGCTTTTCACTTCACCCTCACGTTCGTAAGCTCGTATTCCTCAATCTCCATTTATCTATGAGGCTTCTCTTTCCTATTGTGGGAAAAATCAATAGTGGTCTGTGTTTTGTCAGTACACAGAGGCAATTTTCCCCCATCAAACTCATAGTAAATTGGGTATTCATTCCTGCCTTCCCTACAGAAGTGATTTCAAAATATATGGTGAAATTCCACTGGAATCTCCAGGCTTGGTATTTTAAGGTTGAAGGTCTTTCTTGGGTATGGTCTGAACTAAAATCTGAAGAAATTTTTCTTCACTTTGTTCTATACTAAGTAACCTTGTCTGACTCTTTCATCCCACCTTTTCCCTCTGAGAGCCTCCTTTCATTTAGCAGCATGCTCACAGGAACTTAACCAACTCCATAAAAGGAGTTGAGCCCTGGAAGACAGCTCTGGCAGGTCAGAGGAATGAAGGACTGAAAATTTCAACAAATCTCCAGGAGGTGCAATAACAATGCTCAGCACATCATCATCTTGCCTGTCATTCCTGGGTCAGTAATAGAAATCAATTTTTATATGAAACCAACAGAACCTGGAGCTAGAATATTGCTGCAGGTGCCAGATGTCCTTTTTTTCAAAAGCCTCCTCATGCCAATTTTTAACAGTCAGGGGAGTTCTCCATTCTGTGCATAAGGTATGACTTCTTTTAGTGCATAATATGAGAATTCAATTACTGTGGGACCTATTCAAAGAATAGAACTTGAAAGCCTCAGCATAAATTCAAGTGGTGTTCAAGATGGATAATACACCTCAGTTGCTAACATCTGCATATCCAAAACACTGTACTATCCAACAGAGCAATCAAGCCCTCTCCATAAACTCAGCAGGGCTGCTCTCCAGTCTGCTGGCTAAAAGGTCAGAGTTTAAGCTGGTTTCACAATACTAGAGGAAAGCTTAGAAATCAACAGAAGAAAATAAGCCTTATGCACACTACAAACAAGGGTTAGAATAGTACATAGTTTGAAAAGACTTAGTGACAGCTGCATTAGGGTAATAAAATATAGTAAACAGTTTTGTTGGCTAGTACACTGCTGATAAGTAAAATTATACCAAATCCATTATTTCAGTTGTATAGAATATACAAAAGTATTTCTGCATTTTAGCTAGTCCCATAGCTTGAAAACATAAATGGAAAGCACTGATCGTGATGGATTTTTATTCCATATTTATTTCAATGTACTGAGAAATATAAGAAAACTACCATTTCTTGCTGATGCAAGATCTTGTTTCCCCCTGCCTCTAATGTAAAAACGAAAAAGCTGAAGCACTTAAACACCTTAAGAATACATCTTGAAATCCCAGGAGTACTTTGGCCATTCTGCACTGCCGTGGAGGTGAGCATTGAATTGCCTTTTGACTTCAAGCCAATTAACCCAACCATACATGAAGAATGAAGTTTTAGCAAGATAATGTGGTCCATTTTAAAGAGCTATAAAAACAGAACACTGATCCTGAAACAGATTTAGCTACATCCTTGTGTGTATATCGCAATAGCAGATGAAAATGACTTTGTTCCATCCTGTGAACATGTAAGTCAAAACTAAAGGTGATTTAGCCCCACTCCAAGAGTGGTAAATGAACTCCCAATCAAATCATTGCTAATTTGTACTTTATAAACCTCACTTTTTGATGGGCAGCCTGTTTATGTGTCCACAGATGCCACAATATGTTTTACTCCAGGTTTACATCTTAAATATTACCTCAAAGCCAAGAGATTATTACCAACCAGCCATTTTTTTTCTAGTAGTATGTCTACTACTTCTATTTTCAGCTAGGAATTATTGAAAGACTACCCTTTATTTGGTAAATTAAATTACAGCTAGCAAATCAAGTCACAACTTCTGGTCGACTGGAAATGGGAATGCTTTTCTCTCCTGCTACTTCTACCTTTCTCCTTCCCCTGAGTATTTTGATCCAAATGGAAAAATTGATATTGATTTGCATTTTAAGTCACATGATGTCAAAGTAAACTTTTTTCAAATGCCAGTAATGAAAAAAATATTTTATTTTTAACTTGTAATTTTTCATTTTCCTGGGATTTTAATTTTTGTCTTGTCCCTCTTTTATTTTTTGACAGCTTGTGTGTGTGACACAGAAAAGGCCACTAAACTCAGCCTAATTTGCAGATAGTTTCATATAGTCTAAAAGCTATAAATAATTTACCACAAAAAAAGCTTTATGAAGCTCTTCCAATA
>JAWWLV010000121.1:10341450-10377535 GCA_035041135.1 Platyrinchus mystaceus | reverse complement strand
ATTTGCAGATAGTTTCATATAGTCTAAAAGCTATAAATAATTTACCACAAAAAAAGCTTTATGAAGCTCTTCCAATACCCTTTTAATTACAACTGAGCAAAAAAGAGGAGAGGTGAGAAAATTGAGACATGATTATTTTATAAGCAAAACAACAACTGTACTCAAGTTCTATCTAAGAGATTTCACTCATTTTGCAAATCATTTTGGTCCTCTTGTTTTTGAAAGGGATGTCACTCCAAACTCAGTAAATATTTCTTTTGAGAAAAATGGCCTTAATGCTAAGACTTGGTAGGTGATATATATTATTTACCAATACTTTGGCAGCCTAAGTGGACTGTTCGCAGTTTATCCTAAATTTAAAGCAATCCTCGGAGTTCATATGATTAAAGGTATAGATCCTGAAGAGACACACTTTTTGGACAGAGGGAGTAGACCTTATGTTACCAATTCATAGATATACACCGTATGAGATTTGGGGTGGCATGATGCTCTTGCTGACCGGCTGTAGAGATGCTGGATGAAGTGTTTGTTGGAAATATTTTTACTCTCTCATTTGGAAAATGCCACTAGCCTTTCAGCAGGGCACTGGAGTGTGTAAGAGGACGTTTGGGCAGCATGGCATGCTGTGGTCAAGGGAAATGTGCCATTAAGCAATTATATTAAACATAAATTGCCTCTGAGAGGCACACACTTGCACAGCAGATGATGTTCTTCCCAGAAAATATTGTACAGCCAGAAGATAAGGCTGTTCCTTACAAAGTTCCTGCTGGATAGACTGATCAAATTCGGGTGTTTTCTCTTAATGAAAATATTTCTATCCAGTAATTTAATTTGAACTGAATAAACTACTTATATCTTGGCAGCTGTCAATTAACTTCATAAGAGCTCACATTGAAGAATGTACATGTATGGTATTATGGTTTTAAGACACGATTTATTGCAACAAAAGAAGACTCAGACTAATTGTTGATATTACACAGCATTATTGATATGTTGTGATGCTTCTGTTTAACTTAATAACAGATGGCTCAGTATATTCACTTGCAGCAATATATGCTGTCTATCTGAATTCCCCAAGTGCTTGTCTCTTTCTCAGTTGTGACTGAGTGGGGTGTCTTTTCCAAAGGTGCCAAACTAATTTGGAAATTAAGCAGTTCAAACAACAATTGGTTAAATGAGCTCTTTGAGAAACCTGCTGGGCTATTCAGGCCCAGTGTGCATAAGGGTACTGGTGCCCCCAGGCCCAGCTGGCTGCTTACTGTAGGGGTTTGGGTCTGCAAATTAGGCCCTGGATATAATTCAATACCTTGCAATTTGCAAATGATAGATGAGCTTGGTTTTCTAGCTGAAAAGCTGATCGAGTGACATTCATAATGATGCCGTAGAAAAGTAAACAAGCATTTGTTACTTAGAAAGCCTGTCCTGGAATATATTTCTGAGTGTCATCAGAGGGACAAGGAGGCTGATAATGAGGATGATTTGTTTGCCCTTAGTCATCATAAATGCCAGGAGAGAAAAAAAGTTTAAAAATGAACAAATACACTGATGATCTCATTACTTAGTTGTGGGTGATAATAACAGAAAGTGCGATAACTTGCAAAAGCAGCCCAAAAAGAAGCCCATCTTGGTACTTTGAGATATTTCAAGCAGGAAACAGAAAAATATGTACTTTATGGCAAGTATGGCCTGGCAATAAACTTGATCTTTCCCAATTCATAGCTTTAGAATATGGCTTTAGTACTGGATGCAGGGATGCTTATACTTGTGCACATACACAGAGCAGACCTAGAGGAAGCTGTCCTCTGTCCCTGGCACAACAGTAGCAGAATGATGAGAAATTTTTCTGAGGAGTTTAAATCTCAGTTCCTTGCTTTTAAGGGATAATGGAAAGTACCTTGGGCCCTTTGGCATTGCTGCAGGCTGTGGGCAGGCAGGTAGACATGAAGGATGGGGAATCTTAAGTCTTGCCTCTGTCCAGTGACTGAGTGGGCGAAGGAGCAGCTTATTTTATGACAAAGAAAGTTAGCAGAGATCAACAGTAAACTGGCACTGGCATGGCTTAACTTAAAAGCTTATTGATACCAGTCACAAGGACACACAGAACGATGCAGTGTCCATGTCCATATTCCCAACACTACTACTCCCAACTACTCCATAATTCCACAGCATGGTCTTCTCTTTCTGCATGTAGATTTCTTTTAGTGCCTCTCAAATTTAACCTGCTGCTTTGTCATTCACTGTGACATGATTCCCAGAAGATTAGCAAACACAATTCTATGTAGGGGAAACTGTTATTTTGAATCTGCAAGTTGTATTTGAAAAAGATCTCTAACAGCTCAGCAAACAGCTGACTTGCACATCAGTTCTGGCAAGCAATATAAAAATAGATCTTGCCACCACAGAGCAATACTGTATGTATTCTGTAGAGCTTTTAAGTACATTTATATTGATATGGTCAGAATGCGTATATAGCTACACATGGGTCGTATTCCTGATCATATTATTCTCCAAAGACTGTTTTGTTTCAGTAAATTTGTCTGCTACAGACGAGATAAAACTGTACAATGTTTTAAGCACAAGAAATTGGTGGTTTCAAACCACCTAATTGAGGGAGGCCAGTATGAGCAATAACTAAAAGTACCTGACATACCAGAGTAGCTCATCTCCATTTAAAATACCACTGAATATGGGATCCAATACTCAAATGAAGGAAAATTTTGTTCCTCCTAATTGTAATTTAATGTTATGTCATTGTTTTGGGGAAGCACAAGACAAAAATTCAGTCATCTTCAGCTGAGAAGATGGCTTAGGTGATACCAGAGTAACATTCAAAATGCAATGCAACTTCGGAGTGAAATACCACCAAGCATAATTTTTCAAAGAAGGAAGTTCCTGGTGGTTTTCTGGTGAAGTTGATGAGAGCTAATACAAGAGAACTGATTGTGAATTATTCAAAGAACTTGAAGTTGTAAAGAATATTGCACAGATTATGAAGAAAAACATAGACAGCTATAGCTGTAAACACATGAAAAAAACAAAATGCCTCTTCGACCTACATGTAAGAATACCCAGTGCAGTAGCTGGTCTCTAGTGAAAATGTTGCAAATCATATACAAATTAGTAAGAATATTTATCAAATGTTTTAATTAAAATTATCAAACCATTAGATTATGTGCCAAAAAAAATCAAAAGAGACAACAACCATGAAGCAGAAACAGTGTAGCAGAACAAAAACTCAGCTGGAACCCCCATCAGCAGCCAAGGAGAAAACACGTCATGTGAGCATCCCACAGCCTTAATTCAATAATATTCAGAGCATCCCAAAGGATGCATGTTGCTTGAAAATGGAATTTATTAATGTTCAAGCTCAAAAATCAATACAAGAAATGCAATGAACCAAAAAGCATATGCTGTGAGTTAAATTATCTTCATTATAGATTAACTGCTTTCATATTTTTGCTTTCTCATATCAAATCCAAATAAGTCATCTTAGGGTAAGCAGCTTTTGGTCTTGGGGAGTTCAACATTATATTAGGTATAATAAGACATAAAGCAGATCAAAAACCACCTTGCACCCTGATGTTGCAATGTGCTGAACTCTTTCTTCTAGTCAGCTGAAATAGAGTCACCTTCTTGTACAGCATGACCCTCCTTGCTCTAGTTGACAATTCGTCATCATCCCTCCCTTTCAGGAGGATATTACCAACCCACATTTGCTTGCAATATTAATGCAACTCTGCAGAGTTATTAAACAAAGCCAAAAGGAAAACTGAGCATGGGTTACTATTTCTGTGGCACAGAAAAATCCCATAAAATAAATGATTGAACAGAAGGCCTTTTAGGGCAAATGAATTATTTTCTTGCATGTTCCCATGTGTTTTGGCAGTGAAAACCTCCAGAACTGGGGCTATGTGTTTAATTTAAATCCTTTCACTTAAGTAACTATATTCATCCTCCAGTTTAGATGAAAACTGAATCTACATTCAGTATTTGTTAGTAAGATTACAACAGCTGCCTCTTGCGAAGCATGCTACAAACACATGATTGCTACAGAGGACACATTAGACTCCTAGCAAGACCTTAATTCAAAGATTTCATATGTAAAGTTTCCACTGTAGACAGATATGAATTATAATGAATAAAAAAATTATAAATTATATCAAGTAATATAAACAGAAAAAAATTATACTGTGATAAATATCAAAATATCAATTCAGCCTATAGTATAATATTAAGCTAAACAACATTACTCCATCCTGCTGCAACTGGCCAGAAGAAACACTCATTGAATGGTGAATACAGGGTATGCAGTGCCAACCTCTTGGCTTGAATGGATGCTGTAAATTCTCAGCACTTCCAACACAGCCTTTGTTCTGTATTGTAATCTTGGTACTGAGAGCAATGCTTAAGTGTTCTCTTCTATTACTGTAAAGAGAAGGATTTCCTGATGAGTTCAAGTTGATGGGCAGTCTGTTTGCAAATGTGTCCTGCCTAAATTATAGATGCAGAAGCCACAATTAATCAGCATCTATAGTTCTCATTAAAAAGTAACTACACTGCAAGGCAAAAATAAATTTGCAGACAGCTACCTACTGCATTTGCCTTACATTTTATTTCAGAGGCAAAAAACCCCAGCACCATTATTAAAGAGAGTCTCTGTGTGCAAAAGATCGTCAGAATGAGAAACTGCAACAGAAATTAAAATGTAGGAAGCTCCCCAATTGCAGTTTCATTTCATTTCCTCTCCAACTGCTATGGATAACCTACTATTGTGTTTTGTTTGTTTTCTTTATATGTGAGATTAAATACAGTTCCAGATTAATAAACAGAATTCACAGATCATTTAAGGCTGAATCTGTAATAAGCCTGACTAATAAGTCTCAACATCTTTAGCTTCCTTCTTCTTGGTTCTGTAAAGCTTTTCATTTTGCAACTACTGTCCATTAGACTGTATTCCAGCCTAAGCACTTTATTTGCCATTTGATTATCTTACTGCTTTTGCCATGACCACAAATACTGAAATCCTGGCTCACAAGCCCCCAGGTTTTCAAAAGACTGGACAGCTAATATTTGACTGCAAAGTTCACTCCATAGCAGCTGTTATGTCCAAGCCCTAAGCCTTAAAGGGGTCACAGCTACAGACTACCAATTTATAACATGTGTCCTATGTGAATTTGCAACAACAGGAAAGTAAGAGTCAGCTCTCTCCTTCCTCTTAAAATAGGAATAAATAAATCTAAAATTACATCTCAAAATCTGAACAGACTTGTATAATTCAAGAGCAAAGTGAGCGTTAATGACTGCAAAGCATTTTTGTTGTTGTTGTTCCCAGCAATATTTGGCATAAATGCTGCTACAGCAGAGCAGTGAGCTCTGTAAGCACAAAGGGAGAGAGAAAACCTGCTGTTTGGCAGAAACAATACACTCAGCAAGCCTGAGAGTCACAAGGGACAAGACAAGAGAGCATTTATATGCCACCTCAGGTGCCACCTTCCCTGGTTTTGGAGCATCTCAGTTATTCCAGCCCTTAGTTAAAAACAGAGAATTACATCAGGTCTAGTGGCACAGCAAGGTAAATCATCAGGCAAGAGGAAAGCCATGAGTTAATAAAAGTCAGGTGGCCATAAATCTATGGAGAATGGATTTCACAGAAATCTTTCCACTCCTTATGGTTTCACACTCAGTCACAACTCACAGTCTGCTCCAAGGCATCCCATATTCTCAGCTTGCACCACTGCATGCACCTATAGACATGGATGGATGGATGGATGGATGGATGGATGGATGGATGGATGGATGGATGGATGGATGGATGGATGGATAGATAGATACAGGTAGCATCCCCACTACAGTTAACTCTACAAAATTCCCAGACCTAACTGCAATTAGCTTTTTATGGAAGCTGACTCTTGATATGGAGTGTCAAGCTGATATTTGCCAGTGATGTTTAGACAGATTTCCTGTGGTATTTTCCAGGTAAGCAAAAAAAAAGACATTAATTAGACATTGTCGTCACATATGATGAATAACACAAGATGGCAGAACATTGCTCAGACAGAAAAAAAAACAGAATACAAAAACACACAGTTTTTTATACTCATAACATTAGTCCTAATGCTACAAAAGATCTTTGGCACAGCAGATGTGCATTTCTACATGACAGACTCCCTATTACTAATACTGTGTCTCTTCTGAACTTACTAAAAACCATCCAAACTTTCAAAAACACCTCAACACTTTCTGAATTAACAATGCTCTAAAACACATTTGCCACTTACTGCACCTCAGTGAGTTATTTTTAGAGCAGAACTTATCTGAGAATGAAAATAATCCCAGTTGCTGTCAGCATCAGGGTTTTTTTCCAAATTGATGACTAAGATGTTTTCTGTGCTGAAGACATTTGCAGCCAGTGTAGTTCAAAGACGTAAGGCCCGCTCCACTTTCCTTGCAGGCAGGAAGAACCTTCCCATTGATTTTAATGGGACTTGAATTTAGTCCACAGAGAGACACAGTAAGGCTTTTTTAGCACTATTAGTGATAGCATCTGCCTCTATATTTTGTATGGAAAGAAAGACTATGCAATACCTCTGAGATATCTGAAACAAGCTGTGAATGTGTAAGCTTTCAGTAACTACTAGAATATTGCTTGCAATCTCAAAGTAAAACCCGGTAGCATATGCAAGCTGGAATTTAATTCCACGGTACATATTGAAGACGTTTAACACTAGATGTCAAAATAAGCATGTATCCCTTAAAATTCCTATCATAAATGCATCCTCTCAAATTCAGATGCTGCAATATAAAAGAAAAGTGTGCATGGAATGTATTTAATGTCAGAAAGGAAAAACTAAAATGTGAGAATGCTATTTCTTTTCCCAGAGAAGAGTTATGTTTATTGTATCACCAGACTGGGGATAAAAGAGATGTAATATTAAATCAAACAAAAAAAATAGCACTGATATAGCACTGATAGTCTAATCACAGTCCATAAAGGAAAAGGTTGAGCTCAGATTAAGCCCCTACCATTTATTTGTCAGAGCTTTACCCCACTAATTATTAACAGAATTTGTTCCAACCTACAGGCATGATATGTCTCTCTGAACATCACATTTACCCCAATATCTGCTTATAAAGCCTATCAAAATACATGTCTGTCTCATGTCTGACTTTTTACAAATTGCTTTTTTTTTTTAGGATTAAAGCAGGGAATTATTCTGTCTTTGGATAAAAGGGTTTATTTAGCACTTGTCTTCGCAGCCCATAATGCTCCACAACATTTAGGCAGTAATGACTTGCATTTATACAGTCTGCTCAGCATCTATTAAGCTGCAGTCAAGTCAATTTTAACTCAAGTTGTTGAATACACAACAACAGCGTACAACTGTACAGCACTTCAATACACACTGTCTAAACTGCAAGATGAACAGCATATGCCTGAACAGATATGACTGAACATCACAAAAACTGGATAGATGTGAATTTTGTCCCATTGCTCTACATTTTGGTGGTCTCTCAGATTACAGAGCCATAACCCAGCTATAACAGAATAAAGGACAACCGTGGAAGCAGAGACATACCCCTTGTCTAGAAAGGCACAATCTAAAAATATATGAGTCTTCTTCATAGAATCACCAAATGGTTTGGTTTGGAAAAACCCTTTGAAGATCACCTAATCAACTGCCCCACCCTCCTCCCAAAATGCTTCCCTAATTTCCACAATTAGGATAAAGACACAGTGGGGTTTTTTCCTGTTAAACGGTAACTATTACTGGAGGATACAGGGGAAGTCTAAGAAACTCCTGCAGCTATGGGTAATTCACCAAGGAGTGAAGCTGCAGCTTGCCTAGAAACATCTGCCTTCCCCTGTAGCCTCTTCTTCTCTCTACTGCCAGCAGTATTCAGACTTATCTCTAATTTATATTAAGCCAAAAAGGAGTAGAGTAAGTAAGCTCTGCCAAGGGAAGAGAAAGATATCAAGCTGTCTCATAAGGGTTCATTATCTCAAAGAGATGAGAGCATTCACCTTATCATTACATTATTGGCCAAGTCTTCTTTGCAAGCAAGTGCACTCTGGGCAAACTCCTTTGGCATTGCCAATCTCTTTCTCATTTTCTACATGCTCTTACTTACATACTCCTGCCTCTGAGTTTTGCTCTGAATTGAGGCAAATATGTGTATCACTTTTCATTTTTAACTTTATCTTGTCTATGTCAAATGCAATTCTCTTTTTGTTGCATGTGCTCTTTTACATGTAAAGCCCAAAGGACTTTTTACATCATAACTAGGACTGCAAGACTCATAGCCAGAAAAAAAGGCCAATAGGGAGATTTTGAATGGGTAAGATAGACATAGACTGGAATGCTTATTGTGCCACAGCAGGGAAGCAAGACCAGTTATCCCATGATTTAACCCCACGCTCAAGGTATCTGATAACCGTCCCTTTCCCCCTGCTCAAGTGAACACTGAGGCAGATGGAAAAGAGATGCTTGTAAGATACACAATAAATGGTTAATACCCCAAACAACAGGGGAAAAAAAAAAGTTCAAGAACAGGAGGAGAGGCAGTAAAGACAAAAAAATCATCAAGGGATTGCTGAGACAAATGCAACCATGTGGTAATGCTCCAGAACAAACACAAACAGCATGTTAAAAACTGCATACATCATCAGCATATTTTACCAATAAGATAGTATCAGCTTCAATTCTTGAACATCAGGTTTCCCTAAAAGACATCTTAACACACTGTGAGATGCTCATTTTCTTTTAAAAATAGCTATGCCCTGAAATTAGCTTCAGGAGAAGTTCAAAATATTACATGATTCATCATTTTACATTCCCATGTCTCTCTTGCCACTCCTACTTCATTTTTGAAATGAAGGGCAAATCTCTAAAACTCTGCATCTTAGTATGGGTATATTGCAGTATATTTCAGCAGTTGAGAGCAAATGGACACTCTGTACAATATCAGTAGATATTCTCAATATTTAACAATTTATCTGAAGTCTGAAGATGGTTCTCTTCAGAGAACCATCATTTAAGTATTTATTTTCCTTAGAGTACAATTTAGTGAAGTCTTGGGAACCTATCCTCATCACAGAGTAAGTATTGCAAGTCAGTTAATCAACTGTAAATAATAAAATATTCTCAGTGAAGAAAACAGCTCAATATTTAACAGTTGCCAGAAGCACTGCTTTCATTTGCAAGGGTACTCTACACTAACTTCACAGAAGCACAGAATATTCTGAGTTGGAAAGGGCCTACAATATAATCGAGTCCAACTCTTAAGTGAACAGCCTGTACAGGGGATTGAACCCTGTTATTACCACCAAGTTTTAACTAACTGAGGCACCTGGTATCCTCAGTTTTGAGAAGAGGTTGGTAGAAAGTGTTTGGTAAATCATAATTTTGAGGCATAACTACTCAGAGATAACCTCAGTGCCGTGACCAGTGTGCATGAGCTTTCCGCTCTCAAAAAAGATGAAGTAACCTGGTATTCTCCAGATCTGCTTGAAACAGTTTTATTACAGGGAAGATTTAAAAACAAAGTGCCAGGTTGGGAGATTGAGTGAAACATGAGCATCAAGGAAAAAGAAGAAAATTACACAACAGAGCATGCACTTCCCTCTCCCAGGCTCCCCATGCAGAGCTGAGCAGGATGCAGCAGCTCTGCTCTGACAGCTGAGGGCAGGACTCACAGCAGCCCTGCCTACTCTGACTCACAACCAGCAGGCAGCAGGCAGGGGAACTGCTGCTTTAAATTTATTGCCAGAGACTATCAGGTTCCCTTGCAATACAAATGGAGTTCCAAAGGGGTCTCCTGGCGATGATGCTTCTATAGTTCTTCAATTATAGAAAAAAACCCATATACATTAATATGACCCCCCTTTTTTTTTCTTCCATGACTTCAAATTGTAGCACTGCATCAGAGACTGTTGCCCGTAAAAATTCGAATCAAGTAGCATGAGGCTCCCATTCCGCCACTGTATTTTTGCTCCTCCAACAATGTAACTGGGGCAAAAAAGCTCTCTGTCCTAAAAACTAAACTAAATCATCACATTATTGCTGTCAGAATCTCTCAGACATCTGCTCCCTGTTTCTTCTCTGTACTGCACAGAAAGCAACCAACAAACAGGTATATCAGAAGATTTGAAAACAGGAAATTGAAGTGCAGGCCCGATGCCATCAGTTTACCGGGGAACTCTGACACATCAACCAACAGCTACTCAAACTGCTTACCACTTCAGCAGACAGGTTAAAATTAGATTTGGACCTTGGGTCATAAAGTGCATGTATCATCTCTAAAGCCACAGACAACGTATCTGGCTTCTGTACATTCAACAGTATAATTAAATATATATAATATGAAATAAAAGTAAAGCCAAGAAGAATAAAGTTAAAAGCCAACACTTTAAAAAGGCATCTTTTTTAAATCTCACATAGTAAATTATAATTTTGCAATCGTTAGTTCTTGGTTTCAATGCCAGTATAAGCATGCTAGTCACAAGAGTAATGACCCCCAAAATATTCAATTACAGAGGCCTTGAAATCTTCATAATTGTTAGCAGCTAGGTGCATTATTTTCTTATCATTAAAAAGATTTCTTGCCCACTTTGGAGGAGAGAATGGCTATTGTGTTTTTCCTGAACCAGACAAAAATATGTATGAATCTCTTAGATAGATATATGCTTGCTATGGCTTTTCTAAGGCATCAGATTAGCAAACACAAAATTATACAACTAAATTTCCCTTAGCTGTCTCCAGTAATATATATTTTTAAGAAGTTGGTCTATTAGAATTAGAGTTTAAATTTCCTCAGATTCTCTATTCCTCTGGTGACTAATTTCTTTGGAAGCTTTCCATGGATTTGAAATTATTTACCAGTAAGTCTGATGCCATTATTCTAATCTCTGTTTTTGTCTCAGCTGACCACAGACTCTGAGCAATAAATAGCCTTTGCTTGAGGCTATGTCTTCTTTCAAAAGTTCCAGAGAATCGACATTTCTGCAAAACTCAGGATGCAATATAAAGCTCTTCCTTAGCTCAAATTAGTCAATAAAACACTATCATTGGGGATTTTTTATGAGACCTTGCTTCTGCTTTCTCTTGCTATGAAAGTTCCCAGAATGCAAGTGTTCAGCTTCGAAGTCTATGTTAAGACAGTTCTTCCTTGGGTAAGGAACTTAGAAATGTATCAAAAAGGCCACTAACTATTCAAGACCCCTGACTCAAACCAGACAGTGACTGGGCCAGATAACAGAAACCTGATAAAAAACAAATGCTGCGCAGCTCTTTCTTGTGATTTCATTAGGACAGCTCTCAAAACTATTAAAGATCACGTTTTTCAGACTAGATAAGTAACATCTTTAATCACAGAATCATAGAATGGCCTGAACTGGAAGGGACCTTAATGGTGATCTAGTTCCAAATCCCCCTGAGGACTAAAACAGTGTTATCAGAGAGTGTGTACTTTCAGCAGGGACACAACTGAGGACCCAGGCACAGTCACAGGAGTGAGCTGCTGTTCACAGATTACAAACATTTTCAAAGCATAAAGTCAACACAGCCTATGCTGAAAAAAAGAAATCGAATCAAGAAATCCTACATTGCTCTGTAGTGACAGTAATGCAGTCTGGAAATATGGGAGCTGGGGATTATTCTTTCCTTAGCATCCGTGAGGCCTCCCCTGGAGTTCACTCCTTAGGGGAAGATATTGGAAAGAGGCCAGCAGAAGGAATAAAAACTGACAAGTAGCTTTGAACTAAGTGGTTTTTCACCATCTAGCCATGAACAAGTGTTGAAGGCTACATGGTGATAGTCTGCAAAAGAGACTGTTAAGGAGGGACATGATACCAACATCTCCGTTTGCAAAAGGCATCAAGGAGGCATTTCATTGCTCCCCATGTGCACAGGGACATGGAAGCAAAGGGGTGCACTTCAGGCATACAAGTCTACAGACCCACCTGACGAGTGGAGCAAGGCTGCCAGCCAAGGTGTGAAGCCTTCTTCACTAGGATTATCAGGAAAAGGTTGGGCAAGTGTCTTTCAGTCAGCATCTATATGACAACTTTCCAGGCACAGAAATGGCCTCTCCAAAGCCTCATTCTGCAGCAGAGATTCCCGTGTTTACCATGACTCTCCCTTGTAGTTTCAAAAGGTAAGATCCTCATGCCCCAAATTTGAGATGTGGTTTTGATTTTAAGCATTTTCATAAGCAATAAATATATTTAAATATATATGTATATTTGAATAACTTGCCCATGGCTGCACATTCGTGGCTAAATCTTAATAAAAAGCTCCCTTATGCAATCTACAACTGTGTTTGCTTGTTACCTAAGCACAAATACTTAGCAGCAATATGGAATGAAAAACCCACCCTGTAAATTCAAATTAATTGCCTTGAAATAAGTCATTTATAGGTAGGAATTTAAAAAAGCCTGTATATCATAGACTACATCTGGATTTTTCACATGCTGAAATCTAAGTTTATCTTATGTTTTTAATATCCTGAAATGCTATTTTCTAGGATAGAAGAGTCCATCAAGCTTTATATTTGTTAATACTGTCAGATCTTATCTTAAATTCACTGTGCTGTTAGGATCAATATTTCATTGCTAAGCACATCTCTAATAAAGCAGCTGAACTGATCCATAATCTTTGAAGTGTGTCACCCCATTCACCATCTCCAAAGTGAAGGCAGAAGCGCAGTAAGCTATTTACATTTATTGCCATATTTTCTGAGTAGCATTTTATCCCTCTGAAGATGCACCTTTGTTTCTTTTAATTAAAATTGATTTTTGTAATTTACTCAATATATTATTGTGACCCAAAATGCCACCCTTCTGTCACAATTTTTAAAATCTATCTCACCTAGAACACATCTAAATTTTTCCACAGGTCTATATGTATTTATTTGAGATGTTAAAGCATTGTAACTTCATCACATTAAAATGGTAAAACTGCAGCAGTATATGTGATGCAAATACAGGTTTCCTATATTCTGATTGGAGTAACTCCTGCTCCCATGCAAGACAATGAGAAACATCTTGCCCACTATGCAGAGTGGGAAAAGGATTTGGTTTACAGTGGGTAACAATAACAGGCATGACCAGAAATGTAATACTCTCTCCTAGACCCAAAATGGAACTGGACACCCATCCTGCTAGATGCTTTACAAACACATAATGAAATCATGGTCTTGATCCAAAGACCTTTCATGGTGATTGTAGAAACAGAGACTGCAAATGAATCTACTAAACAGATGGCAGCCATCAGAGAATTGGATGACAGGTAAATCTATACTGCTATGAAATACTATGGGTAGTTTTCAAGTAGAAGTGTGCAAACAGGCTCCTTACTTGCAGCACCTGCTGTGAGGACAGATCATGGCACACCCCTGCTGCACCCAACAGAAGGAGGCAGTGCATCTGCCATGTACCCCACAGGCCACCACCCTACTCAAAATAGAGTTGGGAAAACACAAACCAGAGGTCCAGGCAGACTGCAAAAGTGAAATGCCGCAAGCACAAGAACAGAAGGCAGTGAGTACAAATACATTTTTATTTTGCCTGTTCGTCACATCTGCAGGTGAATTACACACTGGGGTACCTTGTTCCTGGTAGTTCATGATATTTCACATTTAGACCCAGCTCACTCTTCTTTCCCCCACTTTCCACACTTGTTTTCATCAAAAATTCAGTCTTCGCCAGCAAACAAATAGAAGAAACATTGACCTTTCAGTCGAAATATACAGTCTGGAGAAGAACTGAGCTCTAGTCACATACCCATTGAAGACCAGGACTGTTTGCTACTGAAATCCCAGTGGATTGATTTCCTGGAAAAACAACTGTTTTCCTCTCTGTCTTGGATCACTGATGTTTGACTTTTTGGATGTTCATGCCATATATTTCCAAAAGAAGTTGCAATGTTCGTAGTACCTGTTCTCTGGCATGCTTATGTGCCTCCATAGTGGCAAACATTAATACAAATGAGTTTACATTGTATTTCAGTTAACAGGATTTAAATGTCACCATGAAAAAATCTGTACTGTAACTAATATGAATTTGTTTAATTATGTAGTTCTCAGAGCTTAATTTTATTTTTTTATAGTCCTCTATCCTGAATATTTTTGTGGACTGGTGTAGGAGGAGGGCATAATTAAACTTTAAAAACTATTTCTTTATTAATTTCACTCAACAGTCCCATAGAGAGGAGAGATGATCTTACACAGAATGATTGTAATCTATTGCATTCCTGTTCTAATGTTGCCTGCTGCAAAGAGAAAAGCTATAAAATAATACTTGGGATCAGACTTTCACCTGGAACTTGGGGCAAATGAGGACATCGTCCTCTCTTCCCCTCCTTCTCCTCTTCTTCTTCCCAAGCCCCCAGCAGCAAGCTCGTGCATAACAAGCAAGCAGCACACACTTCCTACACCTTGCATCCAACTACTTTCCACTTCACATTTCTTCCTGACCACTCCTGTGGTCACCTAAAAGAAATTTTGCTATACAAGTGAACGAACTGCAGGTTTTACTATATCATCCCAAATACAGCATTAGTTCATTCATTCTGAACTCCCATACCTGAAGGCTAGTTCAGATCAATTCAGAAACACAGCTGAGCTCTTAAACAATAGGTCTCCACCCACAATAAAAATTGCCACCATAATTACTGTCACTCCTGTTGACAGTTAAAAGATCAGAGCAATAAGAAGTTGCAAGGCTGAGCATGTCACCTAGTGTATCCCTCTGCAAGTCCATGATTGTTCTCTACACTTCTTCCATGCAGCTTGACAAGACTTGTTAAAAATGTCCAAAGCAATTAAGTTTCAGCATCTTCCTTTGGGAGATAATTTCAGGTTGCAACAGATTGCAATGAGTTCCCTGATACCCAATCTAAACTTTGCTTAATAATTTCCTCTCATTATTTTCTTCTTCAAGCCCTTTCACTGCATCCAGCACTACAGCCTTCAGGTATATAAAAGCATCAACTACTATTTTTTTCTAATTTAAATGACACATTTCCCACATAATTTTTTGCTCCTCTTGGTGACAGAGGATATGCAATCATAGAATATCTCAAAGTGAAGGGGATCCATATGGATCACCTCAGGCCTACATAAAACTAAGCTATATGACTACAAGCATTGCCCAGACATTCCTTGAACGTTGACAGGCTTGTTGTCATGACCACTTCTGTGGGGAGCTTATTCCAGTGATTGACCAACCCCTTGGTGAAGAACTTTTTCCTAATCTTCAATTTGAACTTACCTTGATGCAACTTAATTCCATTTCTGCATGTCCCATCACCGGTCACCAGAGAGAGAACCATATATAACCTACTATTATTCTTCCTTTTGCCATGTGAAAAACTTAACCACCTCATAAATGCTTTGCATTACATGCTTTTCAAATAGTGTGTGAAGTTTTCTTTATGTTGAAAGCAAGAACCACATAGGAAACTGTTCATCAAATCTGCCCTACTGGGCCATTCTACTGCAAGCCTTTTAGTCTATCGTGTTTCCAGTAATGAAATAATTACATTGCATGGCTATGCACGTAACAAATACCATTTAATTAGGAAGGAAAGATAATTAAATGTGCAGGTTTTTCTAAAGGAACATTTTAGGAAAGATTAAACTTGACTACAGTGAGGTACGTCTCTTTGTTAGAGCTGTAACACCTCAGAAAAGCTTCTTGGCAAGCAAAGTCACTCCTCATAAATATAGTATGATCTTAATCACAGCTAATGGATACATTAAAAAATGTCAAAATTAGGGCAGCAGGTTAAGTGAACATGCTGGAAATAAAGATAATAAGAAAGAACAGCGGGTACTGAAAAATATGTTTCCTTATTATATTGGAGATTTTCCTGCTCCCTCAGTTTTTGTTCTGAATCAACCTGCATGTAGCTTGCTCAGCAGACAAAGGCTCTGAAAGAAGAAAATTGAACTGTCTTTCAGCTGCATAAGGGTGTGCAGGCAAGGAAGGGCACTGAGAAGCTGGGAGTGTCTCATAACCACACCATCACTGAGCAGTTTGCTGTTGTAAAATATTATCAACTTAAAATCTAAGCCTGGCAGTCAGGACATAGAAAAATGTCAGGATGTTGTAATCTTTCCCCAAGGAAAAGAGGAAGGTCATACGTGGTTACACACCTTCCTTTTCTTATGGCATTTCAGAAATCGAGGAAAAAAGTAACATAAATAAGAGAGATGACCTAGATCCCCAGAACTGTTTGCAAACTAATCCTAAATTCATCTGCATATCAGGACTAGGCTTGTCCCAGGCTAAGCTGCAGTGAATATTTGCTCAATAGGGATGGTTGCTGTAGGGAACTCCAGAGTCATTCCGGCTTGCCAGGACCAGATCACTTAGAACAAACCCACGTTCAAAACATTATTAACTTCCAAATAACAGCAGATCACTCAGGATCTTCTCCCACAGTCACTCTTCCAGTGCTGAATCACTCTTATGGTGAAATCTAATTTTCCTTCATATAAAATAGGAATTTCCATTGTTTCAACCTGTGATGCCACATTTTTTTGTAATGCACCTCTGAGAGATGTCTGGCTGCCCTCTCTCAAATCTCCTTTAGCATTTCCTCATCTGTGATGCTATCCCCTGACCATCTTCTGCTTTCCCTTACATGCTACTCTGATTCATCGGCATCTCTCTTGCTTTGGAAGCACCATTACCTCAAAATTATTTTTAGCTCAAACAAGATGAAAACGTGAGTTAAATCAAACAGCCATGCATAAAACATAAACCAGACAGAGGTTTATAGAAATACCTACTTGAAGACTGTGCAAATGGAGCCAGGTTTATGACATCTCGTATGCATCTAGATAACCCCTAGTGTCAGATGAAAGGGTTTCCATGGGAAAGCATCTGATATCGGGAACATGTTCACTTCTAGAGCCCAGATCTATGTGCATTATTTAGTTTCAAAAGTTTTCCCTCTTTCCTCTCCCTGCTTTTCACCACGTTTACATGAAGCCATACAGCAATGCCAACAATCCTGGCACATCATCACTTCCTCCTACATCTTCAGTGGCACTTACACAATCACTAAGCTGCCTTAATATAGATGTGGCTCACTGCTATCCTGAGTACCATGCTAAGCTCTTTGCAAAGTGCCAACCCATTCTGAGTGAAATGCACTTCTCTAAAGCAGACGTATTTACACGGTTCAATCCAATGTAACAGAAATTGCATGGTGAGGCAGGGAGGGAATTAATTTTCATGTATAATGGAACACAGAATCATAAGCTGGGTAAGATTTGACTAAATACACAGAAGCTGTTGAAAGTAAAGAAGTGAATACTTTAAAACCGTCCAATCTTCATCAGCTCAGAGGAAAAGTGTTTATCAACCAAGGGATCAAGATTAATAAACAACTTTGTATTATCTTTTTTTAAAAGTGGGGTGGGGGAAGTAAAACCAATTCCTACAATAGTTATGTGTGGTGAATGAGTGTTTTAAGGTCGATTTTCTAAAATTATTTCTATTGCAGAATTTTCAGTATCAACCCACTAAGTTACTCACAGTTTTGTTTCTCCAACCTCATAAACATTGACTAGCCAGCCATGAGGCTCCAAGCAGTCTGGAGCATAGCAGAGGGGAGGAAATAGCACTCAGTGACAAGAGCAATGCCAGCTGAGCTGATGCCAGACCTGACAGTCTTAAAATGACTGTCTCGTAAAGAAGATATTTCAAATAATGACAGACAAATGGATTTTACTGGATTATTCACATTTTGAAGACATTCAGTGTCAGGGAAGGCAATGTGTTGTGTGGTCGAATTGTAAACAGGTGTAAGAAATAACATATTCAACTTCCCTAATCCTATTTTCTACTTGTCACCATGTTGCTGCCTGTAAGAGTGGAATACAAACAGCTGCACACCACTCCATGTACACAGGCTCTGTATTAAATGCTAAGACAATTGCAATTAATTGGTACTGGACTTCTCTTTAAGCTCCTTGTGTAGTTCAATTGTGATGCTGTTCACAAGAGATTTGGAAGATTATGGCTTGTTCTATCTTTCCTGTTATTAAAAAGCTGGTGTGGATGGATTTAAAGAAAAAGAGAGAAGAAGAGAGATAAGTAGAAGAAGAAATCCTATCCTTTAAGAAAAAATATCACATCAATTTGCATGCAATCAGTAAATTACACCACTGGCTCTATTATGAATATTCCCATGTGACAAAAACAAAAAGAAATGCAGCACATCCTGGGAAGAAAGCAGCATGAAGGAAACTAAATTGCTTCTAGTCCCCAGGTTGCATCATTCAAAATTAACCTACATCATTTTATGTAACCACAGTTTGCAAAATGAATACCATAACAGTCTATGCAGACAGCAGCAAGAATCCACACAAACTAAAGAATGAGTATGTTTGAAGCTTCATCCCAATTTCTAATCACTAAAATATCCCCAAATGTTTAAAGATCTTTATTGGATCTGACAAGCTTCATTATTTCCAAAAATTGTAAATCCTAGTTTCTTAAAAATCAAAAAAGACATTGAAAGAGAGGTGCACAAATTATGTCATAAAATAAACTTTCCACCTACACTGAATTAGGCATAATTAGAATAGTGTGACACATTTATAACAACAACTTGTAGTCAGAGGAATTATCTTCTTTTAATATTCCTTTCAAAATTCAGCGCATAAAATACTTGAACCTTTCTGGCAAACCTAAGGTCAATTTTAATAAAAATGGATGTTTTTTTCAGTGCTCAGGCTCAAGATGAAAGTCAATAAAACATGGAAATATTAAATTAAGATTGCTTTGATTTTGAAGAATAACAACTCTTGCTCATAATATTTATCATAACAAATGTAAAAGGTAACTGTGCATCCCAATCAATTGAAACTAAATATGCTGTGCAATTCCTACAACTGAATACTTCCCAGTCTTGAGAGGGAAGTACATATCCCTAAATACTTAATGTCACTATTTTATAGCGGCTACTGAGGTATCACACTGGAAAGGCAAGTCTTTCAGTTACATGGGCCCAGATTGGGTTCCAAAGAAGTCTGCAGGATGATTTATAATTTAAGGGAGGGGTTTGCCCTTTTTTTCAGGCTACATTTTCAGCACTCAGCAGCTCTACTCTGAGTAAGTGACTGAACAATTACATTATCAGATTTTTGCAGTGCTACTCTTGGAGAACCAATGGGAATTCTGGATAAATTTTGAAAACCTAGGAAAAGGCAAGCATATCTGGCAAGAATGTCTGTAACTGTGAATAAAAAGTTAGGGTGAAAAAATACCATGCTTTGCAGCATTGTAAGAAGACATAGGTGAAAATCTTCAGCCTCTTAGTATGCCTTTTAGAAATCTAAAAGCTTTTACTGGCCCACATTTAACTAAACAGCCTCCCATTCCAACTCCTGGTTTCAAAACAATATTAAACAACCGTTAGTCATTGAGTTTCCAACTTGATACTTTCATAAAAAAATGAGATATTTTCACATATGAACTAAAAGTGCATTATCTAATTGCATTTGTGCATCATGCATCAACTCTCAAGATTAAGGTAGATGTGCAGTGAATACTTAATCAGTTGAGTCATTCTTCCTTTGAGGTTCATCATTTGACATATTTCATCAACATATTTAGTTAGAATTTATTGTTAGTATTTTTGTTCTAAGGATTGAATATTGATAATAAAATCCTGAGAAGTTCTTAAAAAGACAGATTATCTGTACAAATGGCACAAATGTAAGAAAAGTTCTGAACAATCTAATCCTTTCTGGACAAAGATCTTTCCATATCCTGGAGTCATATGATTTCCTGTGAATCACATTCCCTTTTATTCAATTTCCCAAAGGAAAACATTTTAAAAATAAAGAAAGATTAAAATATTGTCTTTCCATTAGACTATAATAAAAAGTCTTTTTCCATACTGAATATAGAGCAGGTAAAAGTTTATTGTCTCCTGATGCATGTTCATCTCCTGCAAACTATTTATAATCAGAAAATATATTTTCACTGATCTGTAAGAAAATAGCTTTGTATACACTAAACTGAAGTACTAAAAATATTAATTCTTAGCAGCACAATGAAATTTATTAACTTCTAGAATCTGTATTATGGATAGTAGGGACATTACCTTGCTTTTAAGGTGATATTTGCACTGTTAAGAAACATGTTATCATAGAATTATAGAATGGTTTGTGTTGGAAGGAACTTTAAAGATCATCTACTTTCAACTCTCCTGCTGTAAGCAGGGACACCTTTCACTAAACCAGGTTGTCCGGAGCCCCATCCAGCCTGGCCTTGAATACTTCCACAGATGGGGCATCCACAATTTCTCTGACCAACCTTTTCCAGTGCCTCAACACCTGCACAGTAAAGAGTTTTTCCTAATATCTAATCTAAACCTGCTCTCTGTCAGTTTGAAGCCATTTCCCCCCCCCTCACATGCCCTTGTAAAAACTCCCTCTCTAGCTCTCCTGTGGGGTCCCTTCAGGTACAGGAAAGCCACAATTAGGTCACTCCAAAGCCTTCTCTTTTCCAGGCTGAACAATTCCAATTCTCTCAGCCTTTCCTCACAGGAGAGGTGCTCCATCCCTCTAATCAACTTGGTGACTCTTCTCTGAACTCACTCTAACAGGCCAATGTCCTTCCTGTGCTGGGGACAGGATGCAGCAAACCAGTACTGGGATCTCACCAGAGCAGAGCAGAGGGGCAGAATCACCTTCTTTGACGTGGTGCCCACACTGCTTTTAATGCAGTCCAGGATGTTTGGCTTTCTGGGCTGCAAGTGCACGTTGCCAAGTCCTGTCCAGCCTCTCATCCACCAGCACCCCCAAGTCCTCTCATACAGATGACAAAAGAATAGGAGCTCATTTGCTTCCTAGCAGCCATGCATAACAAAACATAAGCGCTATTAGACTCAGAAAGGACTGTTTCTGGAAAATTACAATATGTGCTGAGGAACCATGTTGTGGGGTGTCTGTTAACACAGTATCACTTAACTTGTTTTGAGTATGAGCTATTTTTATATGTCATCAAAGTGATCAAAAACACCACACAGAACAAACTGTTGATGGCAACCTTGGTCAACATCATAGTACCACTTCAGATGGAGAGGTGCATGTCAGAGCACATCATTGTTCAGTGGCTGCTACAACATGCACAGCATTTCATAGGAGAGGTCTCACATTGCAAGGAGACCTTCAGCAACGTGTTTGCCAGTAGTCAAACTGAGAAAAGAAAGCTTTAAACAGCTCATAAGTCACATGCCATTCACAAGCTTGAACAATGTTCTTCCGATTAAAAGATCAAGGTCATTTACTTTTTAAACATATGGTCTACCAAAAAAGGCACACTCTTCCCAACTCAAAATATGTGAACAGAAGGAACTGCTATCATCAGACTGCAGCACTGAAACCATTTAGGAATGCCTTTATATCAACCCTTTCTAAAGCACAAACTACACACCGAAGCAGTACTTCATTGCTATACTATTAAGTAGGTAAATTGACTTCTCCATTAGGTAAAGGGAAAAACAAATGCCAAAGAAATAGCATGCCCTAACATAGTCTGGAAAAAGAAGAGAGGAAGCCAATCATGGACTTTTTGAAATGCTGCTGAATATCAAGCTCTTGGTAAAGATTAATTGGATGAAGACTGGTTTTAGAAATATATTCATATATTTAAAGGACAAAATATTCGTAGCAAATTATCGCTTTTTGCTGGGGTATTTCTATATTACAACCTGATTTCAATACAGCTTTCAGACCAAGATTCCTTTCTTTGCTTTGACATACCCATTTTCACTAACTTAACTGATAAATGGTACAGGAATATTTATGGACTGGTGCATGTGTCTAAGATATTCACTCACATTTTTTAAATCAACATACCCTCTCAGTCAGATCTAGACAACCTTGTCTGAAGTCTACTTAATAAAGATTAATTCAGCTTGCAGTGGCAGTCAATGTGTTATGTTTTTTGTCTTGAACATCCCACTGAAGAAGAGCAAGTTAGAAAGACTTCACTAAATAAATCAGTTAGAGGGATCCTACGCAAGGCATAAAAAGTAATGATTATACAGCAAGAGCACTCACAGGTACCTCAGGTTCTAGCTTCAGGCCAAGTGCACACGTTTCCATTGCTGATATCTCCAGGTACCTTATCATATTCCCAAGTTTTCTTTGTGGACACAAGGCACTTTGTCAAGCTGCCAACAGATACTTCCAGAGTGGAGATGAGTCTCCACTCTGCTTCACGAAACTCCTGCAGGCAGGAATCTGTAAATGCATGCACTGTTATTCCTTCACATTCAGACTAATTTTATCAGAGGCATCAGGACATATTTGTGAGTTCTGATTTTCATTTGTCAAATAGTTTCATTAAGGAAATTAAAGAAAAACAAATGACTGAAGAAGGAAAAGGAGCTGGGGATATGGAAGACTCAAAATAACATTTGGTCATAATAAAGCAGATTCAGTCAAACCAAGAAAATTAAAAAAAAAAAAAAAAGACACCACAAACTCCTAAAACTGTTGCCCTGTTGCCTGTTTGGGTGAGTAGTTTTGATCTTAATGCTTTTGACTGGTTTCAGAATCCACATTCTAAAACTTTCTCCTCTTTATTTTCTAAGAAAAAAATAGCAGTTAAATAACTTACTAAGGTTAACTGATAGTAATTAATTATCCCCTATGCAGTAAATTTCAATTACCTAGGCTATCTCCCCCCTCCTTTTTTTTTTTTTTTTCTTAAGTAAATGCAGCTTCCTAAGCCATTTCGGCAGATTCCTCGCATACCGTTGTCAGAAATTGAAGCCGTGACCTGCTGTGAATTCAGCTGCTCTCAGACCTCCCCCCCCTCCAACGCTGTTGGTTGATGCCGCGCTTTTTCAGCAGAGCAGGTCTGAATGCCAAGCACGGGGACTCACTGGCATTCATTTACAAGGTAGCAAGCATGAAGCTTTTCTCATCCAGAAAATGCTGCAGCTGCTCCTGACACTGGGATAACTTCTGACACCAGCAGTGACAACCACGTCAGCTCAAGACAAGAAGCAACAACACTGAAAAGAAACTCCCTGACTGTGAATCCCACTGCACTCCTGGTAGCCTTGCAGCACTAAGTGCACCACCCAGCTCAGCCATGACACCAATTATGTTTTTCCAAGGGGTAGGGAATTAGAGAAGCGGACAGGAGCAGGATGCACTGAGCCCACATCTGCTGCAGCACCAGCACAAGGCAAGATAAATGTCCCCTCTCTTTCTGTAAAACATGGCCTCAAATATTTTGACCTGTCCCTGGGTCTAGGGACTTAAAGAGCACAGTTGCTCTTTAAGTTGCCTGTCTCAAACACTGTCAGGGCCACAGAAAGAAGTCACCATAGGGTAAGCCACCACAGTGGGAACTTGAGATAAGCACAGAAGGGAGGAACTTGCAACAGCAAGTTGATAATTCCAGGCCTGATGGAGGTATCTGGTTGGCAAATCCTGGTTACTGCATCTGGACAAAAATTCCCACCATGGCAAACTGTGGGAAAAGAAAACAACTTCTCATACACATATCACCGCAAGTTCTGGGAAGACCATCTGTGACCACCCTGTGGATACTTGGAACCTGGACTGTATAAAGAAGAACAATTTGAAGACCCTCACCACCAAGGAACCCAGAGTGAAGGAAGACCAACGAGATGCCACTGAATCCGTGGTGATTATCTTCTACTTGATCTCTAGCTCTCTTTGTGTCTCCTGTCTTTCTATTCCTTTCTATCTCTCTACCTCATATTTAGTGTTAAATAAAATCCTTATTATTGACTTCAGCATTTGGTCTCCTTTGCACTTTAATTTGGGCAGAAGCATCTCTCACTCATTGGATCAGAACACTAGTACTATGTCAAGAGCATTTATAACCTCACTTTTCCTTCAGCAGCTGTTACTGATGATTCCAGACTTGAAACATCTGTGCCCTGAATTTGACATTTCATAATTCAATTATATATATTTTTTCAGTTATTGGTTTTTTGATTCAGCAATGATGTTTCAAGGCATTGAGAGATATTTGTTAATTATGATTTTCATTTGGCAAATGATTTGAGAGTGGGGAAGAGGAAGAACAAATGAAAGAAGGAGAGAAGGAGGTATAAAAAGTTGCTCTGTTTGGCCAGAATTAGGCAAATTCAGGATAAATTCTCTTATACCTAATGGGATCTTAATCCCAACATCAGCATTTACAAAAATGCCATAATCTTCCCAAAGTGTGGTCACAGGTACCTCTATCTACTGGAGCAGGGAATGAAAAATAAGGCTATGCTTCCCAAATGAATGCTTTGTCACCAGGCTTTATGATCTCTTTCTTTTTTTGTCTCAGCTTTTGAATTTGAGGAAATGTAACTTTCAATTTATTTTTTTTTAAACAGAAAAAGCAAGTTGGTAAAAAAAATGAAATTAATATATACATATTCTACTGACCTGATCAGCACATTGCAGCCCTGGAAAAAGCCTTACCTTTTTGATCCCTTTGCTATCAAACTTTTGATTCTAATTCTGTCAAACTAAGTCATCAGAAAAGATTATAAACCAAGAGATTTAATGCTCTACAATCAGTCTAAATTTCCTACTGTACTCTTTATTGCTTTGCAGAGTAGCTCTGTGAGCTCACCTTGGACAATTTACTGAGTTTAATGTAACTGATATTTTCTGCAACCTTACTGTGTATCTAGCAAAGACAATGCAGCATCATGACCTCAAGGGCTTTCTAGCCTTTCTCATTTACAGAAAACCTCCAGAGTGGAGAATGCTAGATTGAGGAAGAGCTTCTTCCAGACATGCTCAGCATCACCATGGATTATTGCACGTCTTAAACATCTGACTGCACAGGGTCACTGCCTTCATCTGTTGTTTTATCAGCAAGTCAGTCCCAAGGTGACAAGCGCGACCATTCATTTCAAAAAGAGAGAGAGCCATGCGAGAAGAAAACAGGGTTGGAAATCAGAATCCAGTAAGTTTTTAGAAGCCATAGGAGAAAATATAATACTGTCTAGGTGCTGCTTAACACATTTCCTGCTTTACAGAGCAGGGGTTTATGTGTTGTCCTTACCTGTTTCAAAACACATTTAGCAGTGTCATAGAGTTCAGCTTTGCAGAAGTGGCTTTACTGGTGGAGAAAATGGAGCATAGAAATGTATAATGGCTTGGTCAGTTTATCAGGTATAGCTGCTGACAGAGCTAAGAGCATATCCAATGCATCCTGCATTCCTGTCCAGCATCCTGGCTGCCAGACTTAAATTGCTGTCAGTAAAAATAATATGAAATAACTGAAAAGGTGAGCCTTATAACCCTTGCAGTAATTCCTGGTGCATGGGAAGGGGGAGGCTTCTTGAAACTAAAAGCTAAGCCCTTCCACATTCTTTTCTTTAGTACCAGTAAGAGTCTTATCACCTCTGTAGCATAATTGGGCTACTACTGGGAGCAACACTGATAGCATAACTATCACAATATGGTCAAATGAAAATTTAGCAATTGTACAAATTATTTCCAGGGAAAATTGTAACAAAAAAAAAAATTGTCTTTGAGTCCATAGAGGGAGCCAATTCGTGTGCTGTGTTATGTCAATCCATTCATTTAGAGTTATAATACGAAACTAGACTGTGTCCATAAATACACCTGCAGATGCAGCCAGGAAATATTTCTTTAAATGGGTGCCCCACAAATCTAGACATCCTTGGATTTAAGCCTCTCTAACCTGATTGTACTGCAGACTCACCATTGTAGCATTAACACAAGCTGCAAAACCCAATTCAGCAGCCCAGTAAACACATGGAAGGTCAGTACAACCAGCCCTGGGCTATGAAGGGCAGGCTAGAACCAGGAGACTTGATTAAAGTCCGTTTAGCAATATCCACACCACACTGCAATCACAAACCAGCTATACTGCTACACTGCTATTTGTGCTGTAACCAACATGCACAACTTCTGTAACACGAGGAACACTAATCTAGCTTCTGTAAACACCCAAAGGATTCAAACACTTGCATGGTGAACAAATTTACACTAGGATTTCCACATAATGCAAAGGATGAGGTATACGTTACAATAAATAATCCTTTTTCCATGATGTGTTGCTGCAGTTAAACTTTCTTCTTAAGTGCTGTGCTCTGAAGGGCAATAAAAACATTCTGTCTTTTCTGACAGTGGTGCATGCTAACAAGGAAAATAACAGGGGAATGATGCTGAAAAGCTGAATGATTTAGATGGTGATTCAGTCTGACGAGAACTGCAATGAAATAATTTTAACTCCCAGTTGCCTTCGGTGACTATTTGAGACTGAAATTTCAAAAGATTAAAAGCTTGCACTTGGCATCAGAAGCTTATATCAGACCAAGTCCCCAGCCTGTGTGCTCACTGGGTGATAAGGGCGCAAAGGAATGGTCTCCCTTGCAGACCAAACTGCAAAGGAGCTCCACAGCTGGTGGGTGGCTGTGGCTGCACTGTCCTGCTGCGAGAGCTCATAGTGCTCTTCACTGCAGGACTGTGGATTGGTCATCAGTGATCTTCACAACTCACCCAGAGCCTCTCCAGTTCTGTCATTACTCCATGAGGCCTTTGAGTAAGTTCAGTGTAGTAAATCTTCCATCTAATCCTTTAACGTTTTGTTGATGCTACAGTAGGTCAGGTTAGGTTTTGGTTGTTTTGTTTGGTGGGTTTTTTCTTAGAATTGCCTTTAAGGCCTCTGAAAACTAATGCACCTGAAAGTAAGTTTTGCATTCCTTTTCTAATGGCATTTTATGTAGAAAAGTTGTGAACTGGAAAATTATGCATTTGTGTTTGCTTATCATCATATCAATTTGTTGTCCTCTCTATAAGGCAATCTGATGAATACCTAACTACTTTTGGCTTGTCTTCCTTATTATATTTTTGTATTAAAATTTTATGAATCAAAGAACACTAAGTTCATATTTGTTTATTTTATTAATACACATACTGAATCCTGAAGGCATTTTGCCCACTTACACTAAATTATCTAGGCTTTTTTTGTTGTTGTTGTTGCCATGCCCCTCTATTTTAGTTATAGCTTATATTAAAATTCTTCAGGTGTGCATTAACTTCTTGTCTGTTAGCACACATTTTCTGATTCTGAAACACATGGTAATTGTGTTAGGAAAGTCTTCTGGTTTTGCACTGGCAATTTAGAGAAAATACCCCTTTGTTTTAAGGCAATTTCTTGATTACAGCTTCCAAAATACTGAAAAAAATACTAAAAAGACTATTTCTTATGTGTATTTCAAGTTCAATTCCCTCTAGAAGAAAGAAAACAAAGCTTTTTCAGGCAATCTTTACACACATCCCCCAAATACAGATTCAGGAAGGCTGATATCACCATTCAGGGAAGTACTTATTTAACTGTGTCCATATATTCTATAGAGTTTCCAATGGGAATTCAACACATATAATCTCTGTTCTATATCCCAATATTCATTTTACATTCTTTTTCCCCCATCTCTGTTTAAATTTTATAAATCTAACGCTGGGGCCAACCTGCTGGAAAGCAGCTCGGCGGAGAAGGACCTGGGGTCCTGGTGGACAAGAAGCTGTCCATGAGCCAACAGTGTGCCCTTGTGGCCAAGAGGGCCAATGATTAGAAGATGATTAGAAGTTAATTAGGGGACTAGAGCATCTCTCTTACAAGGACAGGCTGAGGGAGATGGGCCTGTTCAACCTCAAGAAGAGACGACTGAGAGGAGATCTCATCAGTGTCTGTAAGTATCTGAAGGGAGGGTGTCAAGAGCCAGGCTCTTCTCAGTGGTGCTACACAAGAGGACAAGAGGCAATGGGCAGAAACTGATGCACAGGAAATTCCATCTGAACACAAGGAAGAACTTCTTCACTGTGCAAGTGATCGCACACTGGAATAGACTGTCCAGAGCTGATTTGGGAGCATCACTCACCGAAGATATTCAAGAACCCTCTGGACATACTCCTGTATACAATGAGCTCTAGGGGTCCCTGCTTGAGCAGGGAGGTTGGATCAGATGAGTCACTGCAGTCCCTTCCAACCTGACCCATTCTGTGATTCTGTAATTTTTCCTAAATTTTATTTCCTTCTGTTAATGGGCAAACTCATCTATGCTCTCTATTCATATATCACACTGGGGAAGCTTTTATCATTTCACCTTGCTCCCTGACAAGGAGAAGTGGATTTAGCAATGCAAAAGTTATTATATGACAGACAGATTTATAAACCTCTTGTAAACAAACTTTTGACAGGTAAGTACAAATGAAGTGCAATGGTTCTACTTCACTAAGCAGCACCTATTAAAGATTGTTTTCAAATAGTGAAAATGTAACATATATAAACAAACTCTCAGAGTTGAATATATAGGAGGCAACTTGAATGTAAGTGAGAAAATGGAATTAATCACAGAATTACAGAATATGCTGAATTGGAAGGGACCTGCAAGGATCATCAAGTCCAACACTTAGGTCTGCACAGGACCATCCCCAAGAGTCATACTATGCGCCTGAAAGTATTGTCCAAACACTTCTTGAACTCTGCCAGGCTTGGTGCTGTGATCACTTCCCTGGGGAGCCTGTTCCAGTGCCCAACCACCCTCTGGATGAAGCACCTTTTTCTAATATCCAACCTAAACCTCTCCTGACACAAATTCAGGCCATTCCCTTGGGTCCTGTTACTGGTCACCAAGAGAAGAGATCAGTGCCTGTCCCTCCTCTTCCTCTCACAAGAAAGGTGTAACTGCAATGAGGTCTCCCCTCAGTCTCCTCTTCTCCAGGCTGAACCCTGTGACCTCAGCCATCATGATCATGATGCATATGGTCTTCGAGCACATTTTGGCTCTGTGCTGGTACCCTAAGTAAGCACAGCAGCATTAAGAATTGGACTCAATAATCCTAGTGGGTCTCTTCCAACTCAGCATATTCTGTGATTCTTCTGTAGGGATCCCCTCAGGGACCCTAACACCCCAGAGAGGAGTTTTAATTTTCCTTTGTTTCCCAGCATCCAAATCTATTTTGACTGTAATTAAATTGATTTTCCCCAAGCAAAGTAGGTGAATATGTCTTGCCCATGACAGTATTTGTTAAGTACTGTCCTTATCTTTATCTCAATGCACAAGCTTTCTTGTCTATTTTCTTCCCCTGTCCTGTTGAGGAGGTGAAGTCAGAGGGCAGCTGAGCGGGCACCTGACAGCTAGTTGAGGTCAACCCAATACAGCCCTTCAGTGCCAAAGAGCAGCCAAGTGCAGCCTGCCAAGTGCAGGCTGGCTCTCCTCTTCCCTCCAGAGGATGCCTCTCTGCTCCAGCCTATGCAAAAGAAGATAGCATGGGTATGAACACTGCAATGTAAACAAGTCCTCTGCATCAGTCCCAAAAAGCTGGGAGCAGCAGCAATTCTTGTAGCTAAGAATCAGGAGCAGGAAGCAAAGAAACAATTATCCAGATCAAGCAGCTGCAATTAGACTCAGGCAAAGGGAAAGTTGTAGACACTGTGCAAACTTAAAAACTTCCTATCTAATCCATAGGGAAATCAAGATTGAATACCAAAAGATAAGCAATAATGGCTAAAATTTGTTGCTAAAATAAGTATTTAAAGGGGGGTTATAAGAAAGATGGGGACAAACTTTTTAGTAGGGCCTGTTGTATAGGACAATGAGTAACAGTTTTAAACTAAAAGAGGCTAGATTCAGACAAGATGTAAGGAAAAATTTTTTTTATAATGAGGCTGCTGAACCACCAGAACAGGTTTGTCAGAGAGGTGTCAGATGCCTCATCCCTGGGAACATTCAAGGTCAGGTTTATGGGGCTCTGAGAAACCTGGTCTAGTTGAAGATGTCCTTGCCCATTGCAGGGAGGTTGGACTAGATGTCCTTTAAAGGCCCCTTCCAACACAAACTGTTCTATAATTCTACAAAATGTAGTGTTGCTGTGAAGAATCTCAGTCACATGGAAATTTTGACACAAAGTATTTAAGTGGAAAGGACGTACTACGAATTTTAAATGCAGCCTTGTTGTGCCAAAATGACGATAAAGCATAAACACAGAGGCTAAGGGAAAAATTGAGGAAATAATGCAATATCTGACAGGTTAAAAAATGCAGAAGCCAAGCCCATAACCACCTGTTCTTTAGCTGTGTGAAAAGTCAAGACATCAAAACGACTATTCATTCTGCCTTTGGTAAAATGAACAATACTATTTTACTCTAAATCTTTAGAATACCCCAGGCACCATGGAGCTAGGATACAATGTCAGTTGCGTGCCTTGTTTCAATAAGTTTTCTTGAAAAATAGCAGTCAAATATGCAGATGGTTCCTTGAGACCCAAAGGACAATAATAGCCTTGCAAATTAGGTTAAGCTGCTAAGGTAAATTCTGCTCCACAGCTGGGTATGAGGGACTTTTCATGAGCGAGTTTTCAAAAATCCTGTTCTCCAAAGCCAAGGATGGCCCTTGCAGTAAGGCAAACAAAGGAGGTCACAGAAGGGCTGCATGGATGCACAAGCAGGTTCCAACTAAAACATAAAAAAGAAGCATACAATGTGTGGAACCAGGGTCTGTGAGCTTCCCAGTACAAGAGAAACGTGAAGCGAGTCCAGCACAGGGCCACAAAGATGATTAAGGAACTGAAGGATCCCTCACACAAGGAGAGGCTGAGAGAGCTGTGACTGTTCAGCATGGAAAAGAGAAGGCTCAGGGCGGGGTATCCTAATAATGTCTATAAATACCTCATGGAGGAGTAAGGTAGATACTTCTCAGCAATACCCAGGGACAGTGAAAAAAGGTTACAGGCACAAACTAAATTACAGGAAAGAACATTTAAATACAAGAAAAACAGTTATGTTGCTGTGAGCATGGCCAACACTGGCAAAGGTTGTGCAGAGAGGCTGTGGACTCTCCATCCTTGGAGATACTCAAAGCCCAACTGAACTCCTACGCAACTGGCTCTAGCTGACTGCTTTGAGCAGGTGGGTTGGGAATAGATGATCTCCAGAGGTTCCTTCCTACCTCAGCCATCCCATGATTCTGTGATCCCTCAACAAGACCACTGTGTTCATTTACTTGAGGCATATGCAGAATGTAGACAATTTACTCATTATTCGTCATGCTAACACTTTCACAGGGTAAGAAACTACTGAAAACAAAGGACAGCAGCTGAGAAGAGCCCAAGGGCACTGTATTAGCCTTCACCATTATAAAATGGAGAGCTCAAGCCTGCTCAGATTTCAGTTTAAATTGCTCCAAAAGAGCGCTATTAAAACAAAAATAGACTCCTCAGTGGACAATTCTCTTCACTTGTCCAGTTCTCATGATCTTTTCAGAAATTAATAGCCTTCATTTTAACCTTGACTGCACAAGAGAATTGCTCTTTTTAAAGGTGAACCACTGGAAGTACAAACAGTCCAGAGCATCCACTGTAGCCTTGCCAAACTGCTTGCATTTTGTTCCGTGTCTGCACTAGCTCCCCTCTGAGACACAGTGACCCATGTGGCAGACTTGTGTATGCACCTGGGGCCAACATATTCTCCCAGGCTTGGAGAAATCAATAGTTCCCTGAAAGACAACCAAATGAATAACAGCAATTTATCAGTAATAATATAACTTCAGTTCATACTAAATGTATTACTCAACCTACTGAAACACTGTCCATTCTAACATGTTTCTTAACTCTTAAGTGTAAAATTGAGACAAGACTTCAGAAAGTTTCAAACTGGATTAAAACATCAAATAACGGCCAAATATTTAATCCATCAGTTGCCAGACTTCCAGATATGTATCCTAAAACAACACCACACAAAGTAAGTTTGTTGCTTCAGTGATTTATTTCTGTAAGGTAACAGCCTTTCCCCACATCCTTCTAACAGAGGATGTTGAAACTAACAACGTGGACTCACAGTGGTAGCAAAACCTCTTGGGTTTACAGTAACTGTAAACCAGCAAAACCTCTTGGGTACATAATAAGTGTAAACTTTGCCTCATCATGAGACATGAAGATGACAGAAGCTAAAAAAGATCAGATTAAAGAGAGCGGACTTACGGGAAGGTACAAACAGCTCCTTGAACTCTGAGCTGAGCAACCAAACCTTGACTACATGCATTGGTGATTGCACATATTACTGTAAACAAAGCTCAATCTTCATTATGTTCAAATTACAAGCAAGCTTACAGAAATAAATAAATAGAAAAAAACCACAACAAAACAAAAAGCTGTGTGTGTACACGTATGCACTTGAAAACAAGGCACATGAAAAAGTAAGGTAAAGAGTAAATGACATGTGATGGCAGTCAGCTCAGAAAAGGGCAAACAGATGTAGATGCGGAGCTCCCGATGCTATAATAACAAATTGATACGTAAGATTTACAGCTGCTCTTTTGGGCAGAACAATGAAGCTAGTGCACCTTGCTCCCAATGCCTAGGCATCCTTCTTAATGTATGCAAAATAATCAAGTTTTGTACAAAATACGTAAAACATCTTCACACATACACAAGAAATTACCAAACATCTCTTTAATCATCTAGAGTTCACTATCACTGTAGTTTCAGTCCTGCTTTTATTGCTGAAGGTCCATAATGAGAAAGGGGTTTATAGGGCTTCGAGATAACAACTCTTTTCATTTAAGTGGCAGAGGGTTTTCCCTTTCAGCTGTATGTCAGGTAAATGTTTCTGCAGTATTGCTTCAGTGGCAAACAACATAAATTTTCACATTGTCTTAATAATCTGGTTACTTTTTTCAGGCTTGGAATGATCAGTTCTGTGAATCGCATGCTGGAAATTATTATACACTTGGGACAATGTGATAATACTACTAGCTGTTAATAGAGACTTTCTGTAGGGACTTTGTAACTATACTGACTATCCAACACAGCTAATATAATTGTGCACAAGTAAATGTTTCAATACTATTGTCTTTATTAATGTATTTGTTTACGAATGTATGGGGTTTTGAACAATAAATACAACGCTAAGAAATATGGAGGAAAATATCTTTGTGTTTCATAAAGTTTTACAAGTGCTGTACAGCAGGGTTCTTTCAATTATTTATCTGACTCCATCTTATTCATATACTTGAACATACTTCAGCACCGCTGGGAAACACATACCTTAGCAATGCTCATGAATTCTGAGTGCTTGCTAACCTGGCAGTCTTTGAGAGTGGAGTCAGAAAACATGTCTGAAATACACCTCTCAGCCTGTGTATCTCCCCAGTCACTTTCAGAATCTCATCCACAGCCCTGAATTCATGTTTTCACATTGTAAGCTATCAGAGCTTTCAAATAGATATTTAACTAAGACGAAAGGGTTACACAGACTAGATCAAGTATTTAATCATACAAGTGCTTCTATATTTTGCTCTGTCCTTGTCCTTCCCTGACAAGGACTTTAAGGAAAACAAAACCACAACTGTCCAAATGCCAAGAACAGCATATTTAGGAAGAAGAAAAGCTGCAATTTCATAGAGGACTACTCACCACCATGGTTCTGTGCTCCTCCTTTCACTCAGAAACACAGATTTTGACAGAACCAGGTCTCCAGGCTTCTGTTTCTCAGGTCAACCTATGCCATGCAAAGACTGCAACTGTGGAGTAGAAATTCATGCTTTTGTGACAATGTGCTTAAATATTAAGTTAACTTTAAAATGCCTCTGTTCTTTAAGAACCTGCATCCTGCCCTCCTGCTGATGTGGCATGACCCCTGCAAACTGCAAACTGGTGCAGAGAGCCTTCACCACCACATGTGAGACCAGTAAGGCTTTCAGAGAAGGGAGGGAAGATGCTAACTTAGGTCCCTATGCCAATGAGGTATTTTTCTCGTTCAGCATGGATTCATGCTCATAGAATTGGTTTCCTAATAGACTCCCATTTAAACCCAATTTAAAACCAATAATACCCAGACCAATTCACCAAAACTGCCTCCTCCTAAAAGCAATCCTCCCCACTGCAGCAACACTCATGAGTGGTTTGTTGCCTGTCATACAGGCTGATGTATAGAGAGATTTCTGACTTCTGAAGAATTCAGTCACCACAAATGCATAAAAAACCTGTTTTGAAGCTCCATATGACATAAGGCAATGGTAAACAAACAATGCTTCAAATCCAAATCTTAGGGGGTAACATTAAATTTTAAATTGAGTTTGCATGTGGTACAAATTCATACCACAAGGCACAAGAGCTCACAGTGGATGTAGCATTCTGCATTAACATTTTGATTTTCCCTCAATCCTGACTTAAAAGCTGGGTTCCTGCCTATTTTTCTTCTAGACTTCAGTATCACATAAGCAGCTTCTGACTGCAGAAGCAAAATTACACATGTATGTCTCCGGTCTCACACAGCTTCCACACATTCCTTTACACACAGTGCCTTTCAGCTCTAGACATCCTTATTTAAATTTGTGTTGTGAGTCACTCTCTGAGCTTAGACTTACACTGCATCCCTTTGTCAGAAATGAAATTCCACCAGCCACCTGTATTCAGCAAAAAAAACAAGGACTCTGAGAAGACATCTCTGCAAAACTCCAGTTCATTAGATTTTCCAGTTAATTCCTGAACTTTTTGTGACCACCAACTACTTGCTGCAAGACAGAGACGTTTTTGAATGACTAAACCAATAATTTTTATTTTTCAAGAATAAAAGGGACACTGATGTAAGACAGACGTGTCAATGCTACTCCCTTTCTCATTTTCAGTGCGTGACTGTTACAGATTCCTGAGAAACAGGATTTTCTTGGCTAAGAAATAGTTAGCTCTTTGTGGAAGCCTTGTCTGAATGGATGATTCTCAAGGCTTGACAGCCTGCTGATTCAGTGCAACATGAAGTCTCAGTGGAGTCTATAGAATGGCACAGGACAGCTCTGCAATCAAAATTGCTTTTACAAAGAAAAATAGAGGTAACAAATTGATACAGCTGCATATAGATTTGTCTCCTAATCTGTCACAGGTTTAAAAATAAAAGGGGATTCAATTCTGTTTTACTGTCAACGCTTCAGGTACAGAATAACACTGCTGTTAGTAATATGTTGCATTTAATGGGCCTTATTCTCTCTCCTGTGCTGCAGTGAACTCTCTTGCTACTACCTACGCATGCAGACTCCTGAGCATTGATACAGGCCTCAAGGCAATGCTACCAGAACAAAAAAAAAACCAAGTAGTAATACCTCCATAAAGCCTCCTTCTTGAGATAGTATCTTTTGAATCAACTCCTGAATTAATATTTACACATTTTACACAGTAAAAGTCCAATATCCAGGGGTGCCAAGTCCTTGCAGGTCCCAGTAGAACCATGGTGGCTTAGGACATGCCAGGAGTAAAAGGAGCTGCTGTTATCAAAGACTCCTAAACACTTCCTACTGCAATGAGGGAATGCCTAATGTGCATTCATTTAACTAGCATTCCATTTCATCTAATGAACAGTAGTTCACATCAGAAAAGAAACAGGTCTTCTAGGAATTTCTGATCCAACAGGGCAAACGTGTCAAGACAAGTCCAGAAAAGCATCACACCCCAATGACAGAGTAGCAGCTTCTCTGACGGTTCCCACAGGGTAAGAGTAGAGGGAGGCTGAGCAGAGCAAGCTCCACTTTACTCAGCAACTCTCTTCTCAGTGCTCAGGATAAACCCAGAGGAAGCCCAGAGACCTATATGGCATGTCCTCTGAACAAATCCTGATGCAGCAGCATGGCTGATGTTCTTTCAGAACCAGCCATTAAAAACCTCTCACCTTTCCAGTAAATAATGACAAACTAAACCTTTCCTTTCACAGAACTATCAATTATTATGATGCCATTTCCCAAAGCTCTGCTGCACAGCCTGTCGTGGCTTAGCTATCGGGCTCATTTTTTTCACTCCCCCCCCACACACACTTGCTGTAAGTTGAGAGAAGGTTTATGCAGACAAAAGAGATCTGATGTGGGGGAAACAATATTAGGATTTATTACTTAACAAAATAAAAACTAAAGAACTATATATATATATATATATATACAACAATTTTAACTAGGCAAAAATATTATACCTTTACAGTAGTACCCCTCCTCCCTTCGGATCGGTTCAGGAGGAGAAAAACAGTCTCTTTTTCACTTCCAGAGCTACAGGTCTTCCA
>JAWWLV010000121.1:10312611-10341350 GCA_035041135.1 Platyrinchus mystaceus | reverse complement strand
CCCTTCATCGGGCAACAGTTCTTCCATTCTCTGCTGTCCCTTAGGGTCACAAATTCAGCTGCACTAGCATGGATCTCTCAGTGAGATCACAAGATCCTACCTGAGCCAAAAATCACTCCAGCGTAGGTTTTCTTTCTTCATAGGCCACAGTTCCTTAGTAAGACTGTTTCATTTTAGGCCTTTCACAAAGTTGCAGCTTCTCCGTGCATCTACCTGCTTCATTGTAGGCTCCTTTATGAGCTGCAGGGGAGTTTCTTCACTTTGTGGCCTAAGTGTCTTGTCAGTTATATCTCCCAAGGCAAACAAAATGACTATTCCAATAATACCTCTGAAAATCTTTTGGTAAAGAATTAACTTTGAAGGATGCTGCTACTTAAGATTTCACAAGCAGTACACTTTTTTTTTCTTTATAAAAGTCTTTCCTTTATATAGAGTCCTATGTAGTTGTTCCAGCAATACAAGCAACCCTGGAAGCAACCCTCTCCTCTGGATTTCAGGCTGATAAAGATAATACCATTCACCAGTATCCCTATTATATGGCAGACTGAACACACAGTTCTGAAAACTACAGATTTATTGTATTCACTGGTGAATTCCCATACCATATTTCCATCTTGCTGCCTTTGTGCACAGGAAGAAAATATGTAGGTGAAGTCAGAAAACCCAATTGTATCTTAGACAATCCAGTGACCTTGGGTACAATTTCCAAACAGGCACAGGAAGTCCAATATGTCAAACTATATAAATTGTACACAGGCAGAGGGGAGAAACTCTGTACTCACTGCATACTCAGTGAGTACATTTGCACTATAGACACACTTTAAGCCAGCCTGCACTCTGAATGCACATAGGCTAAACACATCAGTAGGTGTGTAGAACAAGCCAAGAGTTGGCCTGGAATAAACTTTGAGAAGCTACCACATAAAATGAATCACAGATTGCTCAAGCTTAAAGGCAATAGGAAAAAGCTCTAGATAAAGGTAATAATAAAGACTGAAGGAAAGTGGAGGCAGATAACGACAGATACAGAAAAGGCTGAAGTGTTTAACACCTATGCTTCTATCTTTGCAGGAAATGCTTATCACAAATAGTTTAAGCAAGAGGAGAGAAACATAGGCAAGAGCAGGGTATTTAAATAAGTCAGATGAATTCAAATCAATAGGGCCTGATGAAACTCACTCTGGAGTACTTAAGGAACTATCTAGAACAATCTCCAAACCATTAGTGATTGTCTTCAAGAACTCACAGAGAACAGTGAGTTCCCAGAGGCCTGAGGAAAGAGAAATAAAAGTGAATGGTTTTTAAAAGCTTGTAAAAAACAGGAATTTGGGGGTTTGTAGACAAGGTAGCATTACATTGACACCTGGAAAAATACTGAGATAAATTATTAATAATCAGTTTTTAATCCTCTCAAGCATAATAAGCTCAAAAGAAACAGACAGCTTAGAATTGTCAAGAGCAGATCATATCAGACCAAACTCATTAGCTTCTCTGACAGGTTAACTGGCATTGTGGAGTGTGAAAAAGCTCTAGATATGGTGGATTTTGACTTTTGTAAGGCTTTTGTAAGGCTTTTGAGATAGTGTGGCATGGCATTTTCCTCTGTGAAAGAGGAAAAGAGCATTATTGGTTTGGTCTATGGTGGGCACATTATCCTCTGTACTCAGAATTATTAAGAGTTTGCTATCACTTTGGGAGGGTGATTAAATAAAGCTCTGAGACTTGCTTCAGTTTTATCATCTCACTAAAGATTTGCATGATGGAATAGAGAATCCAGCTACAAAATTTGTGGGCAACAGCAAGCTGGTTGGAAGCACTTGGATGAAAAGCTTACAGGAAGTAATAGTCCTGATCAAGTGGTTTGAAATGGCTTGAAATCAATAGGATGAAATTCTAGATATAGACCACAAAGTAGATACAGAAGGAAGAAAGAATACACAAACACAAAATGTGCAATAATAGGCAAAGACTGCAACAAAGTCTGGGCTAAGAGACAGTAAACAAGGTGCTACATAAATGGCAAGTGTCTTTCTGAGAGGTACTATCAGAAGCTTATATGATTTTTTAAGAAAACAACTGAACATCATGTTTGCATCACTCAGAATGAGAATAGGATTTTTGTTCCAAAAGAACTGTTGCTATCCATTACTGACTTTGGTACTGATCTCTCAGTCCCCTCATCCCAGAAAACAAGATGTCTGGATTTTGGAGACAAGAGGGTACCCTGATACTGTCAGAGTCTTTGCCAAAGGAAGGTTTGCAGGCCAAAATCTTGTTTTGGTTTTTGCCGACATCCACCCCAGCAGGTTTTCCACTTGCTTAACGATCCAGTAAACGACATGGCTTCTTCCTACAAATTTTGCCTTACTCATGTCCTTTGACAATTTTACTACTAGTATTGGATCTGAAGTGTTAAGACATGCTAAATTACTGTGGCCTCCATACTTTCCAATGTCTGAATGAAAGCTGAGCCATAAACTTAACTACACTGCTGTGCCTTGAGTATACAACATGGCCCTGTAGCCCTTTGTTTTATTTTCAACCTTTTCATTAAGCACTTCCACTACTGAAATTAGCATATTAGATGTGCAGTTTTAATCTTAACAAAAATCTTAGAAAAGCAGTCCCATGCTCTTTATCCACTGTTATTTACTCTGTTTGGAAGACCCAGGCATGTTTTTGCCTTTCATAGCATGAGATGAACATAGGCAAACATTTCTTCATTCACCTTCTTAGCCTGCTCCAAAAATCTGACCATTTTTTTAATCATTTCTTTGCCATTCAATCTTCTTATGGGCTAGATCAGCAATACAATATTTTCTTCACAGGCATTTGAACCTCCTTCTCGTGCTACTGCGTCCTCTAAAGCTGCTGCAACACAGTATTAGTGGAAATTGTTACCATTATGGCTGGGCAATCAACTGCTTATGATTCTCTGGCCAGAAACCAATGCTGTTCTCATAAGAGCTAACAGTTAACAATGATATCTTATTAGAGAATAGGTCTGAGGATTGACAGCTTACTCTGCTTCTGTTATGCAAGACCAACCTTCTCAATTAAAGCTCTGTAAATCTAGGAGATTTACCTCATGTCTGTCATTTGTGGCTACCATTAAAACATCCTTTCTCTTGTTTTGTCTTGTTATCCATGCATAGGTTATAAAGTAAATTCTGCCTTGGAGACAAAACCACATGTGAGCAGCTGAAGACAGAATCTGGCCCTTTATTTTCAATCTGCCCAAACCATATTGTTTACTTGATTGACACTTTGTGAATTTTATTAATTACACAGTAGTTCCTCAGTGCTATTTTCTGAGTTGTAAACCGCGCTTTTTCCCTACTTTTGTATTTTTCCCCATTGAAGAATATTATTGTTATCTGTGTTTTCTGCTACTGATCTGTTTCCTTTTCAACATCATTTTTGGGATGTAGCCAACAGCAATGAACAAGCACTTTGGTTAATTTTTTAGTAGAAGTCTGCAGCTGGTGTAAATTAGTGTTACTCCATTATTAATCAGGAAAGCTTCACTGCAGAGATATTTGACACTACCTATCTGACTCCATATAAGTATTTGAATTTTCAGCATCTAGAGAGCCCACCTCTTGTATTTAGCATGATGAAATCCTTTGTTCCTACCACGCTACTCTTTATAATCAAAGCTGAATCCTTGAGCAACAAATCTAACACCAAACCACATTTACCCTTAATTCAAATCAATATAGGTAGACTGGAGGTATTTTTTGTCATTTTATCTCACTCTCTGAGTGATGCAGAAAGAGCTGGGACAATGGCAGTGTTCTAGTCTCCACCTCCTCCCATCCCGATCTCTCCTTCCCTGTAATGAAACCAGCTGACATCTGGGAAAGTCACTTGAAGTCCATGACATAAAGTGACAAAAAAAGAAACAAACAACTCACAGACCCATCCATTGTATACCCATGTGCCACTAGCATTGTACATTTTACAGAAAGAAACTAAAGAAAAAGATGGGCTTCTGTTACTTGGGCTAAGAGGATAGTTCAGTGGTGATGATTTAACATGATTATAAGTGACCATCTGGTAGATCACTTGTTTAGCTAAACTTAATTGAAGCTGCAGGCAAACTCTGAGAATGCTGCTTCAACACAGCACACTACAACCTTTGTCAGAAAAACCTGCCAGGTATTTAGCATCTCAGGAAAAAGTAAACCTCCACAAGACTGAGGCATGTGAATCCTGCAGAAATCAGAAGCACAGAGAAAGATATAAAATGGAGGGTCTGAAACTCTTTTTTTTTTCCCCCCTTCAAAACATAGGCCAGCAGACATAGCACTTCACTGCCAGGGCTGCCATCCTTCAAAGAGTACTGGACCTCAAGAGAAGCAGGTTTGACTGACCCTGCAGCAAATCTTCACCTCTCACTGCCTTGACTTTACCTCTAAGATGGAAAAAACAGGATGATGATTATTTACTTTAAAAAATATGCATAAGCATAAATTACTGTAATAATTTCTCTTACATAAAAGTACTCCAGCTTGAAGGTTTGCACGATGGAAATAATTTTCAGAGATCCTTATTAGTCACAGCATGACAAAATCCTCTCTCCTGGTACAGTATACACATAGCTGGGCTGTGTCGGGAATGTCCTGTTCCTCAAAAACCTAGGAAGGGCCATTTCTTCAGGATTTTTATGAGATGATAATTTGGCCTGCACAGCTTGCTTAGCAGAGCTCAAGAGAGTTTCTGATATAATGAGGACTCAGCATGCATTTTATCAGCCAGCTCTGTGAATGGAGATCACAGCCAGGTCAGGAGAGGGCAGAGGGCTGCACCAGCACCTCTGCCACCACCTGACTGCTGCTCCAAACAGCCAAGCGGAGGTCTCTTCATCTGGCATGCACTCACTTGGGCATTTAGATCATGGCTCAGTTCATAATAACTCACTATTATTTTGGCCCCCTTCTTTCCCAGATTTTCCAAGAAATATGTCACCATCTATTTTTGAGCACAGCATTGAGCAACCACTGTTCCAGACAGAAAAGAGGTGCATAATTTCAAATTGTAAGAATGTGAAAAGACCCCCAAAATCTTCCTTTATATAGAAGGTAAGCTACAGTTCTCTAGATCAAGTAGATCTTGTTTCAAAAATAAGTAGACACTACAGGAAATATATCTGCACCAAGGCTTAATTTTTCCATGGCTAATGTGTGCTTGCAGCATCTCCAGAATGGTACACCAAGGAGAGAAATGCTGATTAATAGATATATGCTTGCCTCTTGTAAGTTGTTAATCAGCCATCCCAGCTTCTGTTCACACAGAACTGTGCACACATATCCCTTCAGCTAATTTTTCAGCATGTAACTTTTCTAAATAGTACCCACTGTCCAAAAACCAAGTCCAAGCCAACGTACATCAATACTTCTACTCCCACTATTGGTGAAGGCAAAACTGTAACTTCCCATATATACACACAGATGCTACTTGGACAAAGGCAATGTACTGTATACACATTAGATAGTAGCACAGATGTCAGCACCCACAGAAAACTAGCAGAAATATCTGCACATCTAAAAATATCTTCAGTAACACTCACCCACTATTGAAATGTTGCCTTTGAATTCATTTATTGAGTTTATGAGGATACAAATTCATGGCATAGACCACCCTTCTTATTGAGGAGCCTCACATCACCAGCTACAAAACTGCATTAGCCCCACAATCAGCAATAACACAGTCCATCCCATCCTCCATGGCTGCCCTATGCCAGCACAAGGACATAACTTCCCCTGATTTAGTCAGCAGAGCTTTTCTCTCTCTCTCTCTTTTTTTTTTTTTTTTTTTTTAAAGTCAAACTGCAGGTAAGAACCCAAAAGCTCATTTTTAAAATGCAATAAGGGTTTTCAAAAACAATCCAACTTTGCCTGTAAACAGGCAGGTCAGAGCAGGGATAAACAGCTTAGCAGCGTGGAGTATTAAGTTAAATGGAGCATTCAGGACAGTTAGACCTGCTTACATGCCACTACCTATTAACTGCTTTGGACTGTACAGCATTATGCAGGTAGAGCAAAGGATTTGATGGAGAACACAAAACTAATCTTTGGTCATAATAAAAAAGAGTCCTAAATAACATCAACATTCCACACTTTGAGAATTCTGATAACCTTTCGATTTTGTCCTGCAGAGTTGAGAGGTTTCAATTATGTATTGCAGAGAGAAAAATATCTCCCTAAAGAAAAGTAAATTAAAAGCCACAGATAGTCAAGCACAGATGTTATTCAAAACCAGACTGAGACAGTTTTGACCACAGATGTTGACAAAGGCTTAAATTTTTTAAAGGGCTTTTAAAGAATGACTGTCAATAGAATTCCTATGGAACTAAAAAAACTTGCAAATATTTATTGAAGAAGCTGCTCCTATCATTATTATTTTAATGGAAATGCTGAGCCGACTAAATAAGATATACAGCATTGAAGCTACACATTTTAGTGAAAGAGATATAAGAGGCTTACTCTGAAACATTGCAGTTACAGTTTGTTGAGGTCAGACTTCTGCTTGGCAATAGCTTACAAGAAAATAATTCACACGAAGGAAGCCCACAAGTTCATACACGGATGGTTTACCCAAAGCCTCGTTCTGTGGTTGTAGCCAGAAGGAGGATGGGGTTGGTGATGAATGTGTCATAGCAGGTTATGGGCAGAATGTGGATATAGCACTGGAGGCATGTGGGAAGCCACACACCCGTTTCCACACTGTGCTGCTTGCAAAGCACAGCCAGCTCCTTATACAAGCATTCTACCAAATGTCTTTCCCTGCTGAAATCAGGTAAACGAGTGGTTTTTTGCAAGTCTAATTTTTGCTTTACAAAACCAGTTGTGGTTCTTAATTTGTTCTATTCTGACCCAATAGAGCTGGCAGCTCTCACACTGTGTTTGGCATTAACTATAAAGCAGCTGTACCAACCACAACCTAAATAGCTCCTAACAAGAAAAACATGGTTGATGACTCATCTCTGATTGCATTTTAATACAGAAACTAAAGAGTGTTAACTTGAGTTTCTGGTAAAGCCAACACCTCTCCACAACCAGCACAACACAGACATAATCCATAGAGCCTGTGCACATCACTGCAGTGGTCTGTGGTTTGGCGGGTTTTTATATTCCTCAATCAAAAGACCTATTTTGAGCTTCTGAATATGTAGTAAGCGGAGCTTTAGCTTGCTGTTTTCAGTAACATCCAAAACACTGTATGCTTCTATACTAACATGTGTAGGTGTCTCAGTTTAAATGAGACACAAGTGTTTTGCTGAGGATAAGTTATGAGGAAGACCCAAACTCCTCCCTCTAAACAATTGTAAATCCGAAATTAGGAGGCTCCAATTGAGAAAAAAAATGTGGAAAAAGGAAAAACAACAGCCCTTTATTAAAGGATGTATGTGTGTTGGCAGAACAACGAAAGAACACATATAAAACAACCAAACAATAATCCTATACTCAAAAATAATCCTCTTCAAAGCAAGCAAATAAACAAATTAACAACAAAAGGTAAACAGTTCAGTTTGATCCCTTTGGTGCAATTCTAACCACAGTCAGCAGGGGGCACTGTTGGATCACTGGAGATGCAGCACTTGTAGTGTCCTGTGCCAGCCAGCAAGGGGCGCTGTTGGGTCACTGGAGATTGCCACGTGGGGGGGGGGTCTCCCCCAGTGTGCTGGAGAAGCTGAAAATGGAGGTCTTCCTCCCCCCCTTCCCAGCAGGAAAGGAGAGAGAGAGGAGGGAAAGAAAGAAAAGAAAAGAAAAGAAAACAAAAAAGTCCTTCCCAGCAGAAAACTCACTCAGTCCTTCTGGTTGAATCGGGCAGAGCAGCCCCCCCTCTCCCCTGATGTGCACAAGAACTACTGCCAAGAAAGGGAAAAAAACAGGAACAGAGGAGGGAAAAAACTTCCCGAAACAGTTCCTCTCTGATGGAAATTCAAGCAGAATCCACAGCTAGCAACCAGGCTGGGCACAAAAACCCCCTCCGGCTACCTGTCGCCCGGACCCCATCCCTGTTTGAACTCTCCACCGCTCCGGCATCAGCCAAAAAAACTCCTCTCCCCGTTTCCCAGGAGACGAGAGGAAAAAAAAGTAAAAAAGAACTTTGTACCCCTCTTGAAGTCCATCAACCAGCAATATGGTCTTACTAGGCACGTCTTTGTGTTACTTCACTGCCTAAGTCACAGTCTATATGCCCATTCAACATCTACTTCACACAATGGGCAGGGGGAAGGGAAAAATTCCTGCTTAGTTTTTTTAAGAGCCAGCAAAACCATGACAGTAGGATGTACAGACTATGTACTACGTATACAGACTATGCACTAAGCTTTACAGTATGTCAGAAGGACTCATCTGCTCTCAAAGTGCACTTCTTTCCCACCAAGCTGGGAACTCAACATTCATGGATGCTAAAAGGAGGCTTCAAAATTATATCACTAAGAGTTCCAAAAATACTTCATTGTCCATCTCCCTTCAACAGATGCCAAGCTGTGAACAATGTGAGTTGCAACTCTCGTGGACCTGTTACTTTGGAAATCAATGGCAACTGCCAACTTACTTTTTTCCGCAAGTTAATTTTAAAAAATAAAAATAAATATTAAAAAAATAAAAGAGGAGAGAGGAACTATTTCTATCTAATTCTCCTTGGAAGATCTCATTAGTCTCTATTGCTCTGCATGTGTTTTGGATCATGACATTCCATAATACCCAGTAGTAGGGGTTTTTTTATTTTAAAGGAAAAATAGATGAGATTTATATTTTTTATATTGTTTCAATTCTTTTACTTTTTTCTATATTATGCCCATTATTTTGTACGAGATTATATTGATATAATAAGTATGTGCCCCAAATACAAGAAACTGCTTATCCCCATAAATAAGCTAGGCTTAAGCATATATAATAATTTAAAACTGAATCTTTCTAGGACTTGCATATTACAATGATCTCAGTAAAGCATTCTTGTGCAATGACAATAGTAGTATTATTCAGAAGTAATAATGTTTACAGTCAATAAAAGACATGATCAAGGCAAAAATTACCACAGAGTTTTAATCATCTTGAAATGTTTTCTTTTTCTGAAGTATCATCTCTATTTTAGGAAAGGAATTTTTGGATTCTTATTTATTTTTTTTATATATATATATAACTATTTCATGTTTAAATTAGGAAAAAAGTATGGTCTTTAAATATAGTAAACAGCAGGGGGAGGAGGGAAAGAAGAAAAATAGCTTAACTGATCCATTACTTAATTCAGCTACATGCCATACTCATTCTTCTTTTGAAAGCAATTACAGTATGTGTACCAAAGTTTATGGATTGCTCAGCATTCTCCAAAATGGTGAGCTATACACCGTATGCATCTTGTTTCAGACACAGAACGGCTTACACTGTTTTCAATAAGGCAAAAATAAATGAAATTAAATGTTGACACACAAATGTTTTCCCTTGAAATCTGTTTTGCATAAATTATTTGAGGCATAGCTATATATATAATACCTTGCAAAGGATTTGTCACAAATAACCTGTAATCTTTCACTGTATTATCAAAGGGATCTCTTAATAAAAATAGGCAGCTAATGTGGGTATTTCAATGGCAGCACACTAGATGAGACACAGATATATTACTATCAATGCATATTAAACTCCTAATACTAAGCTCCAGGTTCTGAGGACACATTTATTTTCTTACCAGTAAATTAAAAAATAAATATCAGACTAAGTAACCCTTTCCTAAATGATGAAGGAAAATAAGGGCTAAGTGTAAGTCCTTGAAGAATTTAAAAGCTGTCAGTACTTGTTGCTGTTCTCAATAGCAATGCAGACTCAACAGGTACAGAAATCTGAGCAATTCTTTCAATGAGATGAAAAGCCATCATTTAAGACCTGGCTACACTGGGCTACATCAATACTATATCACAATTTAACACTACACCCAAACTCTGCTATCCTGTTCTAGAAAGACATTCATTACCCTGAGAAGGCATAAAAGGGTTTTTAGAGAAATCCTGTATTACATATCCAATCTATACAATTATCCAATGTTACTATCCTATGGAGAGTAACAACAGGTTCCTTGGGTCCACCTTGCTGAGAACAAGAAACATTATTTTCATGAACAGGTATTTATTAAGAATAGATTGCATAAGTAGAACCTGTCAAATGAAATCTAGCTGATGTTAAAACATCAAGCTGGCAACGTTTCTACATCAAGCACACAGCGTTTGAATATCAAAGGTATTGCTTTTATAATCAACTAATGTAACTGTATATGTATATTAATATATACTTTCTACACATTGATGATGGTACAGTGTATTAACATACTATATTTAGACATGTCATCACCCTTTGTGCCATTCAACTATCTGGACACGTGTCTAATCTTCTCATTTGTATAATGTTTCATTAAAGTTAATAGTTTACAAATATTGGAGTTCCCTGGATCTGAATAGTAGAAAAATCACAATCAGGAAGTGATACAATAGAACAATAAAAGAACATATAGAAAAGCAATAGTGATAGAATTTCCATCAGTCTGTGTTATTCAAGTTTAACTGCATATATCAGTGAAACTATAATAATGCCTTTACCTCCTATTTGTTCCTTACTTTTTGAAGACTATGCGGTAACTGGAAGGAAGCAGAAAAGAATCTCATCTCAATGCTGTTGCTATTAGATGCTGGCACCATCCTCATAGCAACCTGTGAAAAGCAAGGACCTTCCAGAATTTGGTTTGATGCTAAGTTTTTACCTTTTTCCTTTGCCACCTTGGCTCAGCACTTTTGCATCAAGCCAACAAAAATATGTGATATATAACACAGAAAGCTTTGTGATAAAACAAGAGCACTCAAAAAATCTGTGACAGAGTCCTTGTGGATATTATTGACAAACAACAAGCACGCTGATTTCCAGAAAGCCAAGAAATACAGCTTTTTAGTAAACTGAATGAGAGTGCTTGTTTTGTGTGTTAACTCTGCTAATGAAAATCACACATACTGGTTGTCCTGCTGCAGGTCCAAGGCAAAGATGGAATGGTGCAGATAGCAAACTGGGGTAAGTTCTTCTCTATCTAGTGGACAGAGAGCTAAGAGAGGAGCGCCTTACTATTTGAGTTCCATTTTTCAAGTATTTCTGCTAACCTTCTGACACCACCTATGATAACACATTGAGAAACAAGTTCAACAGAGAAAATCAAATCCTGGACAATTATATTCTGCTTCACAGTTCTGGACATCACTCAAGACCATGGTGTGCTTGGAAAGACAGTGGCTTGCAATAGCTTCTGGTAGGAACCATAATACATTCCTGTGCCCTGTCTGTCCAACTCGCCCAGACTGAAGGCAGCCTGCAATGCAGCACAAAATACATAGAACTATACCCCCAACAACACTTGAATCCTGTACCTAAGTAATAGTTCTGAAAAAAGCAACCGGAAAAGTGGGCAAATCTAGATTTAGAAGTAGCTCTGTACCTTTGACTGACAGAGAGCAGGCAAACCCCTGGGATCTTCTCTGCATAAGCAAAATGGAACAGAAATAAGAGACAGGAAAGGTCAACACAGTGGCATGTATAATAGACATGCATACTAAATGAGTAATGTATGCTCTGAAAAGACTGCATTGCAGACACTAGCACTCACAGAGAAAGCCATAGACAGAATTTAGCCCCACACTGAGCATTTTGGGAAAACAGTGTCTCCCCAAACTGCGAAACAACTGCTTGCAGCAAGTGCAAATGATGGATCTGTATATTAGTAGACACCTGTTGCTTTAGGGCATACAAGTCTCACTAAATAGAGAGCTGTAAAGTGACTTTTCCAGCAGTAAGTAGCAGTAGTATTTAAGAATTAATAATTCATTATTAATTACTGATTTTATTAGCTATACTGTAATTGTGCTCACAAATATTTATTTCCCCATAAGTGTTTAACAATACTTTTTCATTTTGAAATCTTAGCACTCCTACAGTGATTATGTGTCTTTTTGTTATGCTAAAAGTGTTCATCTGGTTCAAAATATTTACCTCTCAAATAGCCATATACTCTTCTTTTTTTCACTTTGTGCAAAGCAATGCAGAAATGAGTACTCATTTTCACTTCGGTGAAAGCTTCTAAATCCTCTGTGAATTTTACCAAAATATTGTGTCTCAACACCTAAAAAGTAAGGCATCCAAAATCAGTGGCCTCTTTGGAACACATAACTCATTATTTCATCTTAATCATCTCACTTTCAAGTCCTCAGTCAAATTCCTCCTCCCAAGTCAGTATCTGCTGTCTGAGCCACTGGCAGCATTGGAGCTCCAAACAAGCTCACAGCTGTGTAGAAAAAAGACTTCATTATCTCCTCATAAAACCAGGGCTACTGGCACTGCATGGGAATTTTATCCAGTGGTTATACAGAATGAGGCTCCCAAGAGGTGGTAGAGTACCCTCCATAAAAACTTACCCAACTGGAGCTCTTCTCCCAACCACTAAAGATGATGCTCCCCTTGCTGGCTCACTGTGATGATTATTACTGCCCATCAACCGTCCTGCTAGCATTGGGAATCAAGGCACCGAGGAACCAGCATAACCTAACACCTTCTACCTCAAAGAAAATCAGACTTAACAGAGAAACTTGCAACAACAAAGTTCTCACCCTTCTTACTTCTCTGTTACCCAGAACAGGAAGCTGGAATTAGAGGCATATAAACTGCCTGGACAGACATGAAGACCTCCTCCCATCACTCCCACCTCACCCAACTCCACTGCCAACCATCTGCTTCCATGTAGCATATGTTTTTGCACTTCCTGCTTGTGTACCCTCTCCCTCAGAGTAGGTATCTTCCATCCTATCTTCACAAGCCAGGCCCTGGGACTGTTCTGCAAAGCTATGTGTTACCCCAACACAAACAGCAATAAGCTGCAAGAGTTGGACCATTTTCTTTGCAACTTATGGGATTATTTTGGCATGCAGATTTATTTTTCATCTAGCCAACTTTCTTAATTGTACAGGACCAAATTTAACTTGTGCCAAATTGGAATATATCACCCAGGCATACAGCTCTGGCCTAGTATCTTGCTAGGGAGTAGTCTCTTACACAAATTGAAACAGTAAAAGAAATCCTTTGGTACACTAAAAATGTAAAAACTACTGCCCCAGGGTTATGAAGACCAAGAAGGGTTTTCAAAAAGGATTTTGCAGAGAGTGAGAAAAAAAATTTATGTATATAACAGTGGCTTCTGACTTGTATCAATCTTAAAACCACACAATAAAAGCTTGACTTTTACCTCATGAGGGCTACACAGGCATTGCCTTTGTCTAATTCATGATCCCATAAATAAACTGGCACCAAGGACGATGCTTAGATCAGTGGTCTAATACAGCAGGAGAATGTTTGGGCCAGACTTTGCCCAAACTGGAATAGAGAGGGGTGGCAAAGAGGAGGCCATAGGAATCTTCTGATTAAATCCTCAGAGAAAGATTCCTTCTAGGCTCTGGAACACACACCGTAAAATGGCACAAGTAGCAATACTTTCCTACTTTCACAGTTTTGCAAAGGTGTGTTCTGTAATGCATATAAAATAATGGTCCATGACTATGAGAACTTCCAAAGAGAAGACAATTAAAACAAAAAGTAGTTAACAATCTCTATAAACTCAGTGCGTTTACTAGGACTTTACTAAGACATTACACATTTGATTAATCCAAAATAATTCACTTCCTATGTTTTCATGGGTTTCACTCCTTATTTCTGCAGAATTTCCGTGCTGCTGGTAAACACGTCCAAGAAAGGAATTCAAGATTAGTCCCTGAAATTTAATCTTCCTATTCTTAGGTTGAATGTGGCAACTTTGAAATAACAATATTATTGAATAATAGACTGTAGTGCATTAGTAAATGCAAGAGGTCCTCATTCCATCATCATATCTGTTCAAGTTAGAAGCAACTCCAAAAAAACCCTGATGCATAAAAGTTTAGAGTCCAGAAACTGATATATAACTCTTGATATATTAAGACTGTTTCATTTGTGTTACAGAGATCTGACATTGCTTATGATACAGATGTTACTGTTTAAGGTATAGAACCTGACATGACTCTTACCCTGTTACTGTGGCATAAGTTTGTGTCTTTAAATTTTCATTTATGTGAGAAGTTTCTAAATATTTTATTAATTTATTTTATTCATCTTTGTTCATTACATGTTCCCTAGCTTTTCTATTCACTGTATTCTGCTCCTATTTCTGAGTTCATTTACCTCCTACACTCAAAGTATTTCTAGCAAAATATTTAAAAAATCAGTATTTCTATTTCTCATAAAATGAAGAGGAATGAATATCATAACAGTAAAGAAAAATTATCCAACAAATCTTGTGTATTTTCTGCTTTTATTCTCTACCTTTCCTTAACAGGAAAAATGCTGGTGGAAGCTCTTTCTATTCCCATACACTAACCACTACAAATCACATGTGTACCAATTCAGCCTGTGAAAATGTACTGCAAGTTTACCTGTTGACCTTCAGTCTCTCAATGCTTTTGTGAAGAACAACAAAATACTTACAGTTCCAGACCTAAAAGTGCTTATATGGAAACAATAGAAAGAAAGAAAGGTGCAGAAGATGCTTTCGAACCCTATCTTGTCAGAGACAGCACTTTTGCAGCAGGCACAGTCACTTTCTTGCCTGTCCATCACTTCTAGCTGGTATTTCTAATTTCTGCTACTCTCACAGGTTTGTTGATGCCACCTCTTCATGCAAATTCTCACAAATTACTCTTAATAACTTGTGAATTTGCAATAATAAATGAAGGCAGAATGCCTGTAGTTGGAAACATCTACAAAGCTGTGAAGGCTGAGAGAGAAACAAGAAATTTCCACTAAATACTTTCAATTGAGCCTGCATCAACCAGGGCTCCCAAATGCCAGCCCTGGGCAGCCCTGACATGCAGAACACTCCTGCTTCTGGGACCATTTGGGCACTGAGCTCTTCTTGAAACCACTCAGGGCCAGGCTTAGTCAGCAATACGGTTCTGCCACCCTCCCACAGACCCCCTTGGACTCTGAACACAGACAGTCCTCCTGGAAGAATCAGCTTGTAGAAAAAATGGCTACACATATACTAATAAATTAAAGGTATCCAAAGAAATTTCGTGACAGGAGAACAAAACTACCGCAACCATGTCATTGTCAAAAAGGTCCCTGGCATGGTTTTGGCCCATTCCAATTAACATTACTTCCAATTTTTATTATTCATGACTGGAGGCTTAAGCATGTGCCTGAAACTAATCCCAGTTGTGGTTTGGACATGGCTACTCTACTCCATAGGATTAGAGAGTCTAATGGCAGACATGGATTGTTCTGCCACAGGTGGCCTGACGCTGCATCTCCCTTAACAAACAGAGCAGCCCCTCAGAGCAGATCTGTAGAGCAAAGCAGCTCTACTGGGGAGCAAATGTCTACACTTTTATGGGTCTCATATTTGACAAGCTCTTTTTTGCTCCTGTGGAGCTAGAATCCATTTGCAGCTGGAGCCTATTAGGTGCCTTCCCAAGAAAGCATTTTGCCATCTAGTTTCACCTGAAAGGAATCCAGCTCATGGTGTCCAAACCCACTTGGCTTTCTCAAGAAAACTGTGTGTAGTGGTAGGAGATGAACTTCAAAAAACATGAAAAGTGAGGTATTCTCTGAAAGGAGTGTTTCTGTCCTTATTGGCAGTTGTATATGTGTTTGTTCTAGGGCTTAGTGATGTTTTTCACTGTGTAGTTTCCTGATTGCACCTGATGTATTCGATGAAGTCATCACCACAAGATGCACCTGCAGAGAGATTGCCATTGCAATGGTTCAAGAGATGTGTGGATGTACTTTGCATCTTAGAAAATGGAAATGTTAGGCTTCATTTCATATTTGTTGATCCAGGGCTATTTTGCTTTCAGCAATTAATCTGGCCAAGCTTAATTTGGGCTTCAATTGAATAAAGACTTAGAGCAGATGCTCTGGGAGGAAAACAAAATCACAGTCCTTTACTACTATATCTTGTAACTGCTTAATAATGTTCTTTATACATTTCAGTATCTCATAGAGTGAATAAAGATTTTTAAAACTTCCTGGTGTTTCATTCAACTGTTTCTTTTATTTTGATGCAGAAATTATCTTAGAAGTCAATCTTCAATTACAATAAACATTCCTTGTAGTATAAATGCAGTTATATCTGAGGATATGGCATTTTGACAAAAGAGGAATAATGTATGTTTTGGAGAGCTGTCTACTTTTTAATCTGATTTTTCCAGAGGTAGCTTTGTGCCATTTTTGACTCAGATGATGGTGTCTAGAAATAATGATGGAGTAAAATACAAGATTAAATAGAAGTGTAGTTTTGGAGAATGCAAGCAGAATGTTTTCTATAGGAATAGTTAATATATTTGAATGCATACCACCTTTCATCATTTTGTTTCCTTTCTAGTGCAAAGGGGCATTACTAACACTACTGATACATATATGATATATATATAAACAAAATCTTAACTTTATCTCTCTGGTTTACAGATACATCTAGGTACACAGAGATTCATATCCATGTATCCTACATGTACAAAACTGGCTTTTCACCTTTACTTCACTCTTTACTTTTGACTGCAATAAATGGATTTTATATGAGGGAGAACTAAAATCAGGCTCACATAATTTGTACTGCATCTTTTTCCCTGTTATAACTAGAAACAGAGGAATTCCTACAGCAAATCATCTGAAGCTTGTGTCAAAATAATGATATCCATGCATAGATGATGACGTTACAGTAAAAAGCAAGCAAAATGTTATATCATATATCCATATGTTTAAAAAAGAAGGAAATAGTGCAAAACTTTATATGTCAGACTTCAGATTTCAAGGGCATTGCCATCAGTACTCCTCTAAGAATTTCCTTTAGCATTTCCTCTAGAATTTCCTTTCCTTTCTCCTTTTTCTCGGTGTACCTTGTATGACTTCAGCAGTGTGACCAATGCACATTGAGATACACAATGGCCCAACATTTGCAAGACTATTGGTATTGTTTGTGATACAACCAAGTCAACACATACAGCCAGAATAGTCCACATGGCATTCCTTTGCACCAAACTGTTCTTAAAATTAGTTCCATGTTCTCTGATAAATTTATGTCCAGTGGTTGATGTAAATGCAGTATGAGCAGATAACTATGATAAATCTATCTACTCATAAAGATTAATTGGTTCTATTTGCTCCTTCTGCAATTGTTATTTAAAGAATCAACAACCTAATTTTCATTAATATTTTGCAAAGAAAAATATGATTTAGACTACTATGAGTGTTCACCCATCCCCCTCAAGAAAAATGCCAAAGATAAAACTACAAATGCATAGGTAATTTATTTGCTCAGCCAAGTATATCAAAACAAAATATGTTTCTCTGCATATTCTGACCAACTAGCTACCCAGTAATATTTTAAGGCTGTTTAATATCAAAATTAAATATGTTTTCATAACTGCAGTTGTCAGGGTCATAGCTCCATGTACTTTCTTTGCACAAAACAGGCATATTTGAGCAAAACGGTAAAGCTAAAGGGTACATTTGCCTTGGGAATTAATCAACAGCCTATATTGCATATGCACATTTCATTCCTTTTGATAAAATAATGGTGAATATGGAAATTTTCCATGTTTTAAAAATTAATAGTCCTTTAAGGAATGGATGCAGACATGCAGTTTAAACTAAGAAAGTTGAAATAATAAATAAAATGCTTAAAGCAAGGCCCTCTGGGCCCATGACAGCATAGGATACAGGCAACAAAACATTCAGCCAGGTTTTACCCAGCAAGAAGATGTTCTTTTCAAACAATAGATAGTATGAATACAAAAACTATAACATCACCTGTAACTGAGTAGTTCCAGGTAAGAAATGAGAAGGTCACTGCATTTTTTCTTTTGTTAATCACAATTCACAGGAATACATGTTTATCCAGCCAATTTGAATGGAGCCAGAGAGTATCTCTGAAAGATGAGTTAGGAAAAGGTACCCTTGAGCTTCTTAGCAAAATCTGGGGGCCCAGGGTGGACTTACATTATATCTGGAATATTTGCATTCCTTTTAACTTTTTTTTAAAAAGTGATCAACAAACAAACAAACAAAACCCCATTACCAAACAACAACAACACAAAAATGTGCATAAAGGTCCTTTTTCTAAGTCTGGGTAAAGAGGATCATACAATTGCAGTTATGGAAGACTGCAAGGTGAGATTATGGTTCCACTAAAACAGGAAAACTAAACAGAATAAACTAAACTAAATGAAAAGCCTGTAAATTAACTTTTATCACCTTGATTAGCAATTGTGTTCATTTTGGTTTTCCATGGAATTGGTGATCTCACTACATCTCCTAGGTATGGCTAGTTGTCCTCATTTCTTTTGGTAGACAACTTTGCTTTGAGGTACAGTTTGAGTCAGACGTGCCACTCCTGTTTAATCAGAAACAGTGAGGCAAGAAAGAACTAATCTTGACTAAAACTTTTATAAGTTTATTTTGTGTGACAGATAATTAATTTCTAAATATTCCCATGAGAACTCATGTGGAGAAGGTTTAGCTGGTTATCAGCATACTTTGTAACTCATATCACATCGCATTATTCATCAGCTTACATTAAAAAGGCCACCTGTCCTTGCCTTTTTGTTCTCTGTGATGAAAAATGTTGCTCTATAATGCAGTTGTTCAATTAATCTGTACATTTGTTACAAGATTTTGCACATTATCATCTACTCATTCTGCTACCAGTAAATCTACAGCTCTTCTAGTCAGAGTTTATGCCTCTGTTTTCAGGTGTGAGGGAAATTAACTGAATAAAACTATGAAAACATATTAGTTTCTTGTTCAACCTCTCATCACTTACAGGCCAGAAAAAAGAAATAATTTTTCTGAAGTCTGAAAAGATCAGATAAGGATCTTCCAGTTCTACATCCCAATCTGGACCAGATGGTGAGATGCCATAAATTTCACAGACAGACTTGTGCTGATGGAATTTCTAGCTCAGTTTTGTACACTGAAACAACCGAGATAAGCTTCTGAATTTTCAGGTATTTTCCCGAGAACAAACCCAATCTCAGCTACACAGCACAGGTCAACCAGGCACACAGTTTCAAACTTTTTCAAACGTTAAAAGGAGAAGGGCTTAGATCTCAAATCTGTATCTCTCTGCACTATCTCTAGCCTGACTGACGAAATGCTGTAGACTTGTGCATCTCTAGGAAGGTACCTTTGCAATGATAACAATCAAAATGATGAAAAGTCTAAAACCAACTGGAAAATACAGGTATGCTACTCCACTCTCCACCACATCAGTAAGGGTAGCTCATCCCGATGGCCTCAAATGGTCCCTGTTACTTAAGACTTGCTCACTTACTGCAACCATTTCTGGGTTATCACTTCACATACATTATAGGATAGAGAGATAAAGCAAGCAGTGGAATTATGATGCAGGTTAAAACAATAGGAGACAGATTAAGAACGTGTGCAAGGAAATGGATAAAAGGAAGCTTTGCCTGTGTGATCACTTGGAACAGGTCCTGCAGCTTGCATCAGCCAATTAAGGGGTTTATTTTGGTGTGATTTAACAGCTATTTGAGAAGCTTGCATAAGCAGATTTAGTTATTGTGGGTTTAAATAATTTTAGCAGATACAGATGAAAATTATTTTGTTTGTAAAGAGCTGGTTTTTATTGTTGTTGCTTGTAAACACATAAGATCTAAGAGCAGTTTTCCAACATGTGAAGTGGCAGTGGTAAAAAATATAATTGCTCATGTAAATATTTGTAAAACATACAAAGGAGAGTTATATTCTTTACTGTGGCAGCACTAACTGTTCGCCAATTAGAAGGGAGCTCTAAAGTCTGTTGCCTTTATGTTATGTTACAAAAATGGGTATTCACAGTAATTTTCAAATAAAACTTAGTGCAAACTAAACAAGATGTCTCTTCCCCTTTTTCATGGTTACAACATGAGGCACTGCAGAGAAGGAGGAGAATGAATATTAAACACATAATATAGGGAAAATAACAAAACACTAACAGGATTATTATCCTATCTATGAAAGAGATACTTTTATTTTTGTTTGTACTTCAGCACTTTTCTTTCATACTTTGAATGACTGAGATAAGAAAACCAGCACTTCAATAAGTGATTACAGTAAGTTAAAAATCAATTATAATCTTTACAATAAAATCCCAAATTCAGTCCTCAATGATTTAAGATGGTTTATCTATCCCACTAGAAATGCAACCTACTTAAGAGAGATTGATTCCTCACATTAAATTGGGGGAGAGGGGCTAGGGGAGTTTTGTTATGGTGGTTTGGGGGTTTTTTAGTGTTTTTGTTTTATTTAAGAGTGGGTTATTTTAAATGCAAGGAACCATATAAAAATGCTTCTTATCCATTGACCTGGATTTTCTTGAAGTGGACCAGCAGCTGTACTTTCCCTTCTCCCATGATAATGACTACATCAGGATCTGGCTGTATATGTAGAATCATTTTAAATTTAAACTTAACTGATCAAATCCTAAAAAATAATAATAATTTTAAAAAATCATCAACCCTAAAATTCATAGCCCTTACTTGGATTTATTTTTCAGATAAAGAATCCATATAAACCTTGGGGTTTTAATATTTTACCCCAAATGATTTACTGGATGATATAACAAATGCATCTATATTCAATTCATCCTTTTCCAGTGTTGATGGAACTTTGGATCCTATTTCAGAGGTAGAACTTCATCCCTACATATAACTAATTCAAACATCAAATCCCATAGTGAGACATCTATTTTTTCTCTTTAGGTTCTCTTGTAAGTAACTATTTTGTCCTCATCCTGATCTTCATTTTACACACATCCCCAGTTCTGGTTCCAGAGGTCTGTAGGACTTGGGACAGTGTTTAGCAGATGTGTTTTCTCTACTTTAAAAAGATAAAAGTAGACAGTGGGATTGGCAAAATAGGGGAAAAATAAAATATTAGATAATCCCTGTTTCTATTCGGATGGGCAAAGGTGCCCTGGCTGTGGTGGCCTCTGGCCAAAGAGACCCTGACACCATTGTAGTAGCCCTTCAAAAGCATTTCTAGCCATAGAAAAGGCATTTCCCAGCTGGAACAACAGCTGGGTAATAAGCATATATCTGGATGTACATCAACATAAGAGTATAAAAAGAGTTTTAAAAAGGCACCAAGGAAATAAGAGATGGATATGTACTGTCCACCACCAATAAAAACTGGAGATGATGGCATGTTTATAATTTCATAATTTCAGCAGACAGCTGCCAAGGCCAGAGGTGTTACAGATGTTTATAGCAACTCAGGGCCTATTTCATTCTCCTGAAGACTAACAGGAGTCTGCTTTTATTCAGAACAAAACACTCATGCTGCAATAAATATGACAGGGCAAATGCTCACCTAATGCAAATAAACACAGCTTCTAAAAAGCACTGTACAGCTGCTAAGGACTTGGCCTTGTAAGTAAATGATTTCTTCTAATGGCTTTTTGCTTGTGAGAGACAAAAGATCAATCTTTAATCAAAAATGTAAGTCATACAACAAATTAAAATTATATTGTCATTTTTCATCTATTGCTCCTGTGACAACCACAAATATAGAGAGTTTGAAACACAAGCAGAAGTGTTCAGCAATCTTCATTTGTAGTCACATACTTATTCACTTCAGTAGTTTTACCCTTATTTCCACAAAAGAACTTAAAAGAGAGAACCATAAAATGTATATTTCCACAATTCAGTGTTAAACCAAATCCCCCCGTGACTCCCCCCTGCCTCTCTGCAACGCCACCGAAACTGGGCTCTACAAAACCATGTTTGAAGTTCAGGTGACCCATTCCACACAACACAGAAACATGAAAACTGTGCATTTACAGTCCTCTGCTGGAGGACTGTACACTCGCTTGGAAGTCAAACCAGATTTTTGGGTAACAAAGCTCCCAGTGAACCAGGAGGAGGGGAGTGGACTCTGGCATTCTGCTTTTCCTGCTTTTTGCAGAAACAGCTGCATGGATGGGGAAGGAAGAAACGGGCATGTGACACGTTTGCACGGTTAGAAAGGAGCTGTATACAATATCAGCAGCATTTTTTTTTTTGCATCTTAAGACTTATCAACCACTCCAAAATCCAACTACTATGGCAGAAAATTTTTTTCTTTATTTAATATGTTCTTCAGGTTTATTTTTTCAAGACTCATTTTGAAATAGTCAACTTTAAGATTTTACTGTAAGACTTTACTTTTAAAAAACTGGCCTAATGTGGACTCATTTACAGCCAGGTTAGGATATAATTTTGCACTCTCCTAGGAGGGGTAACGGGCTTCACTTCTGATGTGGGCTAAGAGTGAACGAGGTACTCATTCTCACACCTACACTGCCTATAGTCTTTTTGGCTATAGTGAATTCAGATGTCTCTTTGGAGAGTCTGAGCATTCAACACAAGTTTTTCTGCTGAATAAACCACATCAACAAAGCCACAGGCTCTGTATCACCAGAGATCATAAAGCACAACCCTTCTCTGTATATACAACTGTGCAGCAGTCTGATATATCGGCTTACTCAGTGTCTGATTCAGTAAACCACATTTTCACCAGGTAAAACCTTTGCTGCTGAAGCTGACTGAAGGTCTGCCTCTGGCCACAAGAGGTAGAACAGTTCCCCTTTGCTTGGATAGCCACATCTAAAAGCCTGTACTTAAAACCTTTTTCTTGCTATTAATTCTTTCCTAACTCTGAATCATTGCCTGAGCAGGACATAAATAGTAATTAATAATAAACAGTATTAGCTATAACAATATTATTATCATTTTCTTCTGCATTTAAGCAACAGTTCTTAAGCTCAGATGGACAACCTGTGAAACTAGCTCTCAAAATATTTTCCGAAATGATTATCACCAACTTACCAATGTTACCAAATATTTGAAAAGCTCTGACAATCTCAAAGAGATTATAGCAAAAATATTTCAACCACAATAGGTTCCTCTTTTCCATTACAATATTTGAGTATATTAAAGAAAGTTATTCCAAGTTGTTGTGATTTAACCTCAGCCGGCAGCTAAGGACCACACAGCCACTCACGCACTCCCCCTGTGTTGGGATGGGGGAGAGAATCAGAAGGGTAAAAGTGAGAAAACTTGTGGGTTGAGATAAAGACAGTTTAACAGGGAAAGCAAAAGTCACCACAAAAGCAAAGCAAAAAAAGGAGTTCATTCATGGTTTCCCATGGGCGGGCAGGTGTTCAGACATCCCCAAGACAGCAGGGCTCCATGGCTCCATCACGTGTAACAGTGACTTGGGAAGACAAACACCATCACTCTGAACATCCTCTCTTCTTCCTTCTTCCCCCAGCTGTATATACTGAGCAGGATGTCATATGGCATGGAATGTGCCTTTGGTCAGTTGAGGGCAGATGGCCCAACTGTGTCCCCTCCCAACTCCTTGTGCACCCCACCACTTACTGTTGGGGCAGAACAAGAAGCAGAAGAGGTCTCAACTCTGTGTAAGCACTGCTCAGAAATTACTAAAACATCCCTGAATTATCAATACTGTTTTCAGCACAAATCCAAAAAACAGCCACATACTGGCTACTATAAAGAAAAATAACTTTATCCCAGCTGAAACCTGCACACAAGTACATTTTACACATTAGGGCTTGGTTCTTGATACCAAAAAGCAGCAGAAACAAACTTCTTAATATCTACATCTACACTAATTTGTAGATGTTAAAAAGGGCATTCTTCTTTATTCAGCATGCTGGATATTCAGAGGATAACTCCACTAATTGAACATGTCAAATGACAGGTGGGCAGGGCTTTTTATTACACATACTGTTTACATATTCATTAGTTTGTTTATACAGTCACAACCCTGTTGGAAGTCCTTCTGTGGTCTTGTTCATTGTCTTGACCTCAGTTCTTGAGCAGGTACAGCATCATTGTGTCCTACCACCCAAACCTGTTATGTTTGTTCTTTATCATATTTGGGTACACAGAGCTTAGTTTACATCTTCTTTGTTTGAGTACATCCTTATCGAATTCTCTAGGACTTCTCTAAGACTGTATTGTTCCTTATTGGGGCATTCTGGGATCCTGAGAGTAATGTTTCTATTTCTTCTATCACTCTAAGCCCAGAAAGCTATATAAATTTATTCCTCTCTAGGGCAGAAGACCCCTATATTGAAATAAATGGAAAAAACGTGATACACAAAGTTAGTCACACATATCTGAGTGCCAATGTTATAGATCTTGCCTGGAAGACTAAAAATACAAAAAATAATTTAATTTTGACCCAAAGCAATAAATTTGTTTTATTGTAATAAAATTTTTAAATTATTTTGCTCTTTTTTTTTTCTTTCACTGAAGAATATAGATATCACTTTAAATAGTCAGAAGGAAAGAGCCTTTCTTTTCTAAGAAAATTTTCTATTTTATTTTCTGTTTTATTGATCTATAAAAGAAAGATTTTGCAAGTGATTCCTACAGTATCTTTATTTCATCACTTTCAGTACTCACTCGTCTTAATAATTTTGGGCTGTGAAGCAGAAAAGCTGAGGCAGCAGTTCATGTCTTGCTCTGTCATTCTTTCTGCAAAAACATTAACCTCTAAAAGGACTGGGATAACAAATAGGTGCCAAATCATTAAATGGGCCAAATCATTAAAACCAAATCTATTAGTTCATCTCTCAGCCTGTACATCACGTGGCACAGGCCCACACCCTGGGTATAGGGAAAGTAAGTCTTCCATCATTATAAGAGGATTTACAGAGAGGAACCAAAAAGAGAAGAAAAAATAATCTCCATTTTCAACTCTATTAGAACTGTAACTCATTCTCTCTCTGTGGATATTATGTATCATGATTTTCATAAACTTCATCTCCAGCAGTTCCTAAGCAGTATTGCCCCTTTTGGCTAAGAGACCTTGCTTAAAGAAACACTTTAGAAATTATATCATTCACACTCCAACCCATTATTCAATAAAGCTGTAATTATGTTGCCCTAAATGTATTTGCCCCACATTGAATAGTCTTCTATCTTTTCCACTTGAACAGACTCTGCATGCTGTTGCACAGTCAAGGGTCATACCATTCTTCCTTAACATGACTGCCTTCATTTTAATTTTCCCCTATTATTAAAATAACAGAAATAATAGTTTTGCAAATTATAATTTTCTTTATTACTGGCACCTTAAGACCTACTCCAACAAATGACTTTATTAAAATGTAACAAGCTTCTCTATTCTTTTTTTTCCTTTGAAACAGAGTGTCTAGGGATAACACAGTAGTAAGCTAACATTTAGATTTGTATTTTGGAATATTGATAACCACTGTGGGCCAAAAGTGATTGCTTTTATGATCTTTTAAGAGCCTCAAATTTATTTTAGGAAGAAAAACCCACAATTCCCGCAAGACCCTTTTTGTATAGAAAATAGAAATTTTTTGTTCAACTAAGGTGTATAATACTGTAATTAAAAAAATGAAATGCACACTGCAAAATTTTAAGAGTACACTAACATAAAAATGTTGAAGCATGGAGGATACAGTCAGTCCCCTTTTCCACATGCACACACACACAAGTATTCAGATACCTAACATTCTGCCATAGTTTCCAGGACTGTTTATACACTTGAGTCCCTGCTTCAAAGCAAACTGGACTCCAGAGGAAATGAAAATACTTAAATGTGTGGAGAACATGCAGGTAGTTCTGCAGGATCAGGGCTTTCAAGTGATTTCTCTTTTGGGCATGCCTAACAGCTGGCAACAACCTGCCCCTTCTTCACCACCTTCTGGGTGCTGATCAAAACCACAAGGAGCTTATTGCCATCACTCAGGGTTTTCTCAACCTTAAATGGACTTGTGTGAGGTTCCTTTCCGGATACTTCACCCAAGGTTGACTGAGAGGAGGAGTATAGCATTCTGCTGGAACTTTAGAAGCTAACACTTCCCATATATTAAAAACTTTCTTCGTACCCCACTAGTGTAGTAGAGAAAATTAATGTAGCAGTACTATTGCCAGAAAAGGCAATAGGCTAATGGCTCATTTACTTTTTGTCCCTCCTTTCACTTTTGTCTTTTCATCACTCTGAATTTATTTGTTTTACTTTTGGTTTAGTCATTTCTCATTAACAACATGTTTAAGAGGAATACATTCTTCCTCATCCTCAGTAAATTTTCTCCTTTACTTTCCTCAAATAAAGATGCAGAATCATCAGTTCTTGGCCAGGTGTTTAACCCGAAGTCAACTGCATCTGAACTGAGGGTCACTTTTGACCTTCCCTCGGGCCCTTGCCAAAAATCACCACTCAGTCAAGGCTTGTGTGGAATATTGATGACAAAAATGGACATACCAACACACAACCACTGATCACTTATGTGAAAACCAGGGGCATGTTATTTTTCACTGAGACATTTCAGCAAGTTACTTTTGCTCTTGAGCAAAGTACAGATTGCTAAATGCTTTATTATATTTTCTTCACACACATACTTCTCCAGATAATGCCATCATATCTCTTCTTACTCATCCATACAGCTGGCACATTATGTTCAGCTGGACACCAGATAAGGCAAAAGAAGGACAAGAAACAGAGGCAGGTAAAGCAATAGGGCTCCCAGATGACAGCAGTGCAGCATTGAGTTACATTCTGAAAACAATGTTGAAGACAGAAATTACTTTAAGCCAAAGAAAAATCACAGAATTGCCTGGGTTGAAAGGGACCTTAAAGATCATCTATCTCCAACCTCCCTGACATGGACAGGGACACCTTTCACTAGACCAAGTCGCTCAGAGCTCCATCCAGCCTGGCCTTAAACACTTTCAGGGATGGGGCATTCACAACTGCTATGGGCAACCTGTTCCAGTGCCTCACCTCACTTACAGTAAAGAATTTCTTCCTAAACCCACTCTCTGGCATTTTGAATACATTCTCCCTTGTCCTGTCACTACATGCCCTTGTAAAAAGTCACTCCCCATCTTTCTTGTGGGTTCCCTTCAGGAACCAGAAGGCCACAATTAGGTCACCCTGAAGCCTTTTCTTTTCCAGGCTGAACAAACCCAACTCTCTGCCTTTCCTCACAGGAGAGGTGCTCCATCCCTCTAATCAACTTGGTGGCTCTCCTTTGGATTTGCTCTGATGGACTTTGGACTCGATGTCCTTCCTGTGCTGGGGGCCCCAGAGCTGGATGCAGCACACCAGGTGGGGTCTCACCAGAGTAGAGTAGAAAGGCAGAATCTCCTCCCTGAATCTGCTGCCAATGCTGCTTTTGATGCAGCCTAGGATGCCTAAATTAACTAGAAATTTTAAGTATGCAGATCGGGATATAATTAATATTACTTTGTACTGAACCCAAATATAAGCATATAAAAATAGCATAACCAACATCAATACAATAAGAATTTTGCAACAGCACCTGCCCAGACAAACATCATGTACAGTATCATATGTACACCAGTACAAAAGCAGCCTGACCATCAAAGAGGCAAAGACAAGCAGTTCCATGCAGAACTACATAGCAGACAATATAAATTTAGTAGTCAGGGGTTCTTAAGTTGAAAATTTGTCAGTCTTTTAAACATTCATATTAATGTTATCCCCTATTCTCTATATAGTAATATATAGAGAACATAAATGTATATATTCACCTATATCATTTGGGGAAGCCAGGAATTTCAGAAACACACTTTTCTTTCTGGCCCCAGCCATCCTGTTTATTTTTAGTATCATGCTGTGTGTTTCATATGATGGGCTTTGAAATTCAGTAAGGTTTTCTGAAATCAGATTACCATCACTGTAGGGGAAGAGCAGCCATTAAGAAAAGTTCATGGTACAAACTGCTGCCTGTAGCCGTTCTTCTGAGAACAGCACTAATCCCAAATGTATAATAAAAAGCAGTAGGAAACAACAGAGCAACCGTCTCCCCATCAATAGTGAAAGAATGGCACAATTCTTTACTCATCTTTATTCTTCACACTCAAGTTAATTGAGAGATGGCTATAAAATCATCGGTTAGTTACAAAGTATATAAGAACATATTAGACCCTCGTATTATCTTTAGGCATGCATGTGTGTTATCCACTGATGAATCAAGTGCTCTCTGAAAGGTAAGACACGATGGGGAAAAACAGCGGCATTGGAAATCTTTTCTCAATAGTTTAAAGAAATATATAAAAGGGTTAAAACATATTAAAAGAACTGGCAAAATGCTGAAGATGTCACATCTGAGGCAGCAGATTTGAGCCCTCTCGTGAGTGTGGCTGCCCAAGATGCCCTGCCACCTACTGCTTGTTCCCCTTCCCCGTGTTGCAGGGGAAGAGGAGTGGGTGTCTCTAGCCCCTTCAGAGTGACTGAGCTGCTGAGAAGATCCCTCCATGACCCACTTCTGTCAGGAGTAGCTATAGCTGCTTGAATTGCTCATTTTGACTGTAATGAGACTGGAAGTTCTCCTACACCCAACCAAACAGGTACATCTAGAGCTCAGCAAACTCGAGCACTGTGGCAGCGATAAACAGTAACCTATTCCCACCATGACTGTGTCCAGGGAAAATGCTGACATTGGCAGTATAGACAGTACATTTTAATTCCACTTAAGAAGCTTTAACAGGATGATCTGAGATGAACTGCTGGCTCCAAGTCTAGTTCTGAGGGGACATGAAATGTTACCTCCTTATGAACAATTTTGCCTCAGCAGAGAAACAAATGAGGACTCTCATGCTCCCAGAGGTC
>JAWWLV010000121.1:10273241-10309661 GCA_035041135.1 Platyrinchus mystaceus | reverse complement strand
AATTCTCATAGGAACTTTCTTCCAGTGGAGGCAGTAATAGGTTCTCCTCTTATAAGGCTGCTCATTCTTATAAAACTACTAGAAATGTAGTGTCTCTGAGACTTCTGAATCTCTGCAATTTGATTGAAATTAACCAATAGATTAAATAGATCTTGGAGAATGGGGAAAACAAGTAAGTGCATCCTCAAGTGCATGTGTATATAGATATATATGCAAGAATGTGATCATGCAAGTCACTTTTCCTTGGGAAATCAAGCTAGATCACGACTCTAATTGGAGGATTACAGTGCTAGATACTGCATCTTGCAAAGTCTTTAAATGGTAGTTTGAAGCATGTGTTACCAGCAGGACATTCTCAGGAAACTTACCTCTGCTCAGAATAAGACCCTGTTTTACACTCGGGTCTCCTTCAGTGATGATTGATTCAGATCAAACAGTCAGTTCTTGACCATCTGCACAAATGCTTCTCTTGCCAGCAAAATTTTCACTTCACCTTTTAAAGCTGCCAACTTCCAAACAGGCCCCTGCAGCTCATTGAAAGTCCTCTCAGTACAAAAACTGGTCTCACAGCTCTTTTTTTCTTTTTTTTTGATGCATTCCTTTGCTCTGTTTTCAGTTAATCTCTTCCTCTTATACCATCAGGGACTGAATGTTTGAGTTTATTCTTTCAGTGCTACATGAGGGTCTCTGCTTTCTCCTTCTCTCCATCTTTCAACTGAATATCAAAGGTTATTATAAAGAGGTATTCTCATCCTTAATGACCTCCAACCTTATCGATAGGTTGATCAGAATTGTAATAAAATCAAGAGAGTTCTTGAATTTTAGACTCCGCAGCTTGGAAACCTCATTTTACTTATCAGCCAAGATCACCAGTTGACCTTCACCTCTGAGCAGCATTTCCTAATTTTTGAATATTGGACTGACAGAATAAAAGAAAACAGAATACTATTTGCCAGCATAATTACAAAAGATTCAAAGCCTATCTGCAAAAAAACCACGAGTACTTACACAGAAAGTGAATGCATTTCAACTCAGTTTTAGGATGTGAGCTGGAGGAAAGGAAGTTAATGAATGAGAAAGCATAAGGGGAGAAAGAAAAAAGAAGGTTGCTAGGCTTTCATTGTTTTCTTTTGCCTGAATACACAAACACTAAACAAGAAAAATGAAGACTCAAATCACAAAAAAAATGTTTTTTTCTAGGCACATATCTACGGCAGCACGCTTACTGACAGGTGCTTGGTTCAAAGGATTATGTGTTTTACAGATAAACTTCATCTCTTATGGGAAAAAAAATTTTTAAGACTGAAGTCACGAACACAATACAGTCACTGGTGGTTAACTGCATGTTAAAATCAACTCCACACAAGGAGATATTTAAAATCCTTTTTCTTCCCTGAAGAATCTATATTCTGAGCTCCACTTCTTTCATAGCAGGCTCAGTGAAGCTGCTGGCCTCTAGGCAGAAAAGGACAGCAATTTCTTTTCTTTTTCAGACTGCTTTACCTTTCTCAAGATAATTTATAATGTCATTAACTATTACATTGGGAAATCTGGACTCCCAATTTTAGAAAAGAAATTAAGTAGGTGCAGATTATCAACTGTTTACACAGAATTTGACTAAGAGAAAAATGCTCACACATGCTGCAATAACTAAGGAGAATTGCTTCCAAAAGCAAGTTACCTATGGAAGCATATCAGTGGCATTATAATCCAAAAGGAGATGTTCTTTGAACTTTTTAAGGTGCTTTGGAAGATACTTTTGGCTATATTTACTTTTAATAGGCAAATATGAATGAAAGTATGTGTTTATGTGTTATGGTTTATCCCCACCTGGCAACTAAATATCAGGCAGCCACTCACTCCCCTTGCCTCCACCTCACAGCTGGGGAGGAGAATTGGAAAGAAAAAGTAAACCTTTAGATAAGAAGAATTTAATAACTGAAACAAAATAAAATGATAATGAAAATGATAGAGAAGAATAAAACCCAAGAGAAATAAGTGATGCCCAATGAAGTTGCTCACCACCCACTGACTAATGCCAAATCCATCCCCAAACCACAACTGGAACCCTTTTGGGTAACTGCCCAAGTTTTTATATTGGGCATGATATTCTATGGTGTGGCCAGTTCAGGTCAGCTGTCCTGGCTGTGCTCCTTTCCCAGCTTCTCAGGAATCTCCTTGATGGCAGAGCAGGGGACACTGAAAAGTCCTTGACTTAGTGTAGGCACGGCTTAGCAACAACAAAAATGTCAGTGTGCTATCAACACTTTTCTCACACTAAATTCAAAACACGGCACTGTACCAGTTCCTAAGAAGAAAATTAACTCTATTCCAGTTGAAAATAGGACAGTATGCAAAATCACACACAGTCTTTACAGCTCTTGTAATAGATTTAATATGATGTACATAATAGATTTTTTTAATTAAAATTTCCTTCTCTGGATCTATTCCAGTGTTTATACAAAAACAGAAAGAAAGAAATTAATTTTAAACAAAATATAATATAAATAAAAAGTTCTCAAGGAGAATGAAATGTTTGTAGAATTCAGTCAAGAAGGGGAAATATAAGTAACTAATTTCTATTACTATACTACTGTTGCCACTAAATTGGCTGTTTTTGCCATTTCCTCCTAAATCAATAGTGGTTCATTAGTGTTATACCTTAATTTGTACCTTAAAATGAAATGGAGTACTGCCCACATCATTAAAAATATCTTCATATATGTCTATGGGTGTGTAGATAGCATACATATACATATATATATATATATACACAGTCATATATATATTAAAAACAAAAGAGCTTCTAAAACTATATACCTGACAGAGCTCATCATAAGGCAGGTATTTCCACAAAAGGTATCCAGGCTTTAGAAACTGGGAAAGCTGACAAAATCAACAAAATTTAGACTGGGAATAATTCTTTCCTTCTTAATTGTATCCTAATCTAATTGCTTAATAATTGGTACAGTTCTGAACAGACAGATAAAGTTAACACACTGCTCCATTTGCCAGAGAAGTTTCTCAAAACTCCACCAAGAAGACACTCACTCTGCCCAGGACATTAATCTTTCCACAGAGAGCTCATAGTTTTAATTGTTTAAGCAGCTGTATTCTGCACAAAGGGAAAGATGTATTCTGCACAAAGTAACATGGAAACATTTCATAGGCAAAACTGAAATTGTGTGCATAAATCCCAAATTTCCATCACATGCACAAAGCTGCTAGCTAACCTGCTAGGCATATGAGAGGCTGCAGGTTCTTACATTGCATTGCAAAACCCTGCACATTCAAAGATTTGTTCTTGAACATACCTGGAGACACCCTCATCTTTGCCTAACAAACTTTCTCTCTGGGTGCTAGTCTTTTGCATAACATAGTCTAGAGCAGGTAACCTAAGCTAAACCATGCCCAAAATCAATCAAGCACAAAACATACTTGGAGCACAATGAATCACGGAGTTCAGCTAAACCCACAGAAACTACAGCCTCTGTCATTCATAGACATGACCAGAGAAAGCTGCTGAGCATTGCTTATCCATTGTCTCAGTTTCATGAGACACAAATGCTTTGCTGAGGATGAGTTATGAGGAAGACCCAAACTCCTCCCTCTAAACAATTGTAAATCCGAAATTAGGAGGCTCCAATTGAGAAAAAGTGTGGAAAAAGGAAAAATAACAGCCCTTTATTAAAGGATGTATGTGTGTTGGCAGAACAACGAAAGGACACATATAAACCAACCAACCAATAATCCTATACCCAAATACCCAAACTGCATGCCTTCTAGACATTAAGGTCATGCTTCTGATTCGTTTATCCACTTGAAATTTCCTCATTGGATACTTGTCAGTTTGATGGCCAACTTCAATAGGAATGCTGATGGATGATCTCCAGGGAAATGTAAGGGGGTGGTGAAGACAATTTCCTACCAGCAGGTAATATATAGGTGCTTTTCTCAGACTGAAGAGGGAATTTAACCCCCACGTCCCTGTTCTGTCCCCTGCTGCTCTTACTGTCTCACAGTCTTCACTGACTTCACATTCAACTAAAAGAAAACCCTGTCATCTCTCTCACAGCTTGTGGTGGCTGTGACATTCCAGTTTTACATTATACATAACTGAAGGCAGCAAATACCTGTCTTAGTCTCAGAAAAATAATAGAACTGAATTTCAGAAATAAAGCTCCTCTCTCTAGTACTTCTATCAGTTAATTTCAAAGCCTCTGTCTCAGCATGCTAGAGGTTATGAATTTCATCCTCTAAGCTAACATCTCCAGGCCTGTAAGATATGGCCAAATTCCATTCACATCATTCAAAAGATGGAATCTCTGCATGTTTTTCATTGCCTACAAAGTCAGGTGTGTTAGTGAAGACCTACCTATACATGTTGCTGGATTATAATTTCTGTCCTGTAGCTTATTTCTGTTAGTCAAAATGTACATATCTACTCAGCTGGAGTCACTATTGTCATCCTTGCCAAAAAGTCTGGTTGCCTTTGGGCATTCTTCTGTAGTTTTTCCCTGGATAAAATATAAACTATATCTATATAAACTATAAACTAAATCTGTATGAACCTAAAGTCCCTTATACCATAAAAAATGGCTACACCTCAGGTGTTGAACATGAGCCAAACAGCAGCAGGAGCAAACAGACCCTCCAAAAAAGATGCTGAACACACACACGCACAGTCCTGCCAGAACCCTACTGCTATGCTCATTCAAAAGTATGTATCTATACATATATATCTGTAGTTTATATATAAAGTATTTCTACAGACCAAAAAAATTAATATACACATCCTGTTTCTTCTATTTGCTCAGAAGTTTCCTGAGCAATAGCGCCTGTGCCATTCTTTTCCTTTTGCCTTTTGGACAGGAAGATTTACCATAGGGCATTAACCATGTGGCAAAACGGAGCTTTTTCAGCTCAGTTCAGTATTCTGCTGAAGGCTCTCCTGTTCCCTGGATGACATCTCCAAATTTCCTTAGTTTTCTTTATCCTGCCAAAGGATAAAGAAAGATAGCAAGATATCTCTTGCTAAACATCTGATGTAATTTTAACCTAATGATGGATATTGTTGTCTGTTTTTTTCTGGTATTAGCACAAGTTGAGACATTTTGCCTTTCCCACACATTCAACATACTTATCCAGTACATAGAAATTCAGTTCTATAAATCTGCTTTAGTCTTTTAATCCTCCAGTGCCTCTGGCTTTTCTTTTATTGCTAGAACACAGTTTGTGGCAATATATTAGACTGGGCATGAGCATCAAACTTAAAATAAACAGTCGTCCTTTTGCTTTTAGATCAATAGCCTATTCATCATCTGTTCTGTTGCTGCCCATTGCTGCTAAGAAAAAGAAAAAAAATATCACACAACAAATGTCACCTTTTTTTCTTTTTGTGCACTTCATGAAGGTGATGGCAAGCTTACTTCCTAGCAGTGTTTTTTGCACATTTTTCCATATGCTCAGGTCACTGGCAAATCACTTCAGCTGATGCCAGTTTCCACAACAGAGCCCATTTTGCTGGAATCTGACTTCCCATTTCAGCTGTGCCGCTGTCATGGGACTCTCCCTCTTGTGTGTCTGTAATTGCTACCTGCACTGAACATGGTTTGCTGTTCAACAAGCTGAGAGCTCTGCTGATGAAAGTTGCCACAGGAAAATATTTCAGTGTTATATTCATGGAAATACCTATTGCATTCATGAAAACAGTGGGACCATTCTGCTCCACGAGAAAAACAACCCAGCCTTCTAGATATGCTGTTGGCTTCCAAATTGCAAGAGTAAGAAAAAAAAAAAGCGATCTTTTACTTTCTGGGATTTGTGGGGCTTGGTTTTGGTGTTGGTGTCCACATCTTCTAAGGTTTTCTCTTCAAATTCAAGGACCAGCACTTCCAAAACAACAGTTGAGAGGTTTGGATAACTGCCCAATTCAGGGGATGGATAAAACACAGAATTTTACGAAACCCCTTAGAAGATTATAAGCACTGAGGACACTGAAGCCTATATGGAAATTGGAGCTTTTGCAATACAATAACTTGCCATTCTTTACTAGATAAATACAGAAAATGAAGATATTACTTTTGCTGATCCACAAGGAAGATAATTGGAACAATCCAACTATGGCTCATCTTTTCCATGAACATTTCCATTTTCCTTTTGCAATATTTCCACTATACCTTCCATCAGAAGGAAGACACCATTTCCAAATGCCTTGTTTTTCTTTTTATTCAGGTCAACAATCAGCAATTAATATTCCCTGCAGCTGCAATATATGGTCCTTCTGTTTCATGAAACACTACAAAGCAGCAAGAGAAGCCTGCTCAGGCTTTCCATATCTTACACACTGTGTTCTAGCAGATACCAACATCTATATTATCTTTTTGAACCTTATGAAAAAAAAATGAAAGAATAGTGTTTTCACACCTTTAGACTTTATTTCATATAACTCTGTATTTGCTAGAAAAGCAAAGGCCAGCTGATAAATATTTCTAAATTGTTCTGTTATCAGCAAAAAATAGGTGTTTTGTTATCTGTCACTTCCATCCTTAGAAGCTTGCTGTTTGCAGCAGGGATTCAGATCTGAGCATTGTCTTAACTACTTATGGTAACAAATCCTTCTACTACTAGGTCTTTGTTTCCATAGCAACTGTCCAATAATTTGCCAGATAACATTTATGTGATAAACAAGCCTAGAAATCATTGTTGACTCACATTAGAAGAAATCCTATACATTTTGTGCTGCTCTCTCTGAGGCAGCAGTTGCACTGTGCATCTCTGAGGTTTCATATTTCACATTAGGAGGTACTCAATCTTCTCCAAGAAGTAATAGGATTAAGCAATTTCCCCAAACATCATAGAATATTCAAAACAACTCATTTTAATGTGATCACGATAAAGGCAACATCCTCTGCATCTGTCACCACACTACGCATTCACAATTAATTAAGAAATGCATCTGCAAGCAGTACCTCATTAAAAAGGGTTCCTTGAAGGAAAGAAAACTAGAGAAAAAGCAGCCAAGCACACACACAATTCCTACAACTTTAAAATTTTGTTTAGAAAATAAATAAGGATATTAAAAGTAAATAAAAATTCTGAGCCATACCACTGTTATTTACTCATATTTTGGTTTACTTCTTGCTGTTGCTTTTTGAAGCCCATATGCATAATTGTACTGGGTGTCTGAAGCAAGCAGAAACACAGTACATTTGCCCCACTGGAAAAGTGACACTGGCAACACAGCACAGCCAAGTGACAGAGGAAGCTAGATGGAAATACGAATTCTCCTCACTTGCTGTCCTTCAAAAATAGCACTTCAGTGGAGTTAGACAGTTCCAGGTAACAGTTGTACATGACTGAGAACAGACCTGCCTTGCAGGTTGAGAAATATATATCCCAACAAAGAGCTAAAACAAATGTCTAAAGAACGCTGAAGAAAATTAATCTGACTTTATTATCTGGCAAAGCAGCACAGAAACATCAAAGTCCTCAGATGACCATCCCAGTCAAGTTCATGTGATTGACATCTCCTGCCATCTTACCATACCATCACTAGATAGCATTTATGTCCTAATGCAAACAAGCAGCATCCCCTCATAGCCACTGCTGGCTCACGGGAAAAACTGTTTTCCATTGTGTCACGTTAATGCACTTTCACGAAACCTGTTTGCTTTATTTTCCTGTTTTACCTTTTCAGTATGGAATCCAAACCACTTTTGGTAAGATACTGTTAGTCTCAACAAAAATTAAGTTATTGTGGTCACTGACATGGGTTGTTGTCGGGTACCAGGCAGACATTAGGCCTGGGAAAGCAGGTGCAGTTGCTCAGCAAGAGGTCTCAGAGATAAGGATGGAATCCAGCAAATGGCCTTGGACACTCAGTGAAAGTGAGAGAAGAAGCTGCTAAACTTCTGCTGAAGGACATTATGCAGTGGGCACCTGCAGCTCAAGTTAAAACTGAGTAAAAAGAACTTTTAACCCCTGCCTTACCTATAGAAAAAATATGGACTTATATGTAGCAATACTAGAGTGACATATGATAGTGTAAGGGTTTGAATAGAGTGAATAAGTTTTGAAAAAGTGTGTAACTGTGTGACAAGTAGTTCCATGCATGCTCCCTGCTCTGTAGCCTGTAAAATCCCTGCGCTAAGTCTGATAAATATGCTTAATGTAAACAATGCATACCAGATTTGGCTCTTCAGCCATTTCTGCTACTGCTATCCACTTCCCCTCACCCTGTTGTGCGCGAGACAAAGAGGACGAAGAATAAAAACCTTGTTTTTGCTGCTGCAGTCGAGCCTCCAGACAGTTAGGGACTAAAAAGTCCTAGTTAGAGAGCTGAGTTAAGGAAGTGGACATCGGCAGGTTGTAACTCAGAAGAGCTTTCCTCCAGTTCCCCTCAGCTTCTTGACTGTAAAACTCAGACCATAACATTTTTGCACAAAATCAATCACGTCTCTGCATTAAGTCTCTTGAATTAAGAACCTCTTCATTTTTTAATCATCTGTAATAGACAAGAGTTCAGATTAGATTATCATTGTGTTCTCTTTAACTTTTAAATCTGTATATCTTTTAAAAAAAATATGCATTTCAACATGAAAATCTAGATTATAATCCTTAGTGCCTGCAATTAGAGTTGCATGAATCATTTATTAGGAATCCATAACAGCAAACAGGTTTCTCAAGAATTTTGCTCTGACCAATTTATTGCTTATGGAAAAAGCCTTACATAAACAAAATAATTGTCCCTTGAATTTCTGAGTTAGAATCTCAATGCATAACGTAAGGTTGTGCATGCCAGCCCTCAAGGAACAAAGTTAGGCACACGTCAGAAGTTAGGTGTGAAAATGACCCCTTTACTGAAATAGCTTCCACCTTATAAAGGGTAGGGGAAGAAAAAGGGGTGTAACTGGGGAGGAGCATGGGCAGAGTATGCAAAACAAAGGGAAGTTATAACCAAATAGGGAAAAGTGCTGCAATGCAGGTAAAACCAACCAATAGGAGGGCAGGGTTCTGGGACATGAGGAACAAGAGATTTTAGAAAACTTGAAATACAACAACCAGGGGATTTTACCAAACAATTGGGGTACAACAGAGTGGGAATTATACAATAAAATACAAAAAAGAATATAAAACTCAAAACACATATTCTTCAACAGTCCACAAAAGTTGGTATCTGCTTAGATTATGATTTCTTCCTCGGGAGGACTGTTCAGTTCAGTGTTTTCTTTTCCGTTCCCATTTTCACACTGCAACATGTGCAAGTCCTCAGAACTTAAGTCAACATGAACCAAGGCCAGTGAACAAAAAATAGTAGGTTTTGCATAGTTTTGATCAGAGTCCCCTTGGAATAGCATCTTAATGAAAATAAAATTTAAAAAAAAAAATCACTACTTTTGGCAGTACTTATAATGCACATTAATAATTTGATTTTTCTTCTGAATTTAACAAAAACACAGTAATATACTCATTTTCTAATTGCCTAGTGGTGTAATTTAGCACTAATAAAATTCAAAAGGAAAAATGCTTAAAGAAACCATACATTTCTGTTTTGAAACATACGTTTTATATTAGATAAATAATATCCTTGAATATTCAAATTACTGATTAGTTGACTTAGAAGCATACTGGCTTTATCTTATCATAAAATCTGTGTTCAAATCAACAGAAAGTTTAACTTCCAACAATTGAATGTCAATTGCTAAATGTATTAAATATCTTTATCCTTGTTTCCATTTTGTAGTGGAAATGATCAATGATTACAAAAGCAAACAGAAAAATGTGGGTATAGAATAACTATACATTAAAGGTAGCAATATCATTACTTCACACAACAATTGACTAAGGAGTCATTTACTAGTTGAATTGTTTCACTTCTTTAAGATATCATTTCCATCTTAACCTGAAAAGTTTAAGAATTTTTTCTTCTCATACTCCTCTGAAAGCAATACACTGGGTTCAGCTTTTTCATTTTGATCAGAAAATTTGTAAGCTGATAGACAAATTGTATGTAAATTCAATCATCTTTCCATGGTATCATTTAAAATACACAATATCTACTCACATACATATGTCCACAAATCAAAAGATTTGGTTTATGATCACACAGATTAAAGATACTGTTCCATTTCACATACTATGTGTCACCCAGAGTGCACAGAGCTATCTGTATGAACTTACTCCACACAACTCCATTGCTACATAATAGACCCTATATGCTTCAAGATTAACCACTTTCCATTAAATGATGCACAACTTCTCTCCAAGGTGAGATGAGTTTTTGCATTGCAGTATCTATGGTTTGCTCACCCAGTTGCAATTGTCTTAGCTTTCAGCACCACCAAAATAATTAACATTTATAAAAATAAGTAAATTCAAGATACATACTGCCTTAACAAACACAACCAAAGCTTCTGCTTGTACAGTGGCCATTGACTCCTGGAAATACAAAGATAAAAAAATGACTTTGCCATGCTAACGCATCAAAATCTTTTCAACATGGCTACATTTTGCCAACTAACTTTGAGCTACTTCTATAGATGGCAAAGCTACTTGTTATACAGGGATATTTTATGATATGTTTGTTATGCTACATCTGTCTACCAAAGTATGCACTTTAGAGATGTCGTGGTTTAAGTCCAGCTGGAAATTAAGCCGCATGCAGCCGCTCCCCTCCCTCCACCCCCTCAGGTGAGAGAGACAAAATGCAGAGATTACAGGTTTAGATGACAATTTACTGGAAACAGCAATGAGATAAGAAAACAAACAGTAACAGCAACAATCCTAGTAACAACAGTGTATAAATGAGATGATGTTTACATGTAAAATGCTCACTGACACAGAGCGTCTGCAGCTGGCACCACCTCACTGCTCCCTCTACCATATTTTTTCCCCAACCAGAAAGCAATGCCAGTCTTCTCAGGAAGGTGAGAGTCCCTTCCCCAACACCCCTGGCAATGACATAAAATGGTATGGAATAGTCTCTTAAACATGCCCACAGCCATGCTCCCTTGGCTACTGCAAAAATTAACACTCTCCTGGCTGAAACCAGGACAACAGAAAAATCATTTTGCAGTACAATAAGTAAGGTAAAGCACTTCATAACCAAGTGTTTTGCCTTGCATTGTCAACCAGTGTCATCTAACAGCTGTGTTTTGAAAGAAATCCCTCTGAGCTATTCCTTGTAGCTAATTTCCATCCAGCCATAGGTTCCACAAAGGAGAGTTAAGTTTCACCCACTGTCAGCTCCTGTCACTAGTCAATGAGCCATCATCTCACTCCACTTTTGTTCACTTCTTTCTAACTGGGAAATATGTTCTTCATGTTGTCATGAAGTCCACATGAACATTATGTTATGCTAAAATCTTGAAATATTTCAGTCTTTGAGTTCCTATTTTAATCATTAATTAATGCATTTTAATTCATGGGTTTGAAGCTAAGGGTGCAGAATCTTAATTATCAAGAGTAATTTTCACAAAAAGAATTAGTTTTATTTCACCTGAGGTAGCATATTACATTTTTTTCAGACTCACACATTTCTCCAGGAGTATAAGAGAGTGGTTATCAACCTTCTACAATACTCCTGCTTAAATGAGTAAACAGAAAATACCTTTTATACAAAATAATCCTGAAAATATCAAACTGGCTTTTTAGAGTTTCTGAGCTTTCTCAAGTTCTCTCTCAACAGACCTTTGCAGTTGCAGCAGTCAACATTCATGAAAAGCATATACAAAGGAGGTAGAGGCAAATTCTGAATTGAAGCCTACATAATGACCAAACTAAATGGAATATAATAGAACAGGCTGCAGTTATTTAGCCACACATAATAATGGGATCTTAAAAGATGTCTGCGTATTCTGCTTAAATAAAATATAAGTACTGGAAAGCATGTGCCCCCAGCTATGCTGGTACAGTTGCTTGAGGGGATTTTTAGTCACTGGCACTGACTGGCAACTTTTCTTATTAGAAAGTCAAAAATCCAGATCTGAAATAAATAAATAACAGTAAAAGATATTTTTTTATATTACTATAAAGAACACAAATCAGAGCTGCACATCACATTCTCACGAAGTTTCACCAGGAGCTGGAGACCTGCATGCTCTTTGAGCATTTAAAAATGTCACCCTGTAGCACAGAGAGATATGCTGAAATTCTTCACTATTTCCAATTAAAATGCACCCTCACATCACTTCTGCTCACTGCATCTGATTAGTTATTATGTGTGATGCCTTGATTGTGATGAAAGGCAACCAACAGGGAAACAGAAAAGAAAGGTTAACATGGCAATGCCTTTAGGATCTCTAGTAGTATCGCTCCAGAGTTAAAAATACTATGATAAAAGATGAATCCAATAAATATATTTATTTCATTTTAGATTTGCTTCTTCAATGTGCCTCACACTGAGGACTCAGTCTATTGGCTGTGCTGAAGGGAGGTAAAGGAAGATGCTATGATATCACTGATGTTTCCTGTTTCCTTGTAAAAGTCACTTGTGTTCGCTATAGATATCTTGTATTTACCTTCTGCAATCCAGTTACAGAAGGAAAAAAGGCCACTGTGACAAAAAGATAGAAAAGCTCGGGTGATAATGTCAGACAAGGGGCAAAATCCCTCCAGACAAGATGGATGATGAAATCAAGCAGGCTGTAAATACCATACAAGATTTTACGAAGCTGACTGAAAGTCCTTTGAGTTACATTTTCATTCCAGGGTAGTCCAATTCAGCATAGCTTTTTAAGGGGTGCTCTATTCATAGCAGTCAAAAGCTCATTCAAAATGACTCACTGGAAGGTTTTTCCTATTGTTCTTTTCTAGCCCCCAAAAGTCCTGAGGTACCATAAGTGAATGTCATACTATTTTACATTTTCAAAGTCTACACCAATGTTTGGAGCCTTCTGCACTGCATTCCAGATTTTGCTGGGACTTCAGTGTTGGGGAAGATGGTCTTTCCAGCACACAGGAGTGACAAATCATTCCAATAACCTTTTAAACGGTTATTAAAAGGCACAAAGAGTACGATGATAAGTATGAAGAAGCAACTTCCACTCCTGGAGGTAAAAATAAAGCCAGCTGAATAATGAAAACAAATATTCACAAAGCTAGTTGAAGTTCAATGATTCAGATATTATTTTTCTCTTATTAATGTGATAAGATTATTCATTGATCATTGTTCATGAGCACTGAGGTGATTATTCCAAACTTTAACTTTTTTTTTTCATGTTATTTACTCCCAACTAATTATCTTTTTCCTTTTTTTAACACTTGTATAACTGAATCAGCAAACAGACTTGAGGCTATTTAATAGCTCAGAACAACACAAAAGTCCACTTGAGAGGCTTGGGGTGAGATTTTTCAGGTGACTCATTCACATGCTGCTCCTAGCACTGACATCAGAGGCCATTCCTTCATTTGTTTTAAGAAAAATAAGTTAGGAATACAGAAATAAAATCTACTTTTTAAGAAATTGCTTAGTAAATTATCCCAAAATCAGAGGCATCCCACTAAAGGAGGCCTACCATAATATTTTGTTTCACCGGTTTATGGTTTTGGTCTGTTAAGCTTCCGTGTAGGAATTACTTACTGTAATTCTTCTGTTTTCACTTTCAACCTAATTTATCTGTGAAATTTCTCAACACTTTTAAGAGAAATTCAAATGACTGTCAGACAATGTAACATGATCTCCTGGCTTCCATTTCTGATTGGAATCTCCAATTTCCTATGGTATCATATCCTGAGAACTTACTTTGAGTCTTTGGATAATTGAGACATCATTAAAAATCCCCAGTATGTAACTGATGTAAGTACCTGAAATTCACACCCTTCTCTTAAAAATATATGTTTTGTTTTTTTTAAATTAAGCCTTTATTAATTCAGGAAAAAAATGGCTAAAAAATATGAACTCTTAGGAATCCAACAACAAATGCTTTCTGCAAATAAAAATCTAAACTACTTACCTGTGTGATAACCAGGATCTAGCTCATGACATTTAGGTATTTAGTGGTGGCTGTTTTACTCAAGTGACAAGCAGAAAGAACCCCAAGCCCATAGGAATCACATGTTTTCTGAGAAAGCAAATGCACAACACTGCGCAATATTAACTCACAACATGACATTTACTGGTATTTGTGAGGCAGCACCAATCCACCTTTTCTGTTGATTTCAGGGGAATTTAAGATTTTCTTCTCCTTTTATTTCTCACTGGCTCTTCTCACTGACAGCCAGCTTTGAGATTTAGTACCCACTTACTTATTATCTGAGAAAGAGACGCAGCCTCAAATCACTGGGATCTACCTGCCACTAGCATTGCTAGAAAATATAGTGAAAGAAAACAAAAGACTAAAAATAGCTTGTAGCAGTATAGAGGTTTATTACATGAGTCTATTAGTGGAGCAAGTAAAAAAAAAAAAAAAAAGATTTTACTTTATATGCCTTCTGTGCTGTTCTTCCAGTATAGCACACAACATAAATTCTCCCTTCTTGAATAAAAGCCAAGTAAACAACCATTATTTCTATGCCTAAAGAACCACTGTTTAGACAAACAATGGATTTCCATGGAACACATATGCAAACCTATGGGAACAGCCAGGACTTTTGCTAGTGTATCTTCTCTATTAAGCAGCCTGCTTGCAGCACTGCTTATTGCCTTTCCCTGGTATCTTATTTTCTAAGAAGGTCACAAGATTTTGCAGAGATCTGTAATGACTGTTACGGTTTAGTTCTAAAATGCTTTACTTGCACGATTATTTCGTTTTCTTGCATACAAACCTCTACGGAAATTGCCTCTTGTGTTGCAGAGTTTGTCCAGTGTAAAATCCTGGGGCATACCCCTATTTAAAAGATGATACACTTTATTAGCTTTCATTTAACATCTGCCTGAGCTGCAGACAGATTTAAAAAAAAAACAAAACACATTATGTAATTAGCTCTGATTTTATCGATTGCCTGTTGATGTGTGTTACTAACAGCAAATTTGATAAGCCTCGTGCAGGAAAGACTGCAAACATTGTACAAGAAATTTAGAAAGTGACTGCCACCCATAGACTAAAACAAACATAACACAATAGATGTGTGTAAGCAGCTACAGGACCAAGAATAAGAAACCACATCAGAAAGGCAAGAAGAGCTGCTTCTCCAGACTTTCATTCTTGCAGACATTTACAAATGGAACCATGTAGAAACTGAATGGAGGCATGAAATTAAACATCCTTGAAATAATTTTACCAAGTTACTGATAGAGTAACTGCTAAGCTGAAAAAAAATGTCCATGTTTGAGCTGCCTTAAAGCTATAGTGTTAGATGGAAAATGCATTTTCCAAAACACAAAATAACTTTAAAAATGCTCTGCCCCTCATGTAAAGCTTGCCTTTAAAACAAATAAACAAAGAAATGTGTCTGAGCTGTATTCTTGGCATGTCAATGCAATAACAGTCATACAGTGAGTGCTTTGGGCATTTAAGATGTCCTTTCCGCACTCGCTTTGCTTGAAGATGCCCACACAGTGTGTCAGCAAAGGCCTCTGCTCACCTCCAAGACCCTTCACGTGCAGCAGGACAGAAGCACAAAGGCAACATGGCTTTTGCATGGATCAAGGTCTGAACAAGTCATGTTCCAGCTAAGCATAAAGCTGGTTTGGGCGAGGGAAAAGTTTCATGTAGCCCTCTCCTCAGCTGGTACTAATGTCTTACAATGCTACAGCCTTCAGTTCTCTTGCCGTCAGAGCAAGCAAACGGGGGGTTAATCAGCCATGGGGAAAAGTGAGTTATTCAATCCAAAATTTCCAGGCACTTCTGCTGTGAGCTTGAGAAAGTCTATCTTATAAAGATGAAAGCTGGAAGAAGAGATAAGAAGGTTTTCTCTAGCTTTGATTAGACACTGATAGGCTCTCTAAGCTTTAAAATTTTATATAAAAGTGCTATTGTGCCAATGACACAAATGATTTTGGAGAGATAGCCCATTTCAGTCTTTATTTCAGAATGTTTATGAAAGATGTATCACAGTAGGGAAAATTAAGGAAGGATGGTCTTAGCAGAAATATGCTCTCTAGAAGCAAGTGAAAAATCTGTACAGAACAAAGAAACACCAGCTTCTCTGCTTTAAGTCATGTGTCCAAGATGAGCTTTCTTTTCCTGGAAGTAGTGCATATAATGCACACTGAATAAAAGGGCAGAATGATCACTGCAGTGTTTGGACCTGCCTCAAAATCCTGTGGAGTTATCTGCTCTGTTTTTTCCTTTGTCCCACTCCAAGGCTCATGCCAAAGGTAGGTTACCATTTGGGACCCAAAGCCTTTATGAACACAACACTGTTGTGTCACCAAATGAAAAGAATCTATAACAATTTTGAGTTAAGGCAGCAGCTACAAGTGGAAAAGGAGTCTTTCCTTCCCCAAAAGAAAAAAGATAGGTGAGTAGAACTGCTGTCTAGTACTGATTTAGTTGACCCCCAGCTAGCAGACTTAAGGCTAGCACCGCAGCAGCTTGGATGGAAGACACTGCACAGAGTTTTCAGGATGCTTTTCAAAGTATTTAACAGCAGAACAGAATACTAAAGAGTTGATTCGGGGGTGGGGGAGGAGGCAAATAATTAGAGTGGTAAATGAACATTTTTTGCACAGTTTCACTTTTCATGGATCAGTAAAAATTACATCAAGCATCACATGGCATATCAAGTAGATTTTAATTTGCCGGGTCTTATCCCTGGGGTAGTTCTGTTCTTTTTCCTCTTATTTAGAGACCAGATGATTTGTATCAGAATTTACATCAGAAAGGGATCTTACATGATACATAGTGGTTAGGATTCAAATATGCCACAGGCTCTACCCTTCCTGGAGGATATAGTGTTATTATTTTATAATAGTAGTAGTAGTACGAATAATAATGATGATAGGAACATAATAGGAAGGGAACAGATATGTAAACTGATCTGGAGTTTGTGATTTTGTTGGAAATCTAGTGCAAGGTGACAGCTACTAAGAAAGACCTCCTATCACCCGGACAGCAATTAACCTCATGACTTGCAGACAGCTAATAACTTGTGCAAAATGAACTGATGATCCCTGTACATTGTCCAGTGACAGATGATTCACTTCACAAAATCATCAGTAGTTGGTACAAACACAACAGTAAGTTTGGTCACAGTGCAAAAAACATCACACCACCAGCTTTTATAGTGCTTTTAATCCTTCCTCTGGCCAGGTTTAGCACTATATCTCCTGTGCAAGTGCAATCACCTAGTGAATTTGATTCCTACATAGTAGGCTCCTCTGAATTTTGATCAATGTGAATAAGCCCTTGGCCTATAAAAAGCCATTAGGAACAAAACCAGAGCAAAACAAAAACACATTTAAGGCATATTTCAAAGATATAGGTTGAAAACTGAAATAATATGCTGAATTTAAACACCATGGAATATTCCCCTGTGAAATTCATGGGTACTTTAGCTTTTAGTTTTCTCCTAATCCTTATTTGCAAACTTCCCATTAAGAAACAAGGCCCAGAAATTCCCACCTGCTAGCAGCATGTCAAAGAGAACTACAGAAACATATGTTGATATCTCCATTAAAGAACAAGCATTTTCCTTCCAATTCTCAACTGTCACTTCCTTTAGGGATGCTATTCCCCAACAAGCTGGCCTAGTGAAGATACAGATTCTCAATTAAGTCTTCTCACAGGGGAGTAATTCTACTGCCAGGTATACCATCCTATGGATGTTCATATGGACAACTGCATTCTATCATGTCCAGTGCTTGTCCCAGTTAAGTGGATTATCAATTCTATGTTTGACAAGAATGTCTGTTGTACAAATATTGCATGGATCCCTTGTAACATACATTTAGTCTTTCCCTCGCAACAGCTCTAACTTTACCCAAATCCAAAAATGGCATTGCTCTATTTCCACTGCCCATTTGATTCTTAACTGGCCAAACTGAATTATAACTTAGAGAGCGCAGCTTTAACTGCACGCCGGCTAAGGTACACACATGAAATTCAGAAGCTTTACCTCATATATCAAGAGGGAAAGCTTGCCCTAAATGGCTGTAGAGAGTTGTAGTATTGTGCAAATGTGGCACGTGACACGTCAATTCCTGAGATGTATTTCTCCTGTCACATTGTAAAGCCAACAGTGACATAAGTCCAAACAAATTAAGTGTTGTCAGCTGTGTTCGCTTTTTGCCACTGCAGTGCTTCTGAATGTAGAGCAGGCTACACCATCCTTGAGGTACCAGTAAGCCCACTGTATCTGTGGAAATAACTCTCTTCTTATCCTCAGCAATTTCAGTGTCCTTAACCTGACTTGCAGGCAGCAAGTAAAAATCAACTGTGCTAGCCAGAAAGTAAGCACTTCATATTCTGCTTGGAAATGGGATACATTTAAAAAGTTGAAAGTGGGATTATACACATCTGTTACAGACACAAAAGTTCGCACAGTGATCATTTTCAGGCTGATGCATAAAGAAGTCTTTCTTGGGCAACAAAATGTGTTGAACTTGTAAGTGACCCAAAAGAGAGCTATGAGCCACTAAGATTTTTCTCAGAAACTAGATATTGCTCACATTTGGGTTATTCTAAGCACTCTACTGTTGCAAGATCGCATGTCTTTAAAACACATTAAACCACAGCCAAAAGGAACCACTTATTTTGTATGCAGAGTATCATATATGTTTCATTTATGCTTGCATAAATCTTCATGTAATAAAAAAAAATAAATCTTCATGTAATAAAAAACAGTACAGCAGAGTATTTGGGGTAGGAGAAGCAGCTCTGACGTGGCAAAGGGGAAGGCTTGGGGAGTAGTACTGGCCTTGGAACTGCTGCTGACAATTGGTGCCAGTGCAGGGTTGTTCCCTCTCCCTGCAGTGGTGTAACACTCCAAGGGCTGGTGCATCACCTATGATCATTCTCTACAAAAGGGCAGAGGTGAAGCAGTAGCTGCAATGCCTGGCTATGCAGATACCAGAGACTGCAGATAACACTGCTCTTTCACAAAAAGGACATCTGGCTATTCTTCAAGCCACGTATACGCATGCAGAGATATAGCAACAAGCTGTACCTGGTTTTGAAAGGGAGACCACCTTCTTGGTTTAAACACTGGCAGGAGAGAAGAAACAACTGACTGTGCTGACGATGAGTAAGCTGCAGAGAGCACAAAGCAATCTAGACATGGAGGATAACTAGAGCGAACTATGTAACTAAGGAGCTAGCAGCCTCCTTGCATCATACTCCCCAACACAGCAACACAAAGCTAATTCCTGTTCCAGGAAGGCACATGTGTAATTTTGAGGTCTTTTTATTTAAAAAGAATGTCTGGAAACAAATTTTTAAAGAACCTACCCAGAGCTGAGGCAGTCCACTGGTCCCCAGTGTGACCACTTCTTGATTTAGTCACCCAGCACAGGGGGTGCAGGTCTTAAAGTATCACTGAAGCCGTAAGCTCACTCTTTAGGCAGATATTGCCTTGTGGCCTCAGTGAGCAGAGCACCAACATATCAGCTAAACAGCAGAAACGGGTTTCTGAAGTTTTTTTCACCCATGAGATTGCCAGAGCTGAAGAGCATTTAAAATGGGGGGCTGGAGACAGGACAGGAAATGAATGAATGACAGGGCAGGGCTACAAAACAGTTCCCTCTGAGAACAGATCCACAAATGTAACAATTTCCCATGACAGCATTTGTAATACACCATGTATAAGACAGGCTATATATCAACCCCAGCCTACCTTTACAGGAAACATTTTGTTTTCATGGTACATTTAGCTAATACTGAATTATAATTGAGCTTGTGTGATACTACCTATTATGCAAATACATTCATTATGATTCATAGTATTACTATAGGTAGTAAATGAATTGATAATTACATGACACTTAAAATAAATAGGATAACACTTTGTAAAATCACAGCTATGTGTTACTTTTTACAACACATTATGCTCATATCCTATTCCTACAATAGGCTGCAAGAGGTCTGGCATAGAGTGGCAATGCAGTATCTGCAACGAACTGATTGCAGTGTGCTTTCTCTTAGCAAGAAAATGCTACTATGTGTTTTAGATGCAATGAAGATATTTAATTAGCAAGATGACTAATGTATATTTGATGTCTTATCATCCAGTTGTTGACCACAGGGAACCTCATAGTATATTTCAGTTAACATGAACTAGGTGACATTTTGACCCTCTGAGATGATAACTACATTCATGCAGAAAACTCCATATAGCTTTGTATAGCACAGGCATTGTTTAAAAACACTATCATATAAAAAGCAGAATGTAAGAAAGCTGTTCCTGCATTTCACATCAGGCTACTACCCTACCTATCCAAATAATACAAATTTAGAGACTGAAATGGAATTGGTGGTGTGGAAGACCTGTTTTTAATCAAGGGATGATGTAAAACTGAATCTACAACTCCACCAAACTGTTGACAAATCATAAAATGACTTGGCAGATAAAGATGTGGCATCTTTTCCTAAATGGTAAAAGCTGGGCCAGTGACAAATTCTATTCAATTTCTTTGGGGGAACAAAATAAGGAATGCCAAAATAAATGTAGCTGCAGCAGGACAGCACAGGTACACTAAAGAAGATTTCAACAGTGCTAAGACATAGAGGCAGCCTCTGCTACACTGACTGGGCAGATAAATAAAGAACTTCACTTTCTATCCCAATGAAGCTGGCTGCTTTTGCAAGGGTAGCCTATACATTTAACTTAAGGAGACACTGCAATTAGCCATCCAAAACCAAAGACCATCTGTCCTCAATGACTGAATTTGTCTTGTTTTCCATGCTTGCTGCAAAGCATTTTGGTACAATTTGAAAAATTTTAAATTATCATGACTCTTCCTGTTAGAAAAATAAATGTTAAACAGGAACATCTAATTCCTAACATAACAGGAAGCATCAGAAATACCAGATCAGATCCTGATTTATCCTGTCACTGAATGGGAACAAATTCCAACAACTTTTCTATAACTGAACTTTCCAAGGCCTTTCTGACTAATTCATCTCTCATTTCACAATAACAACTGCCCAGATTTTTACATGAAAAGAAAACAAAATATAGGAAATTTGCAGCCCTCTCCATTTCTGAGGCTAAATGATATACAGGACCTGCAACAGTGTGAATAATCTGTCAAGCTTTCTGTTCATTTTGCAGCTCTCAGCAATTTTAAAATAATAGCGTGCTCTAGCAGTTTCATAAATTTTCTAATTGGGTTCAGATCCCTCTCCCTCTCCTGAAAATATGTGTAGGTAAAGCACCTTGCTTCTGGTCCTTTAATAAAGATCATCACTGTTGATTTCCCATATGGCCATCTGAAATGGCTGAAGACAGACAACTAAACGGGTAATCAGAAAGCAATCAATGGAGGTTAGTACAACATCTGTCTTCCCATCTTTTCCTTAGGCAATGTGCACTGTCTAAAGAGATATCACCAGGTGAAACTTAGCCCCAGTTAAGCGCTTTATGGAAAAAGAGCCAATAGAAGATGCTTATGATTTTAAGTAACAAGGGAAAGTACATTTTAAAGTGCTTTAAAGTGCATTTTAAGTAAAACATTGCCCCAGGTTTGCTACTTCAGAGGTGCAGCACCTTGATGGTGTGTCAAAAAGTGACAGTGAGACTTGCCCAGAACGTGTCTGAAAATGGAAACCAAATGGCCTGGTTGCTTTCATCAGCTCAAAGTAGACAGATGCCAAGCATAAGCCAGATTATAATAGAAAGTGTAAATTGTATTTCAAAATTCCTTCTCTAAGTAATTTAAGGGATTAGAATATAAGTCAAGATATTTTAATGTACATTTCAATCCTCATATAAAACTTCAAGATATGTTTTGGTACTGAAATCTCATCACTTTTCCCAGGAAGACTAGTGTTGCAGGCACAAACAACAGCAAAATGAAACGTCCAGTTGCACTAGCCAGAGAGAGAATATACATGAGGAGAGCTCTTGCTTCCTCTATAGCCATCAACAAGACAGACTGATATGCATAAACCAAAAAAAAAAAAAAATAGCCCTATAGCCCTATTCTACTCCAACTTGTAGAAGCTATTTGAATCTAAAGCCTCAGAAGACCAAGGCACAGCTTCATGATCTCTGTATAAACTTTTTTACAGTCTTCTAATAAACAGAATTTCACAGAGACATTCAACAAAAATTATTTAGAAAGCTCATGAAAAGGTCAAGTATATTTGTTTTTTGTAAATACAGATTCAATAACATCTGGGAAGTTGATATTGCTCATTTCTGAATTCCTGTGAACATTGTGGCTTTAAAAGCTTCAGTCAACAGGTTAATATTAATGGCTTTCTACTCTGCCTACATGAGGTAGGAGGAAGGAGGCAGAAGGAAAATGGAGCAAAGTAAAGCAAATACAGAGTACTATGTGAACAGAAAGACAAAGGGAGAAAAAGAAAAAAACTACATAAATGCATAATAAGAGTAACACAGAGAAGAAAAAAATCTACTTGTAAACAAATTATCTACATGGTATCTTCTGATGCCAGCTCCTCTTGTGGTCAATATTCCTCTGTGCTTAATTCTATATATAACATACACTTTCCAAATAGAAATCTATTTGAAAACTATCTTTGAAAGGAAGAGCACTTAAATTAACACACACTAAGACACTAAAGACTCATGTTGAAAGTCTAAAATGAATGTGAGAGCTTCCCACACCCACTTGGCACAGAGAGAGGCAAGAAGAGCACCTTGCAAGCTATGAAAGCACACTATAATCTCCCTAAATCCCAGGACTTCTGAGGAGCTGGGAAGGTGGGCAGAGAGGTGAAGATTAATGCAACTGTTTTTAACGCAGAAAGTAGCTAAAGAACTCAAGTAAAAAGTATTTCGGCTTTGGTTCACTCCCAAAATAAGATATGTGGTTTATTTAAAGAGTTACTTGTAAATAGAAACCTTTATGGTCCTGACACTATTTAGGTAATAACTCATATGTTAAGTAGATCAGAGGTTTCCTCTCTTCACGTAATTTGACAAAACACCAAAGTCATATGAAATAATACATGCTCTAGTAGAAAGTGGTTGGAAAACCTAGAGTAAACATTTGCTGTTCCTTCCAGAAATTTGTCTAAAAGTTAAGTTTTATGGGCATGTAACCCTCCTCCCACTCCTGAACGTTTTTACAGCAGCAGCAAAGGTTTGGCCCAGACAAGGAGATGAAAATAGAGAGAAGCAATGTTTTGTGACACTCATAGCCTTATGTGTGCTGCTTACAGCTTGCATCTGAGATTTATACACTAAGCCAAAGAGGTAATTAAGGAACAATTAAATTAAGCTTTATAGAAGGTGATGAAAATGGCAGTAAAACAGCAAACTACAGCACTGCAAACAACATAACATAAACCAGCATTTGGAGCACACTGCAATGAACCTACTTCCTCATCTCGTGATGCCACCACAGAGAGTGAATCAGTAAAGACCTGTGCTATCAGTCATTTTAGGAAGGCCCACGGACAGATTTGGCCCTCAGATGAGGTTCTTTGTCCCCATGTTAGTTTGCGAAAGAGAAGCCTAAGCAACTTGCCATGCCAGGAGCAATTACCAGAGGCAATGGCTGATGACCAGCAATGCCCCACCAAAGGCGTGGAGCTGGGACGGCCAAGTAGGCAATGATCTGTCTAAACCAAGCTATATGAAAAGCCCAAGAGCCAGGCAGGACTCAGACATTGCATGGTAAGATATTCAGGTACCCACAGAAATGCCAAGGCAGTGGAAAGAATTTTAAAAAAAAGTTTATTTAGAAGGCCAGAACACAAAAAACCTAACAGTGTGGTTTGCACACCAGGCCTCAGGGAGGGAAAGGTGAGTTCCTGCCTCTTAGGGCCCCTTTTATCATCTCTATTTCTCCCCCACCTTCCCAAGGCCTCTCTGTATGCCTGTTAGGGCTATCTCTTCCCTCTCACATATCAGAGAGGCTGAGAACTTCTCTTGCTATACAGGGCGGGGGGAGAAGAAAGCATTGAAAGTGCCTTTACAAAAGAGTTACCATTTAGGCAGAAAGTCCTCCTAGCAAAAGCCAAGTTTCTGAGTTTCCATTACAAATTCTTCTGAGATTGTATCTATCCCTACACCATGTTGCTGGGATCAACATTTAAAGCAAGAAAAGAAACCAACAGACTAAATGCAAAGGACAACAAAGAGTGTGAAGAATGGAAAGTGCAGGGGGATTTCCTTCCATACAAACCATAAATCAGGTTAGGGGAATTTGCAGAAAAAAAAATGATTACCCTCACCAGATGTCTGGACAAAGTGGGAGATGCTCTCCTTCAAGACTGAGATAATTAATGGAAGATAGAGTCACTCCGGTACATTTTTTAGGCTATTCAGGAAATGAATGCAATGCACAGAGGGTGACAGCTGTACCATGCCATTCCTGTGATCTTTGTTCGCTTTTCTTTAAAGTTTTTATTCATTTACCAAAAAGCAGGAGACAGTAGTTATTTTATTGTAGTAAAACTAGGAGGTGAAAGAGTATAAGATGAATGCATTCTGTAATATTAGTCATTCATCAATTATATGAAGTGTGTAATTGCCAAAACCTGCTAACAGATTGCAGGTCAATAGGGCCAAAATGCAGATGAAGCTGACGATGCAAAGTGTCATCCTCTTAGTCTCTTCAGAGGAAAACTTAGTCTCTTCAGGGAACAACTCATGGTGTTCATCCATAATAACCTAATTTGAAAACTCAGGACAAGATGCAGCTGCCAATATAAAGCAGCATCTCCTTAATATCTTGAGGGGACCGATGCTGCTTTACACCAGCTGCTGCTTCTGGCCCCCTGTTTCACAGAATAAAATGGTCCTAATGAGATTTGTCACTGGAGAAAACTTCCCCTGAGCCGCTTCTTTCACAATTTTCTTGCAAATGTTGTAGGCAAAGGTAACCAGGCCCTGGTTTAAGGCTCCCAGAATGTCATTACAGACAATCTGCAGCTTTCAGCCCCCACAGGACAGTGGATTTCCCTGTCACAACAATTGGGAAGAGAGTTGCAAAATTTTCTCCTGTGACTTGGCAGGGGAAGGCATGGCTATGAGCGATGTGCCAATTTGAGGACATGCTGTACCTTGCAGGGACTCAGAGCTGTCAGACACCAAGCAATTGCCCAGAGCTCCAAACCATGATGGGATGCTTCAGCTAAACCTCTTGGGGACAGTAAAGATGAAGTGTTGTCTTGTCAGAGCAGATCTGTACTGTAATTCAGTGTGACAGCAGCATGTTCAAGCAGATCTGAGCAAGCATGATACCACCCATCGATGGCGGACTTCTCGCCAGAACCAACATCCACAATCCCAAATAGGCAGGTACTGCACATATTCAGCCTCACTGCTAATGGTTGCCCAGGTAGCTTAACTCTGGGCTTTCACTCGAGACCTATGCTGGGATAGGGCATTTGCATTTGGCTCTGACCGTAGAGCTATACAGCATTTTCTTTCATCTCCCAATGGCTGAATGTATATAAGTATAAATCTCCTGTGTAAAAACAAACCAAAGAAAATAGATTAAAAAAAAAGAAAACAAAAAAAGGATAATCCCCGTCTTCTATTGAAAATAACTCTTAAGGCTGCTTCCACTTTAAAGAGTTTTCAAATACCAAGAACGTGTACAGTTAAAGAAATAAGTAGCCAAAAATTTTATTTGCAATTAGAGGGAAATTTCAGGAAAAGGCACATATTAAACATAGTTATTGTATCTTTAAAATATACAGGCAGCATGTTAGACATATCAAACAATTAAGTATTGAAGCGAGCTATGCACATTCATGCAGATACAAACTAGAAATGTTCTTCTCTGCGGGATATTCAGCTGCAACTGCGTAGAGACAGATTAATAAAAGGAAAGCAAGCAAGCAAGGAACACTGGCAGACTCAGTAGAACAATGACACCAGTCTAAAATTCAGAGATGCAATCAGTCCTTGCAGATTTTCATTGGCTTTCTGACACTCTCCACTGAAAACTTAATTGTGCATGCTAGCATTTATTTTTTCTATTACATTGCTATTTTTGTTTATCTCAGCAGATATGAATATTCATACTAACATTACTCACACAAAACCTACATTTTAAAAGGCAAATATTGCAAGGACCAAAGAAATATGCTGAGCAGTTTTTGTTTGCATTAATCCACTCTGATTTAATCTCTGTTATCATTCCCAGAGCCCCCTTCACAGCAATTACCTGCTTCACATTAGTAGCCTTTTACTTTATTTAAATTATGGGACAAATAAGGTTAAAGCCAAAGAAATACACCTGCAATCGATGTTTGGATTAATTCAGAGTGTGAATAAGTACACAGGATCAGCAGAACTCAGTCTTCCCACATTAAAAGCAGGCAACAGAGCATCAGAAAGTGTTTCTCCAATACCCCCTAATGCCATGACATGAACAATGAAGAAGTCCTCTCTCAGACCAACATCTGGATACTTTGGAGGCCTAATCTCCAGCCACCTGTGGCTACACTGCAATTGTGGCTACACTTGCAATTCCAACTGCAAGGAGGTCCCACTTCCGTACTTCTGTTTCCTGCTCATCTGATAGTTCGTCTATTGCCAACTTCCTGATCAAAACATGAGATCATGGGCTCCCAGGAGCTGGGGGTGTCTTTCTATCAGTCACTCAAGGAGTCTTATGTAGCAGGGCTTTAGATACCAACACCAGGGACAATAATATTGATCATTTTTCCCATTGCCTAGATGTGGTGGTAACAGGTGTGTTAGACAGAGGGAGATAGACTGACCTTTAGTCTTCACAACGTCTTCACAAACAGGCATGTAGACTGGGATATGAGGCTCTTCCAAAATGTCAGTTGCACCCAGTTGGAATTGGACCTCTACAAAATCAATGCATCTTGGTTAGACTTGTTGCAGTTTCACTGTCTTTACTGATTTATGCTGAGGCATTTCACCTCTACAGTGATACTCTTCCATTTACTCCTGAATTTTATTTTTGTCTTATTTAATGACCATCTCAAGCAATTCCTTTTTGTATTTCTCACCTAATTCATACTTGACCTTTTCCAGATTTCCTTTCTTACAGCAATAAGCGCACTTCAAAACATTTAGCAATCAAAGCAAATAAGCTCCCAGGAGCTTTCCTAAACTTAGTTTCATTTCTCCAAGCCTGTTAAAAGAAGAATCCAATATCCCAGACAGAGCTTCCCTTCTTTCTCAGTGGCCTTCTCCATCATAGAATTCAGGACCATTGGTGAAAAAACAAGTTTCTGTGTGAGTTTAGTATCTGTAGAATTTCTCCCACAGAGGTTTACAGGTACCCTCTCTCACTCCCTGCAGTTTTCATATCTCCAAGAGGACAGTCAAAGCATAGTTTAGCATTAACATTTAAATTATACATTTAATAAGTAAATGTCATGTACATACTGGACAAGTAAGCTGTAACACAATCAAAGAAAATTTAGATATCATAAAATGGTTTGGCTTAGAAGGGACCTTAAAGATCATCTAAGTTCCAAGCCTCTCACCACGGGCAGGTATTATCAAATATAGTCCTTCATTTTGCAACATAGCTAAGCATTGACACATCCAAAGTACTGGGATTTAGCAGTATGGTGGGAAAACAGAGCTAGATCCAACTATTACTTAATTAGAGAATACTTTCTTAGCCAAAATGATAATACCAATGTGACCAACTACAGGAAATATACAGCAAGGGGCAGGAATATACTATGGCTTCAGAGTAATATTGACTCCTCTGCATTGTCTCTGACTATAATGAAACAGATGCAAATAGCTACTGAAATACAATAGCACATCTGTACCCACCATTAAGAAATGTGAGACAGTCAAAGAGTTTCAGGCAAGCGACCTATTTTTCATGATTGTTGCATTTGAATAAGTTACTCTCAAAAGTCAACTATAGCCCAGCAATACAAACAACTATCTGTACTAACAGGTTGACCATTTTTAATTCAAACACTGGAAAGAAAGTGCCACCATTTCCTAGGTTACAGACTTCTTGGCAATAGTCATCATATACACCAGCAACTGAATACTATATGTATATGACACAAACACAGTAGTCCATTAGAAGTAAGCTATTGCCTCTTTCAAATCCCTGGTTGTAAACATGGCATTTCTGTTCATCCATCACTGCATAGCTACTAAAGAAACCTAAATACACTGCATGCCATTGCTTCTGCCTTCCTTCAGTTATAGCAATCAAAGTTTAAAGGCATTTCCTTATCATAAATCAGACTCAATGCATTCATTTTATGTTGTTCTTGAAGACAGCAGCCAGACCTACTGGCAGCCTAAGAAAATATCTTTTGCCATTAAGTGTATGGCAAGGACTGAAAACTAGAAAAGGAACAAGGCGACTTGAGTGTTGATTAGACAATCAGTCAGGGCTTCTGAAGAGTTAGTGAATCTAAAGTAATGCAAAAGTAATCAAACTAAGTACAGATGAGCACTGCACACCTCAGTGGAGCCCAACAGCTGGTGTTCTAGCCCACATGAATAAGTATGTGCAAAGGCTGTCTTTCACACACAGCAAGCAGTGTCTGGGGATTGGGCAATTAATTGTGGTGGGAACCCATGAAATCTGAAAATACCACTGTAGGAATAGATACATTTCCAGAAGAATTTGTAATGAGAAGTTCGAACTAGGTTTTTGCTAGGAAGGTTTTCTGCCTAAACGGTAACTCTTTCTCAAAGGCAGGTTCAGTGCTTTCCTCCCCCCTCTGCATAGCAAGAAAATTTCTCAGCCTTGCTCTCTGGCATGCAGAGAGATAACATGTTTGAAGTCACATACAAGGTCTCCTTGGGCCAGACAGGGTGGGGGAGGAGGGAGTAGATACAAAAAGCCTTGGAGGAGGTGGGGCATTGCCTTTTGCCCCTGGAGGCTGGATGTGTGCAACATCCTAAAAAAGTGGTTCTTTCATCTGAAATAAACCTTTTTTTAATCCTTCCACTGCCTTGGCATTCTTGGAAGAATACCTCCGTATGTTTACCTTACAACCACACTTAGAAATACGAATGCAGGAGCTCACAGTCTTTGAGCACTGAATTGAGCACTGTTTGTGGATATCTGGGACTTACTGTGGTTATCAGCACATGAATATCTGTCTTATTGAATGAGAGCCTTCATTGCTGCTCTGGGACAATACAATGCAGTCTCAGGAGGGAAAAAAACAGTGATGTATTTGGAGTCAGATTCTGGCTGCATAATTTGGTACGCCTGGCCATGGACATGGGGTCAATGTTTATCAAATAGTTTTGAACAAGGGTCAGGGATGTAACTGTGTAATTCAGTCATGAATTCTTTACAGAGTTCAGAAAGTCCACCTCCTAGCATACAGGCAGCATGTTAAGACATAAACAATTCCTGTCTTCTAAAATGAGGGATATCAGGGCATGAGCTTCCCTGAATTGGAATCATAACCTAGTACCAATACACCACATAAATAAGATAAGTAGTTGAAGATTCTTAATCAAATGCATGTTAAAAAAATTACTGTGTTTCCATTTCTAGACCTTCCCACCTCACACACGTTCTGCTAGCAATACTCCTATGGTTGTTGTCAGAGGATCACAGAATATGCTGAGTTGGAATGAACCCACAGGGATCATTGAGTCCAACAGTTGGCACTGCACAGGACCATCCCCAAGAGTCACACCATGTGCATTGTCCAAACACTTTTTGAACTCTGTCAGGCTTGGTGCTGTGACCATTTCTCTGGAGAGCCTGTTTCAATGCCCAACCACTCTCTGGGTGAAGAACCTTTTTCTAATATTCTAACCTAAACCTTCCCTGACACAACTTCAGGCCATTCCCTCAGATTTTGTCACTGGTCATCACAGAGAAGAGATCAGTGACTGCCCCTCATCTTCCCCTCAGGAGGAAGTTGTTACTGCAATGACGTCTACCCTCATTCTTCTCTTCTCCAGGCTGAACAGACCAAGTGATCTCAGCTGCTCCTCATACAGCTTCCCCTCAAGGCCTTTCACCATCTTCGTTGCCCTCCTTTGGACACTCTCTAATACCTTAATACCTTTCTTATACTGCAGTGCCCAAAACTGCACACCATATTCAAGGTGGGGTTGCACCAGTGCAGAGCAGAGCAGGACAATCCCCTCCCTTGACCAGCTGGTGATGCTTTGTCTGATGCCCCCCAGGACACGGTTGGCCCTCCTGGCTGCCAGGGCACTGTTGGCTCATATTCAACTTCCCATCAACCAGGACCCCCAGGTCCCTTTCCTTGACACTGCTTTCTAGCATCTCACTCCCCAGTCTGTATGAAACTTAGGGGTTGCCCCATCCCAGGTACAGAATCCGGTACTTTCCTTTGTTGAACTTCCTATGGTTGGTGACTGCCCAGTCCTCTGATTTGCCCAGGTCTCTCTGCAGGACCTCCCTGACTTCCAGGGAGTCAACAGCTCCTTACAGTTTTGTGTCATCTGAAAACTTGCTTAGTGTCCCTTCCAGTCCTGCGTCCAAGTAATTTATGAAGATGTTGGAGAGCACAGGGCCCAAGATGGAGCTCTGTGGAACCTCACTACTGATAGGTCACCAGTCTGATGTTCCCCTCTGTGCTGGATCCGTCAGTCATTTGCTCACCCACCGCATGATGTGTTGCCATCATTGTTGCTATTTATAACAAAACACTGTAAACCAAAATCTTTTCACACTTGGACATGTTGCTACAGTATGTTTTGGGATTTGAATTTACAGGATTGTCTCATGATCTTAATTCTTTAGGTTGTTCAGCCACTTCCATCTGCTGCAGTGAACAGTGAAGACAGAGACTCCCGGGAGGTGTTACAGTAAGTCAGCATAAGGGGAGACGGGAAATTTTTAATTTATACACACTCTTTCATCCAAGACACAACACATATGGGTACTAAATGTTCAGAATAGAGGTTAAAAAATATGATTGTTCTGTGTTTCTCAGCATTGATCATCCAAGACTCTTTACATTCCACCTTAAATACATGTACCCAGATTATTAGAGTGAAGTCAGCTGCAAAATTTTAGAAGCCAGCAAAAATAAAGCCTCAGTGTATCACATTCTACAATGATATGTCTAAAGTAAGTTACTTGTTTCTAGTCAGCTTCTACACATCTCAGTTAGCAATCTTCTTTCTCCTCACCCAGCACTTCACGCAATCAAAAGTAAAGATGCAAAAGAAAGAATACAGCCTGGCATTTCATGTGTGAGTGGTGAAAGACAAAGACAGAGGATGAAGGTGTCCATGGCTCCCACAGCCAAATATTTAGCAGTATTGCACAATTCCTACAAAAAGGAAGGTGGCATCAAAGCAAGCATAGTCTTTCACTCCAAACAAACTTTCTTCCACAGAAAAGTAATCCACAAAAGCAATAAACACTTTCCTCACTAATAATATAATATTAGTATAATATTACAAACACTAATAGTAATATTTTCCTGCTTAGAAGTGCTTGGTTTATCTCAGCAAAACTAGATCAACAACTTACAGTAACTCCTGTAATCTTGGTAAAAACCTTATTGAAAGGTAAAAAATTTGCACTCTGACAGGAGTTTTCCAAAAAACTTTCGAAGCTAATGACATGAATTTACCAACTTTTCATTGCAATCAGCCTGAATTTATACCATGTATAGGTGACCAGACATTGTGCCAGGAAAACATTCCTGAAGAGCAATACTTGAAAAACATAAGATTTTTGCACTCTCCTTTATAGGAAGAAAATAAAATATTACCAAGTATGAATGGAAATCAGGAAAAGAGGAATGATATAAAAGAACACTGTGGCCTTTTCAAAAACCTTTCTCTAGTTGGAATACAGTGATGGCTAGAAAGTTTATATGTGCTTGGAATACAGCCCATGTAGGGACATTGACAGTCAGTAAAACGTATTCTAATGACATAATTTTAAACGGTCAGGACCTAAATATTGCTTAAGAATATTACTTCCAAGAGCTTTTCTAAATAGCTTCTTTGCCTACACTGAACTAACTAAAGAAAAACAGCCATTGATTCCTAGAGAAAATAAGTTACCAAATTTTAAACAGTGCATTAAAGGCCTTCAGTGCCTGGAGAGGGCTCTGTCCCACTTTACTGCTACGTGAGGATCTGTTTGATACCACTTTGGCTTTTGCACATATCACCCTAAAAGGCACCACAGGGAAAAAAGCATAAGGATGAAGGAGTGTGGAGAGGCACTGTTATGAACTGACTGAAACCCCTTCCCCATCTCTCTTCATGACTCTGAGGCGGGGAGGGTAGAGACACTGGGAAAAGAGAATCGAAGCTGCGCCTAGGAAGAAGGGCAGTGGCAAAAAGGTGTTTTCTCTTTGTTTCTAGTCCTCCTACTCCATTTTTAATTGGCAACAAATTAAATTAATCTTCTCTAAGTCAAGTCCATTTTGCCTGTGACCATAATTGGTAGGATGATCTCACAGTCCTTAGCTTGACCCACAAGTTTTTGCACTGTATGTTCTATCCCTGTCCATTTGAGGAGACAGAGGGAGAGACACCGAGTGGGTCTCTGGCAGCCAACCAAGGATGACCCACCATGAAAACAAAAAGATTGTCCATGATACCTCAAAAGCCTTACTAACCAAAGAACAGTAGCCTATTTATTCCTAAAGTTACAATCAACTTGATTCTTCTGCCACGTTATGATTCCTAATACTCTTACACAACATCAAGTATAAATATGGTCACAGTCTTCTTTTTCACATTATGGACTGGTCCAGTCAAAATAATTAAATATGAAGAAGCTGCAGAGATCATTTTTTCAGGCACTAAATACTTTCAGATCATGACTTAGGCTGTGAGACAGATTATCAGATGGCTAACTAATTCCTTCTCATGTGAATATCAACTCTCAAACTGAACTGCGGGAGTGAAAACTGAACTGCAGCTTTTGCACATTTTATTTATGTAAGTTACGGTAATTAATTTAGCTTGAAAAGGTCATAAAAAAGAAATGCTACACAAAGTGAATACTATGGCTGCAGATACATACTTGTGTATGAACCCTCCAAACATGTAGTTTCAGATCATATCAAAGGAGTGTAAACATTCAGAAGTTATGCATGCAAAGGAGTGTTAGGGCAGCTGTTTCCCAAGTGATTTGGAGTCTGACTCACACAGAATCTGACCTTTGGGAGAAAACTCTTCATAGTTTGAAGCACATCTATTTCAGAAACAACAATACAAAGCACATGGATTCAAACCACAATAACAACAGATCCCTAGGAGCTCCTTCTCATCTATTCAAACAAACAAAAATTCCACAAAGCTTATCCTCTCTCAAAAGCATGATTTAGCAAAAAAACTCAGAGAAGTGGTGGCTACGTGACGGACTCAAAAAACGAGACCAACAGAACTGCAAAAACATTGTCAAAAGGGATTATGGGAGCAAATAGTAATTGAAAGACTTTAGAGAACCAGGCTTTGTCCAGACCGAGCCATGAGGGAGGAGCTCCAAGGACAACAATTAAGTACTCATTTTCAAGGAAAATACAGCATTTGAGAGGGGGCTCTAAATGTCAAATGGTCAAATTTCTGACGTGTAGAATTCTTTCAAGATTAAATAACAAATCAAGGAAAAAAAAGAAAAGCAAGGCAGAATATTTCTTTTCCTTCTGGACATGGGCAGAATTCCAAGTGCAACTTGCTCAGAGTTATTGTAGATGAGCAGAATTAGCTTCTACTATCATCCTTTCTTGCTTGGTCTCAATTCAGTTACTTAGACTATACAAAACCAATTGACTACATATTGTGTATATACAGGTTTATGTACTTCATTTTTTTACATATATAAGATATTTGCCCCTATAAGATGCTTACTGTGCTATTTTCTTTAAGACCTTTCATTTCTATAGGACAGAATATACTCATCTAGGAGAAAGAATAGCATTTTCATTACATACAGAACTGGTGGCAGATTAGGGCTTCAAGCATCTACTTACTGAGTATATGTCTTGGTAGCTAAACAAACAACTGTATGAAGTATTGGCCCTGTAAATACAGTCCTCTTGATGGTTGTCAAATATGTAGTAAAGAAGTGAATTCCAGATCATCTCAAACATTGCAATCACTGCTTAAAGATGTGACATTTCAAAAACCATGCCTAGTACAAGAAAATAAGCTATTAAAAAAAAAAAAACAATTGTACTTACTTTATATCTACTTTCTGATAGCTGCGATCTAGTTGAACTTCCTGCATTAATCCAACTTCTGTGTACTGGGTATATCTCAGAGAAACAAAGAGATGGGAAAAGCTTTCATTTCATCACCAGGCAAAAATTAGAAAGATGATTAAAAGGACCACAGGTAAAATAAGAATCTATATTAATATTTAAAAAAAATTTGTTTTAATTTTCCTTATTAAAATCAAAGCAATTTAGCGCAGTTTAATTCCATTTGAAAAACAAATATCTCTGAAAACTTTTTATAGTATCTTTTTAATGGATCGTGTAACCTACATTTTCTTTTCATCTGTATTCATTCACTCCTCCTTTTCACCATTTGGTATTGTCTGCTTCTCTAAGTCATTTTTAGTAAGTAAAGTCCTACAGTCTAATTTTTGTGTTTAATAATTTTAATTTGAACTATTTGTAAGAGAAATTTTTATTTCATTTTCCTGTACATGCTCCTTTCTAATTCTGCTTTTTATATTTGCCTTTTCTTTTTGATATAGTCTCTTAATTATCAATACATACATCAGTATGTATGTACACATCTACTTACAGATATGTTCACTCCACCATGGAGAGACAGGTTTTGATGACTCAATTGGTTCCTGTTCTTTCAGTCACTTTCCACACTGTTCATCTTCTCTTTCTTTTTTTCCTGCTGCATTCTTTACAAACTCAGTCCTTTGCAGAAGCCTCCTCCTTTTCTCATTTCCTCTCATTCATATTCTCCACCCGTGAACTGCTCCACCAAATACCATCAGTCGAAACAGACAAGAGGCTCCTCAAGGAGATGGTTGTTGGGGCTGCTTTAGTCTGCACGACTGTTCAGTGCTTGGCACTGGGTTTCTACGGTATGAGACCAGCTGTCTCAACACACAGCAGTAGTACCAGGGCTACAGGGCACAGCTGTTGCATTATGCAAGGAACAGCTCCTGTTTAGGACAGTAGAATATTAATCAAGCTCCAAGTGAGCCTAGAAAAAAGTGGATGAAATCAGTTCAAACCACCCAACACCTCAAATAACTGAATGAGACGTGTCTTGAGAGAAGAAGCTAAGCACACTCTCAGAAACAAATTTCTAGAGCACATGGGGTCAAGGACACAAGTTAAGCACTTCAGGCTGGTCTGGCTGCTTTCAGTCTCCTGTCATGCAAACAGTATTGGCTTAGCTTGCAGGACCACATGTTGCTTTCTGGAGACACCTCTGGGAGACACACCTGATAGCTGTTTGCATGAACTATATTCTCCTAAGGTCCCCCTACAAAATCAGCAAGGAAGTCCAGCAGTACTTTGGAAGCAGCATAGAAGAATGGCATTTTTCATTTCGAACAAATCAATTGGCTGCCTGAAGGAGAGATGATAAAAACATATAGTGTGATGAAGAGATAAAACTAATAATTTTCTTGGACCTCTTATTCTAAAGTAACAATTTTTCTTAGTTCCCACTCTCCCTAACCTCTTCAACAGAATCAAAATAGCTGCACAGTTTAGATGGCAATTGCTCTCATAAATTAAAACAAAACAAAACAAACCATCATTAATCTCATTACTTCTCATTATTATTAAGATAGTGCTGAAATTCCTGGAATTGGCATATTATTTCCTATGTCATAGTGTACACCTGACATTTTTCCTATAAAAGTCCCGAGCACGTTAACATCAAAATACTGGTAGGGGTTTTTTGCCTTTTTAAAACATTACTCAGGCTGAAATTAAACAAATTTTGGGAATAATGTTCAGAGCCAGATGTCTGGAAATGCTTAGAAAAAGGAACTAGTATTTACCTAGATTTCCAAACTTTTTACAACTTGCCAGAAACAGTGCTGATCTTAATTACAAAACCCTTTTTTATAGCAAGGAAAAATATATTATATATGTTAGAGATCTGTACATTTGCAGTTAATTGATTTCTATCTTAAGGGCCCTGTAGGAAAAAGACTGGCTTCAACAGTTTGTGCTATCACACTGCATCAGCATGCACAGTGAATGTAATCAGAAACCTCACCAAAGGTTTCCTGCGTTCCCATTTGCTCAACTTTTTGTGTTCCTTAAACAGCCTTCCTGCTTTGTTTAAACACAATGAAAAAATGAAAGCAGAGATGAGCAGCAAGCTTGAAATCCAGATTTTCAATGGATTGTTTTAGTAGATCATCATTTTAAAAAAACGTGGCCAGTCTTCACGAATGAAGATCTGGGAAAGGTCTTTTTACCTTTCAAGCCTGCGCAATGGATTTTTTTTTTTTAGGTGAGACACAGCCTGCGC
>JAWWLV010000121.1:10248083-10272151 GCA_035041135.1 Platyrinchus mystaceus | reverse complement strand
TGGATGGCCTTAGGGGCTGACGAGCTCCATCTACCCGGGGGACCCTGAAGCAGGACCGAGAATCGAACCTGCGACCTCGGCGCTGAATGCGCAGCATCTTAAACAAAGCAAAAATGTCGTGTTCAGCCTGATGGGCAAGGGCCCAGGGAGCTTCAAGAGGAAAAGGAATAAATAAACACCTAAGCTTCCCTCCCCACAAAAACTGAACCTCATAACGCTGCAGTTCTCAAGGCAGCAATGACTGACTGCTGAAGGACAGCAGTCATTAACTCAGGGCCACATACAGATTCCTACTGGCAGGCAACAAGTGGCTTAAAGAGATGGGCAATGAGCTACATACTGTGACTGAGGGGTAAAGAAATGTGTAAGTATTTACCATTTACATGTCCATTCACTGTACTTATAAACACACTAAATATTTGTCACTTGCTCTTTAATGCTGTTCTGTGACTTCTTTATTTCCTTTCTCCTCTTCCACAAATCATGAATATACACAGAAGGACAGAAAGCTAGCAAACTTTGTCAGTACAGAAGTAACATCAAACCTGGTGTCTAAAATGCACATTAAAGCTCTTCCTTACTACTGCAGTGTTTTAACTGAGCATCTCAAAAGCTTTTCATTCTTCTTTCAGTGAAATCTTTTCAGTGCCACTGGACTAATCTGGGAATGAAAACCCAGCTCAGCAACAGCCCACTTTTATCACTTTTTATTTAACAGTTCATTGTTCCAAAAGCTTGCCGGTAATTCACTTGATATATTAGCAATTACCTTCTTAGGTATAACTGGATATTCCTTCCTATGTAATTAAAACTGTTGAGTTGAGAAAACTAATGTAAGCCATTCTAAAATAATGTAAGATCAGAATCTCTTCAACTTTGATTTAATCTGGCTTTGTAGATTCCAAGATTTCCAATCAGATCTTAATTTCTGACGTTAGTTGGACTTTATCCTTAATATAAAGTGCCAGCAGTTAAACACATTTAACTTTAAAAAGATTTATGAACAAAGCCTCTTCCATTGCTTGGTACTTTAATAAGGATACAGGATGAAACGGCTCTAAAATGCAACTGTAGAAATGTAAAAGAGAAGATTTCAAAAAACAACAAGTCTACTTCCAGGCAGAAAACTGTACAGATGAAGACTCAGACATCTGGAACCCGTTCCTTTACGTATTTTCTACCAAGCCCCTCATGAAAACAAGATCCTGATTCTGAAGCACTTCCTGAAAGAAGAAACAAGAGAGTGAGCAAGACCCTTTTTAAACTTATGGTTTTATAAATAAATCCAGACTTGCATGCCTGTGAGCCCTATCTCCATTTGTCTCACTAAGTTCATCTCTGAAATCACAATGTCTAAAAGTTGCAGCAATCAGGGAATTGTACGTTAGGCACACAGCATAGGGTCGGTCTAAGTAGACATTTATTATTTCTTCTGTAAGCCAAACCACTGACCCCAGCAGAAGATGCTTTGAAGTGTTTGAAGTAGACAAGTATGAGGGAATCCAAAGTGCAATTTGAAAGCTCATTCTGAAAGCCCTTCTGAGTGTCTCCAGCCTATGAAGCAGTTTCTCTCTCTTCTCCTGCATGCTGCTTCATTCCCCAGAAGTTCAACTTCAAATTACCCACTCATCCATGCACAGAACACAAATGATCTGATTTACTGTGGCAGAGTTCATGTGTTGGTGATCTACTAAACTCCTCAATGGGATCAATAAATGAACAATGCATAGATGTACTGCAAAAAATTTTTTTCTCATAAATTTAATAATACCAGTAAATGTATAAATTAGGTGCAAGGATTCCATCATTTAAGCTAATTGCATTAGATAGCTCTTTTTTCTACAAGTAGTTAAGAAAGGAGTTTTCTATACCATGTTGACATATAAAATCTGATCTTTAATAGTTAAAAATAATAGCAACTATATTGTCCTAATTTTTAAAGCCAAATTTACATGCTTCTGTAACAAGACAAGAAAAATAATAATATTGAAGCCTCATTTATGACCCAGTATTCACAGAGCTTAGACAAGCTTTCAGCCCCATCAGTGTCAGTGGATCTCTGCCAGTTTATGTCAGCAAAGATTTACGCCACTTGTGCACACACACGCACACATACACACACGCAAACTTAGAGGATAAATGCAGCCCCATTTAATATTCCCTGTGTTTACTGCTCTGCAATTTCATCTTCTATTCACTTAAAGAATCAGGTCATTACAACTATCCAAAGAAATGCATATTTCTTGACATTTACTGCTACCAGGCATTTTAGCATAGTCAAACATCACGGCTGTTGATTTAGAGCATACAAAGATCAATCCTCATGAAAGAAACAATCCTCTCCAACAACAAGCAGAAGCTAGTTGGAAAACTAACAGTTGTGGATTATGCATGGTGTTCCCATATTGGAATTCAGATTACAATGTGGCTTTTTTATAAAGAGTGGGGTTATAATGCTGAGTATATTGTAGTAATTCTTATATACTTTTTCCACAATAAATGAGTTACCACAGATGACAGACAAATCTCTTCTGCAAGTCTAAACAATTTAAAATGTCCTAAACTAGGTCTTGTCTGACCAAAGTATTTCAATAATCATGTTTATCCTAAGGTATCTTTTCATACACAAAGCCACTCAATGGCACTTTGAGGAGACATTTCCACTCTAGAAAAGACTACCTAAACCCAAATTCCACAACAGAAATGTAACTACCAGTCAGGAAAACCTTTGCTTGGATAGGCCCATGAATTTGCAATATTTGAAATATTTTTTTCTTACTCAAATATTCCAGCTATTTTGGAAATGAACAAAATTCTGTAGGCCAATACATGCATCTACTAATCATAATTATTTTTTTGTAGCTAATCACATATAAAAATTCCTTAATATATTTGGAAAAGCTATGAGACCTGGATGTGGTAAGTAATATTGTCATTAATTTTAATATCTAAAGAGTATCTTCTCAAAATTTGTTTGTCTCCCATGAAAGCAGTATTTGCCAAAGAGGCAAGCACATAGCAGTGACACCCCAGCTGGAGTTCCCCACCTCCGGTACTGGTTACATGCAGAAGCGTCTTTTCTAGCTTTGAATCATTTAATCCCCTCTGATTCTCACACTGGAGGAGGCACAAGTAGTCACATTCCATCTTCTCTTTGGTAACCCTGATTTTTATAAACTTCAGTGACTTCTACCTCAGTTCTCTCTCATCCGAGCAACAATATTGGATCAATCCTTGTTCAGAAACAATTCCATAACTGATCATGCCCCTTGCTGCTGGCAGAAACTCCTTAAAATCAGCTCACCAATATACTTCATACAGAAATGCCTTTAACTATCCCCCATCAGTTGATTCCTGTCTTCCTTCCCAGATTATTTCCCTGCAATGCTCAAAGGGAACCAAAGGAAGACAAGTATATTCCCGGGTATTCTACAACAGTTTGACAGAACAATTTTCAGTTTTCTATAGCTCCTAGATAACACTACACACTATCAGCTTTCTGAAAACTTAATCAGTTTTCAAGTATAAGTACAAACAACAAAAAAAAAAAAAAAAAAAAAAAGAAAAAAAAAGAAAAAAGAAAAGGAGAGCAGGAGAGCAATTAAGGTTGAAGGCAACCAGTCTAAATTGCTCAATCTCATGAACTCCTAAGGAAAGAAAAGCAGGCTGCATTACCATTTGCTACATTACCATTCCTGCAATTGGCCCTCCCAGAGCAGTACTCAATTTTCGTAAAATGTGTTAAAAAAGTAAGGATCTGCATTTTTTTAACTTTGAAAGCTGCTTTGGGACATGCAGCCTTCCTATAACCAACCACTTTCACTTCTCTCTGGGTATTCAAAACAAATTTTTGCAATGCTTCCTTCATAAAAAGGCAGAAAGCAAAGACAGCTTAAAAAAAAAAAATCTATCTTTTCTAACATGCTTGTTTTCTAATTCACATTATGGTCAATCATACATTACTTCAACTTTCTGTAGATATGATGGTAGACATATTCTTCCCTTTATACTCACCTACAGTCCCATGAACAATGATCCAGATTCTTCAGGTGTGGAAAAGGGTTGTATTAGCTAAGACTTTTAGCACCATCCAGCACAGACATCTTCACTGGTCTGCACGTTGGCCACTTTCTTTACATTTTACTACACTGTCTTACTTACTAGACTGGATTTTTTTAATGTCTTGTTTTGTCTGTTATTTGGACTTTCTTTATTTGCTGGAAGGGGAGGATAAAAACACAGTAAAAGTTTCACAACATAAAATCTTCAGCTATGTATACTGACTACTCCATTTCAGATTTTTGCCAATTAGATATTGTTGTGCTTTTCCTGTTGAAATAAAATTTTATTAAGATTTTTTTTCAGACCTACCTATCACTCTATTTTTAAAACTATCTTTATTTCTTTGTTTACTTCCAACACATTACTGAATTCCAGTGAAAAATCCCTAGAGCATTTCACATTTACTCAGTCAGCTCTCCTGAAGGCAAAATGCACTCTTTTGCTGTTCCTCAAAAATGTGCTCGCATGACAATGTCGAATATAATGACATCTGAAGCTGAAAACCCCAGACAGCCACAGCTTCAGTGCTGTCTGTCACAGTAGGCTCATTTACTAAGGTTAAGGCAAAAATAGATCATGTCACTCTAGCATATTGAATATAAAAGACACCTCAATGCTTCAAAAAAACCCATTCCTTCCAAAATTTTATACCACCCTCATTAAATTAAAACCTCCAAGCAGCTCAGAGCCTTTCTTGCAAGGCTTATCCACAAACCAATTTCCTGATCTCTTTCTGTACCTTCTCTAGAGCACAGTGGAAAGCACCACTGAGTACCTGTGGTTATTGCCTCCATCACGACTTTGCTGTACCAGTCAAACTATTTTAATGCTTCTTGTTCACTCAACATCTCCTTTCTCGAAACAAATTATCCCCCTCGCAGGAGACAGAATATTCATGTAATAAATTCTGTATTCCTTGCTGCTTTCTGATCTGCCTGTTTTCCGTTTGTCTCCCAGGGTGTCCCCCCCTCCAAATGCCTTTGAATTAATTCAAAACAGGATATCTTGGAGAAATACTTTATCATAATTTCTATGTTATCTTATATGCAAGTGCGTAAAACATTGATTTTTAATCTCTTTTCTCTGTACTCTTTGTTAGACTTCCTCCTGGTTTGTTCTTTCACTTCAGGGGAGTGCTCCAAGTATTAAATCATGGTTATCTATACTATTTTTAGATGACCAAAATAATGAAAATCAGAATGTAATTATGTTACAGAAGAGAAGCAGTCTATACTGGCTCAACAAAACCTTCACACTTAGCTTTGATCATACTTCTCACTTTTTATTCTGCTAAAAAAGGCTGCTGCTGGGTCATTCTATCCAGATCACCAGAAGAAGAGAGAAGTACCAAACTGGGCTCCAATTTCATATCCAAACTTCCACAGAGTTACATTTTTTCCTCTAGATATTTACTTAAGGCTGCTGTAGTTTCTATTCATAACCATATACTGTTGTCAAACTCTATCCTCATTAGGCTAAAAGCAGGCACCTCATTTCCAGGTGTATGGCTGCTCTGTTCATACTTTTTTGCAACTGCAGGGTTTTAAGGTTGCTTGTGAACTCACATATTCTAGTTAGAAAGCTTGACAATTTTTACCATACTTTGGTATTTTTACCAGCCTGGTTAATGCTACTTCTGTCTTACAAAGCATTCAAAATACTTACTACACGTCCATAACTGAAGCTACCTCAAGTAATTGTCTTCCTCTCATTTTGTTTTTGAACTTCTTCAATAATTAGAACTTTGTTAATTTGTTTTGTTTTGGTTAGTTTTGTTTTTTTAAAGAAGATTTCAGTTAGAAATAGAATTATAAAATCATCCATAGCACTGCTGTGAAGCACTTCCATCATATAAATGTTGAAGTTTCCCTGCACCTAAAAACAACTCTCTAAATTGAATGATAGTCTGAAATCAACCGAGATTATATGTGATGTGGGAAAGAAAATCTACTATTTTTTTTTCTCTTCAAACCAGGTCTACTGAAAGTGCCAATACAATTCAAAACAAAGTCCATAGAGGTATGCAGATGCTCACCAGCTGAGGCTTCAACTTTTTGTTTATAAATTGGTAAGGATGCATTTTTAAGATAGATAATGGAATGCTAATTTCTGTAACTTCCATGTTCTTTCACATTTGTTCTAAAAAAAAAATAGGGATTAATATAATGGCCTGGATCAAAGGAATTAGAAGGTTGATGTCAATATAAAGTCTTCTAGTGTTTACTCCACCAATATGGCCTTTTAGTATGAAAACAAATGCACATCTCCAAAATATTTCTGATATCAAAGCGCTGGTTATTCATAGATGTTTTCATTACACTAACTTCCTATGCACCCTGGAGAGAAGGCAGATTAGACAAGACTTGTATAAATATGCTAGCTTTAAATTCTTTTTTATTGTTTATCCAGAGCTACTAATACAACTGCAAACAAGTGAACTGTATCCAACCAAATGACAAGTCCCAGCACAGGGAAATCTGGTTGGCATCCTTTACTACTACATTATACCAGGTTGCAGAAACTTGCTTAACGGCCACTGTTGGAGCTGGAAAACTATGAAGACATGGGGGGGGGGGGGGTTAAGTGATTTTAGCACCTTTTACTGTTTGGGAATAATTACCCAACAAATTGCTTTTTAAAATCCTTTACATCTCCAAGTCATTTGGGGGTTTTTTTGCACACACCCCAAAACAAACTAAACAAAACAATACCTATGTGATGCTTGATATGCAGCTAAGCATTGTTCAGGATCTATCTTCCATGCATGGTTAGAGTATGGATCAATGTTTGTAGTGGGAAGGCTTTTCATCCCTGTTCTTCCCATCAGTCCTGGCTTTGGGGTTGGCACAATGCACAGAACAGGAGCAATGCAAACTTGTTCCTCCCCAATTTGTTCACTTCCAGTGCCAACACTGAATCCTTTTTGAACTGATCTAAACGGCAGTATCCAGGGGAAGTAGGTATTCACTCACCTGAGAGGAAACAGCCTAAGGGTAGGGACTGGATAGGCCCTACCCTCCTGGTGTGCTTCTGTGAGTACCCAAGATAATTTCTCTTTCTTGGAGGCTTAGATATCTAGAGAAATTAAGCCATAAGCCCTTATCATAGAGGTGCTGAGTTTTTTACTCCACATGTGAAGACTTTTATTCCATCAGAAAGCAATTCTAGTAGGAAAACTACAGCCTGGCAGACCTCTTAAAGTGCAAGCCTTTCTCAGCTCACAATACTGCACAAAGTTGAAGAGCACTTACCACTATCACTCCTCTGAATCCAGAATCCCTTTGGCCATAAGGTCTATTAAGAAAGCATTTACACTAAACAGTACCACAGAAACCTTACAGGCCTTACACTGTGCCTGCAGACCCAAAAGGGAAAATAAATATGGTTGCAGAACTGTACCATACATACTTCAATGTCATTGCTTTTGTAATTTTAATCAACTGAAAAGCTTAAAATTTGCTTTTCCTTTTAAAGCAATCTCTTCTCAAAGCCAGGTGTTTCAGATAAGTCTCAGCCCACTGGACGAGAATATCAGGAGCGATCATTACAAAGTGCATTGCTAGCCCAGATTTCATCTCAAGATAAAAACCCCTTCTTTTGCAGTTCTTCTGTACTTTTAGATCACTTCTAGCATCACTTTAAAGTGACAGAGGTTGCCACAACAAAACCTCCAATGTGAAATACTACATCTCAAGAAAGAGGGTCAGGCCAGCAAAGGCATTGCATCTTTTCAGAGAACCAAACCAAACTCTTCCAACTTTTGGAGCCACCACAGCTACAGACAGCTAAAAAATCCTTCACTGACCTATTCACAGGAGATTGCCTCCCCTCCAGTTATTAACAATGGTCCATCACACAAGCTTAAATTCAGACACAGATCAAAAAGGCAAACCTGCTGGAAGCTGAAACAGTACTGGAACAAAATCACCTACAAAATGAAGCTTAGAATTTTCCCTCTTAAGAACACAGAGATGATGCCTTCATTCACCGGCCATTACAGCGGGACCAATTAAAACTAGAGAGTTAATTTGGGGGGTTTTGTTTTGTTTTTTGTTTGGCTTTTTTGTTTGTTTTGGTTTGGGTTTTGGGTGGGGGTTTTTTTGTTGTTTTGTTTTGTTGTTTTGTTTTGTTTTACATTGCAAGCTTGATTTTAAGTTCAAAGTCTTTCCCAAGTCTTTTAAAATTATTTCAGAGCCCTCCAACAGCCTTCAAGGGAAAAAAGATGTTACAAAAAAATAGCGTTTTCAGACAGGCTGGGACTTTTTAACATGTTTAACATTTAACTGCAGTGATTTCACCCTTGGAAACAAAATTACCTGGGTAATTAAAAATAGTTGAAGGGAAAATATAGATTCTAAGTGGAACAGAATTTAATTTGTATTGTACTGTGGTGTACATTAAAGACCATATGCAGAACGAGTCACCGAGGTGAAAGTCAAGAGTTTTCAGGAAGGAACCTTCTAGGTGACCAAAACTAAAAAGCACTATTTTTTCATTTGCATTTAATAACTTATCTGTGATCAGTCCAGAGGAAGAATCCAGCAGAATAAATATTCCATAGTATTATACACAAAAGTGGGGAGCCCACGGAAGTGGCTGATTCACCTCCCTGGAGCTATTAAAAAGATATGTAAATATGTCACTTAGCCACAATGGTTTAGTGGTCCCATGGCTTGGCAGTGCTGGGTTAACAGTTGGACTCAAGGATCTTAAAAGTCTTTTCCAACCTAAGTAATTCTACAAAAACCACATGATACATGTTTCTCAGTAGTTTAGTATGACATCTGATGTCTGTTATTTATTGGCTTATTAAATGCATGCTTCGCTTTGAGACAATAAGACTAATTTCACATTCAGCCTTATGAGGACGTCCGGAAAATGTAGCACATTTTCTGCTGTTCAAAGCAGTCTCTCAGGGAGACTTATTAGCAGTGTCTGTGTAGTCTTTGGCAAAGACTGCATCTGGGAAACTTTAATGGCACAGAATCGTTGTTTTGCTTGCTGGTGGTGCTGCTGTAAATAGGGAAAACAAATTTAATAGGATTAAATTACATATTTTAGGCCCCAAAAGTTGGTGACTTATTTGCTGCAAACTATGCTTCCTGATAAAATTAAGTTGCAAAATGCCCTAGTTATGACAACCCGCAGCCCAGAGTTGCCACACAATTATAGCTAAGTGTACAGGAAATTTTTTGTCACATCCCTACACGGTATTTCTGCTTTCCCCCTTGGGCTTTCTGACTGATCCCATTGGAAGGCTGTGTTTTGAAACTCTGGTTCACAGCAAAGCCAATGTATGAGTTCTGAACACTGAGGTCTTAAGTAATGTGGTTCCTCAGCCATGGAGAAAGTAATTTTCCCTATCCAGCCCTTAGAAATGGGAAGAGTAATTTAGGATTACAGTTAACAGGACGTCAATCTGCCTCTCCCAATTTCTGAGCATTTCTATGCTGGGATCACATTCTGGATTGTGGTTACAAACCTGCTCCTGTGAAAATTTGATTTAACTTAACCACTGCTTCAGAAAAGTCTGTATTTTGGAGAAGCTTTGGACAAGACCCAGAGAGGCTCTAGTTGGAGATCCTTGATGTCACAAGCACATAGCCACCAGCCCAGATTCAGACCCAGTTCAGCACTGTCTCTCCCTGCAGTAGGATGGATATTTTGAGGTGATGATTTAAGGTGTTGGTCTGGTATGTTAGCATGCAGTATGATGAATATGTCATATCCATCACATTGATATGTCCTTTGCAGGAACAAAGTTATACAAAACAGTTCTGAATACTGACATCACTGGAAATCATGAGTCCAAGAATAATATTTATCATATCAAACATATGAGTATTGCCTTCACTTCAAAACCAACATTTCCAGTACGGCATGTCTCTTATTTCTCAAGGGTAGGTGGCATCACTAGAATACCATTTTAAGGTGTGAATTGTGATTTACTTGCTGAGATGGTTATTCTGGCTTGGCTGACGATCTCCTCTGTTGACTGACATACTAGTGAACAGACTTGCCTGTTTCCAGGAGCCTATCTCAGCAATACAGAGGACAAAGGTGTCCTGCACCCTCTTTCACATTCATTCCAGAGCATATAAATACCAAGAAGCACACAACTGCTAATTTAAACCATTTGGGCACTGGCCAACAAGAGCAGTGATACCATCTTGAAGCCTCCCTTCTGGCTATGGTGGATCATGTCTACCTAGTTGTTGACTTCTTCTAAGCACAGGTTCTTGTTTTTAACATAGAAAACCTCTTATTCTGAAGACAACAAACACACACCAAAAAAACCCCCTTGCAATTTATGCATCAATACCTACTGTCTCCCCGGGAAATTTATGTCATGATAAAATATAGTTGGTGTCTGTTGTCAAGAAAGAAAGAGAAACAGATGTTATTCTGCACAGTGTAAGCAAATGCAGGTTTTCCAGACTGTCATCTAAAGAAATTTTGGAACAACCTCTATATCCATCATAAACATCAGCACATCCCATCACTGCCACTGGAGAGGATAACTAAGAGGTAACTACATGAGGAAGCATCCTGTTCTTTATTTACTACATAATTTAAAAGGTTGCAGTCATGATTGTTATCTAATTTCCAAACAAGAAGACTCACTCAAGCTGACTGATTCTGTTCAGAAAACTAGCCTGAGGTTTATCTTTGTCACCACAGCCCTCACGAGACAGCTACAGCAGTTATTGCCTGCCAGTTAATATTATGTGAGCATATGAGGCAACGGCTCTTCTAAGCAGACATCTATGCTATTTAGCACTGTAAGAAGGACTCTCACCAGAACAGCTGCCCAAGAGATTAAATAAAATGTGAGAGAAATTGTTCAGTTTAGGACAAAAGAACATTACATTCTAAGTGCTGATATTTCACCAGTTAGTTAGTCACAGCATTGGAGGGGAGAGGGAAAGCCAGCAGGTTTGTGTTCACTGTTTAAAAACTAGCAGCACAAGATACACAGAGCAAAGAGGTATGTGTAATTCTTAAAAACGGCTACTTGTGTTGTCAAAACATAGACTGAAAATATGAATGAAGGTCTAAAATTTGACATTTCAGTATCTGCAATGTGACAAATCACAGAAAAAACAACCTGCACAAAGTGATCATCCCCATGGCTTAGACAGGCTTGTTTTCTCCATTGGTTTTCTCCGATAGGTTTCTATACTACTCACATTTCACTTGTACCTGCATCCAGAAATAACCTCAGAAAGAAGATCCAGCCAAGAAGGCCTTTCAAGTTTGCTTTGAGAAAAGGGCCAGTGAAAGAAAACCACAGAACCTGTTTCTATCTCTAGGTCAATTACAAATCCATTAGAGTCTTTTGCTTTAATTCTGCCCCTGTTTCAGAGGCCTGTGTACCCCTGCACCACAGCACAGCCTGAATATGCAGAGAGATCTGCATCAAGCCTTACACTTGCTCCCTTCAAAAAGCTCGCCACCAAAGACACTGTCCTACCTCAGCCACTCATCAAGACTCCAGCCAAGCTGGAATTCCCTGAGACACCACGTTTGGAGCAAGCAGAGCAGGACCTGTGCCTGTCTCCCTGGTGTAACACACAGATAATATAGAACTGCCAAAAATTATGTTTCACCACTGTTCTGCCTGTCAAAAACTTCCTACCAGATCTTCCCACGGGACTTTTCCTGCCAAAAGATCCTGCTATTGCTTATGGTAATTATATCTCCTCGAACATCTGAACTGGCTACATGCCAAGATACCACGTACAACCTCCTTTGAACGCTATAAAACTTGGGGACAAATTTTGGAAAATTAGGGAAGAGGAAAGGGAGAGAGAACTGGTTGCCCCAGGACTTTCTCCTCACCTCCCCTCACCTTTTCTTCACCACTGCATGCTGCCTACCTGCCACAGGAGAGTGAGACTCTGCCGGCCTGGAGAGAACTGAGACCACCATGCCACATGTGTGAGTTATATCTTATCCTTCCAGCCTCACTATATTTCTGAGGGCCAGGGAGCTGCGGCTGAACGGGACCCTGCTGGGCCTGGGACTCTGCTCGGTGTGAGAGGCGAAAACACACATTGTTCATTCCAGAGAACTAAAGTTCTTAAGACCCCCTGCCGCTAAAGACATAACATCGAAAAAGTGGCAGAGACAGAGAAAAAAAAAGGCAGAAAACTGCTTCTCCCCCACCCCCGCTCACACCAGTGCGGCAGAAAGGTAGTTTTCGGTGGTATCTTTTCTCTGCTTTCCAGGAATATCTTAGTGCTTTCCAACCTTTTCTTATTTTTTCCTCTTTCTCTTTGCATCTCTTAGGAATTAATAAAATCAGTTTTTGGTATTAACAGATAACTTGTGTGAGTTTTAATTTTGCTCAGGAGAATATTTGAATCTGAAGTTCTTTCTGCAATATTTAAGCAGATTGTAACACCTGGCAATCCTACTGACCCCTTGCACTGGTTTACCTGGTGGAAAGAGTAGAGAGCAGACTCTGTTTGACACTGATGTTTAGACAAGTTATATCCCTGGATGCTGTTATATGAACATGTTACCCTTTTATATCCATTTTCATCTTCTGTAAATAAACGACCGTCACAACACATGAAATACAGTAAATCATATTTCCCAGTTTTTAATATTACAAAGTTACTGACATTTGATAGGTCTTTCTAGTCTGCCTATAGGGGCCACAAGAGACACAGGAAATTTGACATATGTGACATTATCTCCATAAAACACTTCTGTCAGTAATCCAACAGTGATCCTAAATTTTTACCTCATCCAAACATCAACTACTGTCATTGTTATTTCATGATTTGAAAAAAAGAAAATGAGTCCATGGATAAAATATAATTCCTCTAGATCACATTCTTCTCCATGTATTGAGAAAGAAGGGAGAAGAGTGGACAAGTCCAGCTACTACTGCTGTATTTGATAGCAGACATTAATCATTTTCAGTAGATATTAAGAAATGCTGCACTGCCATATTATCAGAGAAAACTGTCACCCCTCTGTGTAAGCTGCCTTCCACCCTCAGGGTTTGCTTGAGTGTTTTGGAAAAGCTAATAGCATGTATCCAAGGCAGTGGGACTTGAAAACCTCAATTGGAATAGAAATATCACTGAAAAATCAAACCTTTATAGAAAAAGTTTAATTTCTTTATTTAAAACTATTTTTCTTCCGGTTCAGGTTTAGTGTCTCTTCTTCATACAAACTGATGACTTTCATTTCAGAAGTCCCTCCTGTGTCCTGCATCAGTCAGCACTGAGGAAATCCACTTAGTTGCCCTCGTCTACATCCAACGCAGCTCCAATGCAGAGGTAGTGATGATAAGTATGTTTTCTCAGATTTAAGCAAGAGAGGACGTTTTTCATGAACATGCTAATTTTTGTATTAAAGCAGACTTCACAAGTCCTCTTTGCAAGTGAACTTTTGTTGGTTTGTGGCCTAAAACTTCATATGTTCGTGGGGCTGGTGTTTTCCAGGGACACCATGAGAGTAGCAGAGGAAACACTGGCTTCTATCTCACTTATACAGTCCGAGGACAAAGTGGGTCTCAGCACTAGGTTTAAAATGCAAGCTAGCAGCCAAGTCTAGATGAATTTTGACAGCACATCAAGCTCATCAAGAGAAGGCAGCATCCACCTCCACAACCTGTCCTCAAAACAGTGCTCCTAACAAGGCAGCACCGCTCAAGTAAATTGAACCTCAGTCAATATTAGTTACGCTGGCTCATATTGAAGGAACAGACCCCAATTTGCTCAGTAAATACTCAGCAGTAAGTTTAGTACAGTCAGCTTTAAGGTTGTCTTATATTTCACATTGCAAATACCACGGCACTTAATCAACAATCACACTGTTCGCACCGACAGAGCTTTCATGTTAGTAACGTCCTGTTAATACTATTCAAACTCCATTTTAGCATTTGGTAGGATACATTAAAGTGAAGCAAAAGTGAATTCTTGAAATAAATTTTAGTCAAAGTCAGCTTCCTTAGCTACCTACTGCTTTTGAAATAAATTAGTCCCCGCAGTGATTACCACCAGCACAAGCACCAGGTATCCACCCACACAGCACATTCAGATGTTATGCTTTTAATTCATTAGTCTCTTCACCTAGGTTAGAGTTTTCTACAACCTCTCTGGGGGTAAAAAAGAAAATCTTAGATGACCTCCTAGCCTATTTTAAAATCTTTAACAAGGCCTTTAAAAATACAACAGTTATTTCTTAACAACAGGGATTAAAAATTATTCTTGTACTGCAATAACATTCAAACCAGACCTGAAAATGTCTGTGAAAAGCTTTTCAAATAGCAGTGCTAATGTATGCTAAACCTCAGAATTGCAAGCCATTTAGATCATTAGGTTATTTAAAATCACCCTCAAAAAAGTTACAATGACACTTGGAAAAAATTGCCAGTGAATTAAAATCATTAACCGTGCCTGAAATGTCTTAATCTTAAATTTTTTTCTACTTCAATGTGGTGTTCCAAATGACATGGATATTAATTATTATTGCTGGTGTGTATTCTCAGTTTCTGAAGTAAAAAGTTTAATTTCTTAACTAATCTCTCAGTAAAAGAGCATTCCTTAATAAAAGTTAAGCTTTCTATACCTATTACACTCAATTTAAGACAATAAATCAGCTTTTTCTCTCCACCAGATACTTTACTTCAGTTCAGGCAAAAATATTTCCAGATACTAGAAGTATTACACTTTGGTGTAAAATAAGATGAGATTTCCAACATCAAGGTTTCAAATAGTGCAGATACCAAAATCATAAGAATGGATGTATTATATTAGACCCAAAAATCCAATAAAGCATAGGAGGTGTAAAACATTCTTTATTTCCCTCTGGAAACTACCTGTGTCATGCAGCATAGGACAAGCACCCAGGCAGGTCCCCACTGGCTACCATCGAGTGCAGGGTTGCATTAACTGTCCAATAGGAGATGCATGAATGTAGGGAAAACTCTTTTGGGGATGGGTTTGATGAAAGAGACACACTGAATGTAGAGAAAGGCAGAAAGCCCCAGTCCTGATTGATGTTACATCTCCCTTTATGGTGACACAACACGCAGAGCAGATGAGAGGGTGCCAAGGTCAGCTATGCCTCAACTCTGCCTACATCTGCCCTAGAGAGCAGTCATGGCCATTAAGGCACCACCAGTTGAGCCTTGGGATATATCAGCATCACCTACTGCTCTCTGGGGAAAATGCCTAACTGTAGATAGACTGTGGATAGACTACAAATCTCCTGACTCAGTTTCTTCTGGCTGTTACCAAAGACTTTGTATTTTCCTGCAGCCTGCAGCCTTTCCAACTCTTAACATGTATTGACAGTTTCACCTTTCCCTTACACCAGCGGTGCCTTTTTTGTGGGACACTAGAGAGAGCGTGGGGAGGGATGATGAGGAAGAAGGGCAGATTTTCTTCAAGGGTGGGAACTAAAGGCTTGATTAATCAAGTTAAGAGTGTAAATAAGATCTTCCTTCATGGCCTTTGGAACTCATTTTAGCCAGAACATATAGATCCAGAACCTGGAGCCAGGATTTCAAATATTTTGCCTATAAAGCACACTGACATAATTGCAAAACAATAAAAGAAAGTGCTACAAACCAAACAACAAAAGCAATGGGGCAGTCAATCAAAATCTAACCCTTCTCAACCTTATCACAAAGGCTTAAAACAAACAGAGCAATCTTTGTCAGTGTCTGTTTTCTACCACTGGACCATGCAGCCTTGCTCAAAACCTGTTCCTAATTGAATAAAAATCAGCTGCAGAAAGTGAGAAATCTGACAGCAGTTGTCTGGTCCTCACAAAGGAATTTGACTGCAGGAAGGAAAGCTAGACAGAGAAATAAAGTGCTACAACACCACAAGAAAGGAAAATGAAATAAACAGGGAGCCCATGCAGTAAATTCACAAAATGAGATCCTTCCAAAGCATAAACAATCCCATTGCTTTAAGCTTTTGGCAGTGTGCTGGCATTAATGCCTTTCCTGGTCAGATCATTGCTCTCACTGCAAGCAAAGCTTTGGTGGAGGTCAATAGAAATCTCAATGGGAAACAAATGTTCCAATGATGAGACAGTTGCTGCAGGATCATATCTTTCAGCCAGTGACAAAGAAGGTAAATGTTTTTCATCTCAATTCATTTTTTCTGTGTATCTTATCTCCAGCTACAGGAGAGTGTAAGTGTATGGAAAATGTATTTTGAAGTATGTCAAAGCAGGAAAAAATTCTATTTGCCACCAATAGATGAATTAGCTCTGAAAAGTAAGCTTAACTAAGTTAAACTGCACATTAGGAAATCAGCCCTCATATGCCATCACTGAGAACATGACTACAGCAACACAAGAAAGTAATAAGCTGTCTCAATCAGGCTAAATTTGCTGCTTTGTGAGTCAACAGAAAATATGTACCAACTCAAAATCATTCCATGCTTGCATGCATACCTGCAGGCACATGTTTATGGGTACATGGAAAACCTAGAACCAGACTGAGTTTCTCTCTTTCAAACTCACCTGTAAATGACAAATTGCATCTGTTAAGAATCCAGATAGATTCAACAGTTGGTCTGAGTCTCTGTAGTTCAGCCAACATCAAAATAGTAAAATCAATTTATGCCACTTGAAACCTGGGTTTTACCCATGCTTTCTGTAGCCTACACTGTGCTGTAAAGGCAGAGAGGAATCCATGGAGACCAAGCAAAGATCAACAAATCTCTTCCATCACATATCAGTTTTGCAGCACCTAAAAGTATATTGGTCTCAGATATAATCTGTTACGGATACAGCTGAAAACGTATTGTAAGACACTTCTTTTAGTCTCCTTATCTCCTCTTTATCACCTCCTCCATCATTCACAGATTAGCAACCAACTACACATACAATTCAACTCTATTTGTGGATGGAATGTGATTTATGATGTGGCTATCATTTGACCTGTATCACAGGCAGAAACAATTTTGCACAGTGACAACTTGCAACTCAGGAAACTTCCAAACATGACGTTGTTCAAAGTTGTGTGGTCTGAACCCACAGTCTTAGTAATGATTAGCACTTGACATGTCCTGATTCTCATAAACTGCATAATAGACTTTTAATGACCAATGCTGATATTATAAAATGCAGCAAAATAATTGAATGTTTGGGATTTGAGTAACTTAGTTATTTGTATTGCCATATACTTGCTGATCTCAAGTATGAGTTCTCCATCAACAGAAAGAGCACTCTGGAAATTAATAGCTCATCATAAATTCCCAGCCAATCTTTTACTGTCCCCAGAAGTATCTGTATGCAAACTTTTGTAACTTCAATTCCGTGCCTATATTTTACAAGTCCACAAGTAACATATACAGGTTAGCAAAGCATGGAAGGCAGGGAAGCTCAAAGTATCTATCTCTGCACATCATTAGAGTCCCCACGCTGTTTCATGTGTTTTCATCTTAATCATAACCAAGAAAACATGCTATAAAATTTTTCTTTACCTCATCTCCTGTAAGCTACCCACTAATTATTTTAACTGACTAATCAAGCTGAGGCATGATGAGCCAGATCCTTTCATCTTAATAATTTTGTGCATTTTATTTAAGATGACAATCAGTGGAAGGACTGCATAAAGAGGATATTGGAATAAACCCTGTCTGTTTGCAGTGAATTGAGATAATCTCTGCAGACGACTTTCTCTGATGCATCTCAGGTTTTTGTGTATGAAAGTACACAGATGGAAACCGTAGAAGTGCGGGTAGAAAAGGAAATACTGGAAGGATAATAAACATGACAAGAAGTGGTTACTTGTTTTCCTTGCAGAAAGGTAAAGATGACAAAAGTAGCAACAGCACATGAATTACCCACACATGAAGCACAGTAGCCAAACCCCAACTAAATGTGAAAAACTTGGTACTTCTCAGTTGAAAATGCACAGGCTTAGCTTTCTTAGTTTTTAGATTCTAGCTTTAAAATTCTCTTGACTTTCTACATATATCAGTATTACATGTGCACCTTACTACATCACGTTCAAAACAAGCAAATTCTCTCACATTTGGGTGCCTTGTGCAAGCTGTCTTACAGAAATCTAACATTTTAGAAAGGACTGCCTGTATTCCCCTTTGACAGCTCACAAGGGCTTCATTTTTAAGTTAGCCATGCAAAAACAGAGAATGAAGGATTATCACTGTGTCTCATCCAGCCAGTCTCAGACACCTATACCCAAGGAGATAATCAGCCATGAAGAAGTGGCAATCTCTTTCCAATAAAAAACAAGAAACAGAAAAAAAAATTAGCATGGGTGTAGGTATCTCACTTTCAGCTACCTTGGGTAGGGCAGGTGAATCCCAAACATCAGTGTTGACATGGCCCAATATTTATATATGAAAATCCAAATGAATGTTGCTATATAATACTGGCTTTTAGATACCTTACCCTGATAAACTTCATATGCAGTGATTCTGTAAGATTAATGGAAAGATATTTGCCACAATCCTCATTCACATGGTATCTGCTGATGTCATAAATTTTCTAGTGTATTTCTAAGAGACTGAGTTTAGCTGAAATGACACACCAATTGGTCAGCCTTTTTTGATCCAGGGTCTCATCAGTCTCCAAGTATGCCAAGGTATACATCACTCCACTTTATACACTATATGTAGAGATATTTTTATTTCTAGTAGCTATAGATTAATGAAACCAGGACTGAAATTTGTGATTTCATCTGTGATTTTTTCTGTTCACACATTTTAAGTAATAAGACAAAAATTTACAATGGATACATTATGGCATTTAATTTGAAGTTCTAAATCTTTATATGTTTTGGATAATTTAGCTTTCATTAAACAATTTGGAAAGCAGAAAGTACTAACATGAAAAATAATTGAAACAAAGAGAAAGGGAATACAAAAGAAAAGAAATGAGGACTAATGAAAGACAATTAAAGATGGCAATCTAGAATAAAGAATTCCAATACTAATTTTGAAAGACTGCTCTGGAGAACACAGCTGGAATAAACAATTGCTTTTACTGAAAAGGCTACACAGCTTTGATTGGTTTCTTTACAATTTAATTAATTATTAGTACAAAACCATTTGCAGATATCTGACATTTCAAAGTGCAAAATAAAAATGTGAAAGATGAAGTCAAAGGGAACATAAATTTTTTGAATTTTAATGACAAATATCAGTAATTATCTGACTGAATACCAGCAGCTGAAAGCAGTGGTGTTAATTTTCTCTGAAACTGCCTTCATTCCTCTTCTTGAGGTGATCTGTAGCCAGTTAATCAGAAACCACACTCCTACTACATTGTGAAGGGTAGCCTGACACAAGCAAGTAAACATGTGCAGTGTGTTACACATCTGCAGGGTTGCATAAAATAACCTGTCCTGGGAAACTGGCATTTTTTCACCCAGTTACATGATACATGGGGATGATACAATGACATTTAGACTAAATAGTAGTATTTGTCCACGAAATCCATTCAATTTGTGTGTGTGTGTATATATATATATATTTATATATAACTCTTTACCTCATCATTTGGACGTAAATTATAATACAGTTTGAAGAACTGTACTTATGCAAAACTTAAAATAGGAATGAATATGAAAGTAATTTAGTTTTTTTTACACTACAAGAAAACAGAGAGGGAACTACTATTTATTACTTCTCATGAAAAGATATTAAATGTTGGAATTTTTATATAAGCAAATTTAGCAGCCTTTTCATATGCATTCTGGCAACAAGATACAAATTAAATTTGAGTTTCTGAACTCTATTTGTTACATGAATAAATATGGATTAGTGGATTGAGTCAAGATAAGCTTATTCTATTACAGTTGTGTTTGTCTGAGATTATTTACAGTGTTCTACATTTCTCCAATAGATTTTTGTGGGGTGGTTTTTTCTTTCCTTGTTCATTTCAGGATGTCTGCATTTAGTCAGGTGTGCCTGTACCTTCTAGGAGCTTTTTTTTTTTTTTCCCTAATAGAACTTTTGGGGTTTAGAGGTTACTGAAAAATATTTTAAATGTGTAATTCAAATAGTCACAAAATAATTTTATTTGGAAGAAAACTGAGAACAAAATAATGTTTTATGTTTTCTAAAACCATGGCAATTGATTATTTTACTGCAACAGTTAAAAATTCACTTGTACCATATAAAGCAGATGGCCACATTACTGTCTCACCCACTTCCTTAATCTCTGCCTTTTGGGAACACAGTACATTTGTGCTCACACATCCCTTCTACTCCTCAGGAAGCTGCAGAGGCACTTACACTCGTGCCCACCGGCGGTAGCTTTGCAGGTGAACAACACTTTTTAAGATCAGCGGATACTTAGAAGTATGTGTTGATAACTACACCAACTCAAATATCACCACCTCCACTGCCACAAACACACCAGCATCTTGCCCCCACTGGGGCTGGAGGGGTGAATATTATGGAAAGGATTGTCACTGTGTGTAGGAGGATTAAATCTGTCTTTTCCCTCCTCTCAATTCTATGTTTATGAAAATATCCCATGCTAAGCAGTTTACAGATAGAGGGTTGAACCAACAGTACCCTTGGAAGCAGAAGACTTAAAAAAAAAAAAAAAAAAAGCTCAAAAATATGACCCAACCAAAACAAACAAAAAGATCCTAAAACCAAAAAAAAACCCAAACACACACACAAAAAAGCAAACAAAAACCCCAAGCAATCAAAGAAAGAAAACAACAAAAAAACCCTACAAAAATACAAAAAGCCATGCTCAACAAGGTTTTTTTGCTTTTCTCACAAGGCTCCATCACTGAAGTTTCATTCCTGAGCCAGAATAGTCAATAACCAATTCGCAATACTCTCCAGAAAAATTTTAAATCTTTTGGCAAAAAAAAATGAAAGTAGACCTGTAAATTTATTTTCTGTGTTCTCTCAAGTGAGGTTAGGAAACAAGCAAAAAGATCATTCTGCCAAACTACTTTCTTAATCCTTGCCTGTCACCATAATCTAGGATGAAAAAATATCCATTGAAGGAGCAATGAGAGCCCTCTGTGTGCCTGGAAGGTTTATAGAATACCACATATGCTAACTGAAACTAAGAGATACCAGTGTTTTGAAAAACTACTGCATGATTTGGTCTGCTCAATGATGAAAAGAGAATGCATCTTTCTTTTCTCCATCATCTAATTTTATATGCAGAAAACATACACAAGGCAGGTGATTTTAAATAAATCATTAATATGTACACATTATCCATCTGTCTTTACAACCTTACTTGGATTAAATGATACTAACTAAAGCTGAAGTTTCTCTGTAAGCAAAGAGATATTGATAATTCAGTTATCATAAGAGGTTTATAAAATTATTTTAAGTCTGGTCAACAATTTTCTGCATCATTTAATGCTACTTATTGCAACAGCAAGGGTTACAGATGCCAGACATCCAGAATTTCACAACAGGCAGCTACAAAAAAATAATATATATAGCAGCTAAATAAAGGAATCACAGGAAAGTGAACTGAAGAAAATACCATGCATGTTCTATTTACCCAAAATTTCAGTGAAGCTACAATGATGATAAAAATACCCTTTCTTCATTCACGATGATCTGCTAACAGGGCTAGCGAAAATGTAGAGAAATTCTTCCGTATTCAAATAGAAGCCAGTGAAAGTTTGTACAAGCATCACCCAGCTCCTTTATCATTACAGATGCTACTGTCAGGCAATCAGGCTTTCCAGACTTAAAAAGATGATCATACTCATAATCTTACTTATTGCTCTTGGTTCTTTCACCATGGTATGGATAAACACCATTCTTTGCATGCTTTGCCAGAAGTCTGGTATTGGAGATCTAGCTTGACTGGTCCGGCTTTCCACTGAAGGGGCTCAGTGCAGTGGGAGAATGAGCAAACCTGGAAGCTGTTTCTGCATGAGTAACAAATGCATGAGCACCCCAACATATAAGACACCGCTCAGTCTGACAAGTCTCCTGAAAGTTACCTAAAATGGAGAAGGGGAATGGTTTTTTTTCTCCTCATTAACTGAAAAACCAAGATGTAATTTAAACATACATATTGCAGAAAATAAACTAATTTCAGCACTGCCTAAGAAGTATGTGTAGTAAACAAAAACTTTAACAAAATCTGTAAAAATCCTATTGCTGTATCTGAAAAGGCCTCAAATAAACAGGCAAAAAATCCCAAATATTGCCAAGTTGGAAACATATAAATTAAAGCATAGATGTTTCAAAAGACCTTCAGAAGGAAAAGAGAAGAAAACAACTTAAACCCCAGCAATAGCAACCCATGTTCTAGTGCCAGGCAGTAGGAAGGGGAGGCAGATAAAGAAAACAGTGAAGTCTTTTTATCTGGGGCTAAAGACCAGCAGATCATCCAGTGAGACTTTCCTACAAACCCCTTTTTAAGCATGTTTCAGAAGAGAAGCAGGAAGAACATAGTTCTCATTTCCCCAGAACACAACAGCCCTGAAAGCTGAGAGAAATCCTTATTAAATATAATCCTAACGCATTTTATAATTTTCTTTTTTTTGTGTAGCTTTAGTACTGCAAATCTATGCTTTTAAGTAAGCATATTCTTTTAATCATGTTTCATGAAGCAGCTTCCTCAGAGCAAGAGCACAAAAGATGTGTTGTTTCCATAGAAGCAACACTCCCTAAAACTATGGCACTGCAGCCTGTCTACTCTAGGCAGTGCCTTAAAACAGTGCTTTGGGAATTCCACAAAAGCAAGCCTGTACTTCTCCTGCCTACCTCGTCGTGTGGGAGAGTGAGAGGTGGAGGCACATTCCAGCAGACATGTGATGGGATAGTGACATCAGCCCTGGACGGGACAGTTACACTGTGGAAGAGGTCTAGAAAAAGTTCAGGTCAGCTGCTCTACCACCCAGCTGTGCTCTCCTTAAGCTGTGCCTCTCACAGCTACAGCTTGACAGCAGCTGTCCTCGTACCTTGATCACCTAAGTGCAATAAAATAGATTCTGGAAATACTTTGCAGTTCCATAGCATTTCTTTAAAACTTTCTAAAGCTGTTACATACTTTTATTAGGATATGCTAAAAGATTTTAGGAGAGTTTCTTTAGTGAGATCATTTTGGGGTGAGCAGTCATTTTGCAGATTTAATACAAGTTCTGCACTTGTAGTATATTAACTGAACTGAATTGCTACTGGGAAGTTAAACATATTGCAGACGATGCTTTGCAGAGTGAAACAGCAGTAAAAAAGAAGCTATTTTGTTGAGATGGTGCATTTTATTTCATAGTCAGAAACATATTAAAGTATGTAGCGCATATAAAAGTAAGTATTGAGATTTCATCTAGGACAGTTCCAATTTGAGATAAAGCATCCAATTTCTTAGACCTCTTCTCAAGCAGAAAAAAACCCCAAACACTTCAAAATGTAAAAGAAAAAGGACTATTCTATAACCACAACCTGAAGTACACAAAGATCCTTTCAGCCAACAACCTGCTCTATAGAAATGCTCCCAGATCACTTTGCACTTCGGTGAAGAACCTCCTAGAAATACAGAGCAAAATCTCAGGTATTAAATACATATATATATGTATATATTTATATTCAAGCCATGGAACAATACTGGAGAACTTCAGCTAGGAGTCTGATATATTGTTTTCTAAAGAGACTGCATTACAAAGGACTCTACTCACCAAGACATCTTGTTTAGTTATTTATCATGGTGGTAGCTCAGAGATAGAACTCCCAGTGTCAAGCAAGTCCTCTTGGAACAAAACTATGACTGTAAAACCCACAAAAAAAGCCAGATATCCCCTTCTTCATCTTCACAGTAACATCATGAATTATGCTTCCATACAGAATGGATACACCTAAATGCAACTTCAGCTTTGCAGATTTCAGAGCATCTGGTGTCTAAAGGAAAGGGTTTGAATGAAAGGGCCTTCATATCAGAGTTTACTAGTAAACCTACTGAAATGCATAACTTTCCACACAGATTTAGAGCATGCTATAAGATATCATCTGTAACATGCCAGCTTATGAACTCTTAATTTTGAGGCTAGTGAAAAGTTC
>JAWWLV010000121.1:10207618-10243584 GCA_035041135.1 Platyrinchus mystaceus | reverse complement strand
GGTGGGGGGAAGGATGTTTTAAGATTTGGTTTGATATCTCATCACCATACTCTGATTTGATAGGTAATAAATTAATTTCCTCCAGTCAAGTCTGTTTTGTCCAGGACAGTACCTGGTGAGTGATCGCTCCCTGCCCTTATCTCAATCCACAAGCCTTTTGTTATATTTTCTCTCCCTTGTCCAGCTGAGAAGGTGAGTGATAGAGTGCCTTTTGTGGGCACTCTGTGTTTGTTATAATAAAACAAGGACAAGAGACTGGGAGCTATTCTGAGCACTTTGGCACATCATCCATGCAGAGAAGTTGAAGCTGTTCTGCCTTAAGGCCCTGGCTGACTTCAGGTTCCACACAAATGCCTTTTTAAACAACCATTTTGTCTTTCAACACATAAAAATTGGAGAATCTAAATCAATAGCTGGAGCTTACAATAGATGCAGAGAAGCTGTGGTTTTTAACAATATATGCAGCCGCATGGGCTCCAAATTAGGCCGCTGCAGGGGGAGAAGCAGCAGGGGAGGGGAAACCCTTCCAAGGCAAACCATTAGGTCACAGGCCCTCAGCAGTGAGCATGGGAGGGGCAGGCAGCATTTTAAGCAACAAGATTTTTTTTTCCCCAGATCTATTTTGAAAGTAGCAGAAAGGAGCCATTGCATTTAATCTTAAAGTCTTAAAGCCTGAAGTGCTTATGTCTCTGTGAGCACAGCACTCTGCTGGCGTTGTAAGGGACCAGAGGGGAACAAGAGGCAATGTGAAAACAGCATCATTTTCAGGAGAGAACTCATCAGAGAGGTATCAATATCTGCTTTCTGGCAGCGGTCCATTACAGGGCTCCTAAGTATTGTATTTTGTACAATTGGATAGAGTATAGAGAATGTACCACTTGATGTCTACTTACACTTTGCAATAGTTTAGTAAAATCAAAAATTGTACTAAACTATGGTCTTAGCCTTGGAGACTGCAAAGTGAAGCACTGTGCTCTCTGTAGTGCACTCTCTGCAGAGCCCCACAGAATACAAGTCATAGAAAGAGGAAAAAACCCACCAAAGATTCATACTATACCTTTTCATGCCAGTGGTCAAAGAAGCAGATCAACACTATGTGCTAAGCTGCATGGATCATCCAGGTGGGCATCTGTACAAAAACAGTCAAACAAGCATTGGCACTGTGTGATGAAGCATGTTATACTGTTCCCCTCGCTCAAGAAAGCCCGAGGCTGTGTGATGCAAACCCCAGCTCACCCTTACAAAGGAAGGACCAGAGGCAATCAGCTTAAATCAGGAATGGGACAACTGAAGATAACTCTGTTCCAATGTATAGATTCTTTGCAGTACTGTAGGAAGCATAAATCACAAGAGATCTGCTATCATATACGACAGCAGGTGAGCTGCAATAACCTTTTGCTTCCTTTGGTCTAAACACTAATACTACAATTCAGGGTACTCTTCTCCCCCACCAATAGTTCTTAGATCCAGACCTTTAAGCCAATGTACCAATACTATGCTCAATAGCATTTCTGCATTCTACCAACCCATTACTGTCACTGCCAGTAAACATGACAATTTAGAAAGGGGATGATTATGTAGTTCTTTGTAGGAGAGTATATTAATAAAGCTCAACAGCAATAATCTTTGTTATCTACACTTGACAAGTTCAACATCCAAACTTGAAAATGAACCAACCTCTTCAAGTATGAACAAAAGACATGTTTTCCAGAAGTTAAATACTAGCTAGAAGCAAGGCAGAGCACCTGCTTGTATATAATAGTGTCTATGCAGGTGCTCTGCCCAATGTCATCTTCCATTAACATCTGGTCCATGTCCTGGTGAAGTCAATGGGAGTTTTACAGTTGATTTCAGTGAGGTTCGAAATATGCCCTTAAATTTTACTGATTCTTTCTTATGCATACCATTCAATAAATACTTCTTTGTGCTTTAAAAAATGTATTTAGAAAAGAATAATCTAATAAAAAGATATAACTTTCGGTTTTCAGAAAAAAAACTTTAAAAACTTGCAGGTATCACACTGGACACCAGGAATTAAACTATTAAGCTCTATGAACAGCTGCCTTTAGCAGCAAAAATGCCACCTGGAAAATGTCAGAGTTTTTTAGAGTGCAGAAAGAACCTATAAGAGGGGTGGTATGGTTTTCAGATTTTCCCTTCTAAAATGTTCTCTCTTTTTCTTTTCAATACATTAGTTTACTTCTGATTAAGCATAGTCATGCATGTCTGTAATCCTTACTGGCTTTATGGATGGCACAGGTCCTTAAACTGTAGCCTAGGCTTTTGCAGATGTGGGAATTAACCAAAAGCGTGCTGAATCTGGGCACAAGCACAACTGCACTTCTGTCATTCTGCACTGAAGTCGACCTGTTGTATCCAACCTGACACATCATGAGGTGGGCTCAGGAGGCAGGAATATTGATGGCATGTTTGTTTATAACCATGTTTATTAGACATATGTTCCTTTATCACACAAGCTGTAAATAGATTATGCACACAGTGCTTCTGACAAGTGTCTCTGGGCTGCTCCTCACTGTGAGCAATGGCAGATGAAGCCGTGATACACTAATGAAGTGTGAGCATTCTTGGAAACACTCCCTCATTCCAACCTGGAAACTGATCAGACTTCTGAGGATGACCAGCTGGTGACAAGGTGGGTGAGACACCCATATCTCCTTAGTGGTATCATCAAAAATCAGGTCCCATTTTCATGTTACGTACTAATAGAAAAGTAAAATAAACTAGAAACCAATATAACTGTGCCCTTATTAATGAAGGAAAATTTGAAAAACTGATATCATTAAGCCATTTCCATTGTGATCAGTGACTAGAGAGTTTTATTAGTCCAATATATTTTGACCAACATTAAATATCACATCTCTTTTTCTAAAAAAAAAGGAAACCTCATTAGTAACACTCTTTACTTATACTTCCACTCTTCATTCATCCATGTCTTTCTCATCTTCACCCCATTGTATTTCTATCACAATTCTTTCTACTAAGCTGAAGCGTAACCACTTTTTAATCAGAAATTACACTGTCTTTTAACCAGACATCCAAATAAAGCCTATCTTGCAGAATATTTAATTCCAGTATCTGTTTCTTACACCTTAAACACCTGCAGACATAGTATTCACTTTCACATCTTAAAACTAGCTATGAAAAAGAATAGGAGTTCATGTAACCTAAAAGGAAGAAAAAAGAGAGAGGGAAATAAAGGAAAATTTAAAAGGTTGTATCTGCACCACTGACTAGGTGTTATTTTTGCAGACCCTACCTCAGAGTTAGGCAATCAGAGTTAGAGCTGCAAAAGCTTTTCTGCACATTAGGCTTTCGACACACATTGGTCTTAAGGTATGTGGGAAGATCTTTTCAAGTAGCCTGTTGATACCCTGACTCTCACCTCTAACATGATCAGTCTTAATTAATCTGGAACAACTGTCCTTGCAACCAGGTAAAACCACAATTCAAGACCATGTAGCCTTCTCCTCAAGGTTTACATTTAATAAGATTTCATTGCTTCATTTTCTACCCCAGAACCAGTGAACGAGCCATGTTCAAGAAAGGTCACAAAATTCTGCAATTGACTCTGCTCAAGTTATTGTTGCTAGTAGGCATCAATTTGAAAACAGTACCAATTCTTTCAACACTTTACTGAAAACAGTGTTTTGTATCACAAAGATTATTGGTGTATGACACTATGAAAATAATCAAAAGTCCTAAAATACACACCCATTACAGAAGAAACTAACATGGTATTATCTGGCTCATAAACCCACTACACATGCAATGCCATAGCTCAGAAAAACATCAAGGCAGAGCCCTTGGATGAAAAATCTCACCAGACAGCCATTCAACAATCAACAAAAATTTACAATCGGTACAAATTTGAGCTGCTCTTTTAGCACTGGCAGTCATGGGTAATGACCTTGTAATTCTTACCAGACAGACAGTTATGGAATCAGAACAATCTTCCCACTTGGTTTGGGATGCAGGTGTACTGGGTCTGGCTGAGGTGGTGTTCATTTCCCCACAGCAGCCCTCACAGTACTGTGCTTTGCATTGGTAGCTAGAAGAGTGTTGATAACACACATAGCTGGTGTTTTGGCTACTGCTGAGCACAGCATCAGTACTTGTAACATTTCTTCCTCGGTCGAGGGCAAGATTTGAGGAGGGGACACAACCAGGCCAGCTGACCCAAACTAACCAAAGGGATATTCCATACCATATGACGTCAGCTCAGATATAAAAGCTAAGAAGCAGGTGGGTATTCATTGTCTCCAATGGCTGCCTGCTAAGGAACCATTATGCATGCTGAAGCCCTGCTTCTCAGAGGTCATCACTGAGGATGGGAAGTAGAGAATAAACCATGTTATCTTTTGCTTTGCTTTTGCATATGCAAGCTTTTGCTTTGCTTCTGCTCGAATAAACTACCTTATCCCAACCCATGAGTTGTTTTCTATTTTACTCTCTCCCCTGACCGGCTGGGAAGAGGAGGGATAGAGTGGTTGGGTGGGCACTGGCGTCTGGTTTAACTTCTGAAGGCAGAATCTGAAAGAAGAAAGGTTTCTCTAAAGAAGATTATGAAAACACCCATTTAAAATTAAGAACTTCAAGTGTTGCCATCAGTCTTCGGATCCACTCCTGTAGTCCTTTATATTGTCAAGAATAGCATCTTGCAGCCCTGCAGGTTGTCCTGGATTACACAAAGACTCTGATATCCTTTTCTTTTCTGTTTTCCCCAAATATGCCTACTAAACTAGACTGTGAGGAAGGACTTAAGATAAGGGTGGTACTCTATTATCCTAGGAGAAGATGTATCCACAAGTGTGAAAAGACTGGAGTGCTGATAACTCAGACAATCCAGGTGTTGAGGGCATGCACACCTGACACCTCAGGCGTCAAGCTGGGTGTTGTTTCTTTGTCCTTACACAAATGACTCATCTTGATAACTCCCCTTGGAGAGGCATCAGGACAATTCACACAGATAGCCTGACGATTCTCGTCTCTGCTGATGGCCGTAACGGATCCACCTGTGCTGATATAACAGGAAGCTGAAACATCTTAGAAGACATCAAAGACTCTTGAAATGTCTCATGATTCAGTGTTACTCATCTAGTGAAGAATTCCACACTCCAGAGGAGGTACCAGAGGCATTTTCACCTACCCTGAGCCCAATAGAAGACCACACTCAGACTTCACTGGGCAGATCAAGGCTCTCCTTCTCTCACTCCACAGGACTTCTGCCACCACCTCGGCATATCAGGACTAAAACCACCATCGGAGTTGCAGTGACCAGGTCTCGTTGCTTGATCTGGAGCATGTCTTGTGGGTCCTTCCAGTCACCTGGGGGTCCGCAGCCCTGCTCCAACTGCCTGTGCCGGCACTGCAGCCTCGCTCCAACACTGACCCTCCAAACCATTCCTGCCAGGTTTTCACAGGTAGGGGGAGGCCGGTAGCCATCTCATTTTGGTCTGGTGAGTGGGAGCTTGGGTATTTTCTGGTTGGCTTAACCCAGTATTATCAGTATTGTTTTTTAGCATTCCTCTTGGTAAAGAGATATTTTTTTTTCCACTTACATCCGGGTGTAATCGATCTCTCTCAGTATTGGAGAGAATCAGGGGTATTGAACTGGAGGAAGGAGACTTCCGTCTGAGGTCTACATCCCTCCCAGTTGTCTCAAACCAAGACACAGGTCACCAGCCAAATACATTTTTTTCTGCTTAAGAAGAAAACAATAGGAATTAGCGGTATTTATATCTTGTCTTTATTTGTAAGAATCTGCAGACCTCAGAATAATAAATCAATTCAATCCTAGCACAAGGCCAAACAGGATTTCACCAGCTGGAACAGAAAGCTTAAAATTCACTTGGGTGGCTAAAACCAATCCGTACTCCAGCATGATGTCAAAATAGTCCTTTACTAGTTACTAAGGGACCAGTATTCAATACCACCCTAGGGCTCAAACGCTCTTTTAAAAATCAGATTATAATTTCAGCACGGGATAACATTAATACATAACACACATAAGGTCCTTCCATGAAGCCCAACGAGCTTCAGTAAATCTCAGTTCATGCCTCCTAAGTATCAACAGAGAAGAATTTGAAAAATGAGAATGAGGACACTTAGAAAATGAGAGAGTTTTATGAATCACATCTCTATGTTGAATGTTGAAGTTTCTGCTATAAAATTTTAAAGTTAACTTCCTCTACATTTCCATGCTGTGACTTCAGTGGCATAAAATGCTAATAACATCCATATCTTAAAGATTAAAAGAAAATACTAGTTTTCCTTGACCTTTTCTTGGGGAGGAGGGAGAGGGAAGTAGAAGAGGAAAGAAAAAGATGATGCCTCCTAACATTGACTTAGCCCAGAAGATTACATCACCATTTCTATAAAACAGAAATTAAAAAAAAACAAACCCAGTGTGTACATTCTATTCTAGTTTGCCCTTAGGAACCTATGATGACAACAAATAACTAGTATTCACATACTATATATATATATGTATGTATACATATATGCTATATCATATATAGCTATATGCATACATATATGCTATATGTATACATAGCACTGTGTATAGCTATATATACAAAAGGTATACAACAAGCATATTTATGCATGCCTTTCTGAAAGTCATCTTCAAATAACATCTTTTTGTTTTGAATTATGAATGTATACAAATATATATTTTTATTCATATAGACACAATGTTTGTATTATATGCAATGTACACACATGAATGTAAAAATAACTTGGAGAGGGGAAGCAATACATCTCAGGTCCAGGTTCAGTTTTTCAGCTGAAATGAAAGTCTCCTGCTGCAGACAAGCTGCCACTCCACTTTCTGGGGTGGAGTCTGGGGGGAAGTCATTCGTTTTGTAATAGTATTTGCACATTCAAAAGCAAACTCATCTTCTGAAGGGTTGTTCCAAGATTATGCAATGAATCCCCAGTGATTATGAATCACTAATCAATATGAAAAGGTCCTGTCTTTAACACCCCTCTGTCAATTTGAATGCAATACTACACAAACACGAACAAACTGCTACCTTAAAATAAATAAATAAATAGTAAAGGGATGGAAATAAATACCTATTGTATATAGTTTTTGTTTCTTAACTCAGGCATCCTGGGTAGTATGTTTTAAAATCAACTACACAAGCACTTTGAATATAATGAAAGCTAGTGAAAAGTACAGATAATACAAGACACATCTACTCCTTTTGTCAGCACCCACAGTACAATTTTCACATAAAAGTCATATCTTGAAATTTAGACTCCCTAGCACTATTTAGTCAGCAAACATAGGCCTTTTGGCTACAGAGCCTGGGAAGCAGCTGCACTATAGCTCTGTGAATGACCAACAGGGCTAACTTGGTGCATCTGAAAGCCAACTGATGTATTTTATCAGCAGTCCTTTCAAACTCATGAAGGTGAGAGAGTCCACTCAGAATCTAGGGTTTTCTACAGCCAAAAAGAATACAAATTTCAACCAGTAGCTGACAAACCATCTTTCAAGAACTCAGAAAACTTCTGTCAATGATTTGTAATTGAAGCTACCAGCAGAATTAATTAATTATGCAGCTGAGCCCTCATGGTCTTCTGATCATTAGCTCCTGAAATATTTTTTTTATACCTATTCCTACTGAACACTGCTCCCTAGAGACTTAAGAAGTTTCTCTGAAGGAAAAAGCATGTAAACCTTGGTTATGTGCATTTCCTTTTCCATAAAGACGTTTTCTTTCCAAGTTATCTGAAGTGAAAATCCTCCTATGAACAGGTTTCAGGAAAGGGACAAACTCAGTAATAACAGCTGTATAAAGAACATTAAAATCTTCTTGCAAACATAGCTGGAAATGACCAATAGTAACATATAATAAATTGCACTGAATAAATTGAATAAAAGTTTAGGAGAAAAACGCACAAAGCACTTGATTCTTCATTATTCACCTTTGTGGATTAAAAAAAAAAAAAAAAAGAAAGAAAAAAAGATGGTAGGATTTATCACTTCCCTGCTCTTATTTCAATTACTCTCCTTATCTTAGTTCTGAGTGAGATATAAAAAGGTACACATGGAGAGAAAAGCCCTCATAGTGTGATGCTCTTTTTCCAGTATGATTTGATTAGATTCATAGAGCATGACTGAAAGGAGCTCATTGTAAACAGCTGATTGGGTTTTAAAGCAGTAGATAATCAGTTGGGTAAATTACTCCTTACTGTCTTTAGGACTTATGAACGCTCAAAATGCAAGCCCACCACTCAGAATGCAAGCGACTGACTGGAGTATTATGTTCCCGCTTAGCTGCTTCAATAATGAGACTATCCCTGGTGTTGTATGGGGCAGAGCTATGGACCTTGAAGAAAGCAAACGAATATCGACTTGAGTGATAGATATGACATACCTTGGGAGGATCCTGATGTTAGCAGAAGACAGAAACTGAGAAGTAATGACACCACAGAAGCCTGCTGCGAATAAAAAGTAGCTGCGGGCTGCCATGAGAGAACTGGAAGTGCTGCTGAGTGGGAGGGATATGTATACCACCTTTCATAAAATAGGGAATAGAAATTCTTTCTCTAGTTCTTTTTCTCTCCAGCTAGGCAGAGTAAAAACCTATCCACTGAATCGTAGAATCATTTAGGTTGGAAAAGTTCTTCAATATCATTGAGTCCAACTGTTAATACAGCACTGCCAAGCCCACCACCAAACCATGTCCCTAAGAGAGACTGAAACGTTATGGTGAATGACTTAAAATCACCAAAGAACTTTTGTCCATGGTAGCAAACCGTGCAAAGAAGCAACTGCTCATCTATGACCACCAAAGCCCACTCCTTCCTGAACATGCCTTCTGACGGAATGCAAACTCACAAGGTGGTACTATGGTTCAAATACCTCAGTCTAGGACGTAAACAAGCCTGGGGGGAGAAGAATGTATCCACAAAGCCATTCTCAGCAGCTATGTTAAAAATCAGCTTTGGGTGGCTTTTATGGGGCACTGGGGGGAGGCTGTAGCCCACAGACTCACTTGAACGACTCAGAACACTGGCCCATTCGTGAAGGCCATTTGGGTTATTCAGTTAGGTGCTTTGCTGAGGCCGAGTTTACACCCTCCAAGGGAGAGGCTACCTTGTAGAGATGGGATGGTGCTTCCTACCATGGTAATTGTCCTTTGCTCAGTTGTAAAACTCCCTCTCTCTTCCACCAGGGAAGGGCTGGTGGGGTGTTACTGTCTCAGCTGAGCTGACATGAGAGGCAGCTGTCATGAACCATCAAAGACCCATTCCTGAGGCCTTCCACCAGAGGATTGCACTTGATCCAAAAGTGTTGCAACCGATCCAGAGCCTGTTGCAAGAGGCAGTGTAAAACCCCATCCCCCACAGGGCAGGTGCCAGGGCATTCCCACCTGAACCTACAGGTATATGAACAGGCTTCTTCCCCCACCACCTGACAGATCCAGACTGCAACCACCACTATGACCAACAGACAACTAAATCACAACAATCAAATCTTATTGCAGATCCATGGATGGTGATTATGAACTCATCTTTTCTCTTTCTTTTCCTTTATACATTTTTTAAGTAATATTTTTATGCTTTCATGTTGCTATATTACTATGGATAGTAACAAGCCAAATGGCTACGTACCTGCTTTCTATTGCAACCAAGCTGTTCTAAAATAAACCCCATATATTTACAAACACTGATCATTCAGTCTTGTTTTGCTCTAATCCAGCCCCAAGGAATCTATTAACAAGAACCTGGGTTACTCTTGCCCTCATGGGGCAGGTCATAACATAAGCATGTATCTATGCATCTTTTAAAGATTTGGCACTTCCAGTCCACAGGACAAAGTCTCCTTTTTTCCAGGCTAAACAACCTCATTTCCCCTCAGCCACTCCTCATAAGACTTGTGCTCCAGACACTTCACCAGCTTTGTTACCCGTCTCTGGACATATTCCAGGGCCTCAGTGTCCTTCTTGGAGTGAGGACCCCAAAACTGAACACCAGATTCAAGGTGTGGCCTCACTACTGTTGAGGATAGGGGAATGATCACCACTCAAGTCCTGCTCTATATACAGGCCAGGATGCCATTGGCCTTGGCCACCTGAGCACATTGCTGGCTGCTCAGTTGGCTCTCAACTAGCACCACCAAGTCCTTTTCTACTGGGCCACTTTCCATTCACTCTTCTCCAAGCCTGCAGTGCTGTCTGGGGTTGTTGTGACCAAAGTGCAGGACCCAGCACTTTATCTTGTTAAACTTCATACTGTTGGCCTTGATCCATCAATCCAGCCTGTCCAGATCCCTCTGCAGAGCTTTCCTCCCCTCCAGCAGATCAACACTCTGGCCCAATTTAGTGTCATCTGCAAACTAACAGAGGGTGCCCTCAATCCCCTTATCCAGGCTGCCAATGAAGATATTAAGCAGGACTGATACCAACACTGAGCCCTGGGAAACAGTGCTTGGGACTGGCCACCAGCTGGATTTAACTCCATTCACCAACATTTTCTGGGCCTGGCCATCTAGGCAGTTTGCTACCCAGCAAACAGTACACCTGTCCCAAGCCATGTGAAGCCAGTTTCTCCAAGAGAATGCTATGGGGAAACAGTGTAAAAGGCTTTACTAAAGTCCAGGTAGACAACATCCATTGCTGGCTTGGCCTTATCCCCTGGTTGTCCTGCATGTGCTGCTTAATAGCACTCCAGATGATCTGATCCATGACCTTCCCCAGTCCTGAGGTCAGGCTCACAGGCCTGTAGTTCCCCAGATCCTCCTTCCAGCCCTTCTTGTAGGTGGCCATCACAGTCCCGTTTCACTCTGCACAAGTGCAGCCTCATCTTGAATACTCAAAGCAATAGCTGGGAGGATGGCATTTATTGCTTTCGTTAACAATTAATCTTTTCAGGAATTTCTGAAGCAGCATTTAATTCCAGTCTGTAATGGCCTCTTAAAAAACTAAAATGAAAAACATTATGTTCATAAAATTATATCAACTCTTTATTACAATAATTTCCAAATGCTTTTAGTTTTCTCAATTTATTTTTTTCCACTTGCCTGTGATGTAATCTTTGGTTAGATCACAACAACATTTTGGATTTTATCTCTGGGTTGGTGCTAATTAATCCTCCACTAGTACAAGCTCAACATGGGTTCACATTAACATTAACAACAGATGTTAATATGTATTAACACCAATGTGTAAATATGGGAGCAAGGTCTTTATATTAATTTTTAAATATTAGAGATCAAAAACTTCTGCTGGATGTTACTCCAGAGTTATGAGGACAGCATCTACAACAAGTGGAAATACAGTATAGAAATACAATAAAGCATCTACAAGTTGTAGAAATACAGACTCCCCAGCTGGGAATTTTGAGGTCTATATTCTCTGTAGTTTACTGGACAGAACTTCATGTGAAACACTACAGGTTTCCTTGGGACATTATGATATTTAATTTTCTCTCTTTGTTGTTCTTCGTTCTTTCAAAATATAGATTCAAAATAGGAAAATGAGGGAGAGAAGAAAAAAAAGTAGTTTATATTACTTTCCCCTTCTCCTTTTCAAGAAAATAGAAACGAAAAAACAACAGTAACTACTTAACATTTGAATTTTTAGAGCTGTTTTGAGCCTCGATTATACTACAACAAGAGTCAGATAACAGAGAAAAAAATTTTTATGGCTGATTTTTTAATTTTTTTCTTCTTAGCTTCACTTTTTCACATTTATGTTATTTCCTTGTTAACACATTTAAAAAAAATTAGTTCCAGCTATATTTACTTGCCAGTTAAAGTCGTTATATTTATAAGAAATTTAATATGTAGGACAAATGTATTATGTAACTTTAGCAGGAACCTTGAAAATTAGAGATTAAAAAAACTGAAGATAAAAAGATACTCAAAGAAATTATTAAGGAAGTGGTATGTTAGGCATCTAAAACATCATACAACATCATATGAAGAGATGGATTTGTCAAGTTCAATCTGTATCAAACCAGCTAAATTCATTATCTGACAAGGCTACAGAAAACGACAAATTACTATTTTCTAATTACAATGCATTTCTTAAGACAGCAGAAATCACATTACATAACCAAACTAGGTAAAATCAATATAGCTAATGACTTTTCAACCTTTCTTCACTTACGGATCAACAACTATTTTGCAGAAGAGGTATGAGCACACTGGAAACTTTACATGTATAAAATTACTGGTTTACAAAGCCTGGTGCAAACTCTTTAGAAGTAAGAGCTGCTGTCCCTTCCCAGGACCCCACAGAACACAGCTGTCTGATGACGGGGATACCTGCAAAGTCATCAGTACAAGTCTGAGTATCAACAATTTTATGTCAAATCAGGGGTTATTTCAATCTAAGAGTGTGTTCTAGATTTGTGCCTGTTGAAAACTTCCATTAATAATCTGCATATCAAAATAAAGACACTCTGTGCAGGTCACCATAACCTTTGCAAGTACTTGCAACCACTGTTTCAGAATTCTAAGTGATCTTGATAGAGAAATAGCTTGAAAACTATTAAAAAGAAGTCATGCCACACAAGCTGCAAACTGAATATTGGCTCACAGTGTGGTACTATTCCAAAAGAAGGATTTTTTTTTAATAGCCACCCTAATATAGTTTCCACTTGTATTTTTCCCATTCCACTTCTATATAGCTTAAAAATTTGTTCTTCACCCATTTATTTTCTCTCAGCTTTCATATAGCAAAGAACCATTATTCCTTTCCTAGAACTTGGCATAGGGTTTTGGTAAAAATTAGTAATTTTCATCAGTTAATTATTCCAGAATTCCAGGCTGAATTCTGCACCAACTCTTTGTTTCAGTTTGTTTAAGTGTTTTTGAACCACATTATCATCAGCTATATCATGTTTAATTTTTCATTTACTCACATCCAGCTCTGAAGGAGCAGTCCAGAGCAACAAGTTCATGCTCTCACATCTTTACATTACATCAGGGCATCTCATCCTGAGTCAACACTACACATTAGCATCACAAGTTTTAGGTGACAATTACTGTTGCAAATTAAATCACAATTTCAATGAAAAGAAGCTTATCCTATGCTTACTTAGGTGCTTTTTACTACCTTCATAGTTGGGTTTATGCACAGGTTAGTAATTATTTTCCCAATCCAGTGATTTAAAAAATAAATCATGAAAGAGACAAAGCAATTAATTACTCTCTGATCCTTCAAATATGATAAACGTATATTCTCTATTAGAAAACAATAAAAGGGAAGACTGACTTCTCACTAACACTTGTTTTAAATTATATTTAAAGTTATATTTATCTGTGTGTAAAAGCACATACTGATGTTCACAAACAGACCTTTTTCCTCAAGGCTTTTATTATGCCAAGAGAAATTACCTGCTTCTTAGGCCTATACCACAATGTACAGGAGTAGGTGCTGGAACCAAGACAGATGAGGGACGCAACAAGAATGGCTGAGGCCTCTCTCTCTTCCCTCCCACCCTGCTTCTTTTTCATGCAGTGGTATTTGATGGAGCAGCAGATTAGAAATACTTTGTATCTTTTCATACTTGTCCAGGTTGTCACCATTAAAAAGTGTGGCTTCAATGCTATTGTTGGACCTTGGATAAAGCTCAGCTGTAATTTGTGCTGTAAATTTCTATGTTATTGTCAGGTTGCTGTACATATAAATCAACTACCAATGTCAAAAAAGAAGCAGAACTGTCATCTTTCTCACAATCATGTTAAAGATTTCCTGAATGTTTCTAAAAGAGAGAAACATGATGGCTACAAAACTAGTTTCTGCCTTTCCCTGTAAAATAAAATCAAATAAATTTCTACAAGCAAAGAATCACCCTTTAACTGAATTATGGTATACACCCATAAACTTATTTTCACTTGGCCACCTGCCATAGCCTTATTTAGACTTGCATTTATCCTGATCAGAACTTTACCATACTTTAATCTAAAGACCTTTTAAAAGGTGTTTTTTCTTTGCAGAGTATGTTTTATAAACATTATTTTCTTAAGAGTGATTATGAAATAACATATCTGTTATTAACATATCCCAGCAGGACATCTGTATGTATTTGCCACTTCTTTGATGTTGCCAATGTGGTAATTGAACTTGAACAATAAGAGGACATAATCAAAAGGTCAGCAAGATATCACCATGATCAGTCTTTGACAGCATGTACACAACATGCTGTCCAAAATCTGTGTTAAACTGAAAGCTACAAAAGTGCAACTGCCTTCTACCGTGACTGCTGAAAGATAAAAGGCTGCTGTGTTTACAACCTAGTGTGCTCAAATAGTCCATGTAACTCTTGTTAAACTGAAGAGAAATATCATTGTGAAAATTTCAGACTAAGATTGTATTGACGTAGAATCAGAGAATCATTTAAGTTGGAAAAGACCCTTAAGATCATTGAGTCCAACCATCACCCCAACAATGTCAAGTTGATGATAGGAAGAGTGTATTTCCACAGCTCCTACCAACTTCTGGGTCCTGAGGTGCCCAGCTGAGCTGGACTTGCTCTAGATCATTCCCAAATAATGAGAAACAAGTAGTTCATTCATCTTCTATGCCATGGTGAAATGCTCCTCAACATCATTCAATCCTTAACAAAACACTACCAAAATGAATCCGAAATCTCTGCAATGCATAGGGATGTTTTTAATACTGCTTATGATTTTGTTATCAACTGTGCCTATAAAAAATACAGTTTTCTTTGCATTAGAAGCAATGATAACAACTACGGCATTATAAATCAAAGAGCTTTAGTGTGATATCACATAACTTCACCACCACACAGATTTATAGAAAACTGTGTACTTCATAAAACAAAACAACTACTAAAATTTGCCACAGAACTATAAGAACAGATAAACATAGTGCACATATTTCATATATTTATCTTCATGTACTTATTTTTTTCAAGGACTCAGAGCAACAAAACTAGCAAACATTGCTAGTTGACAGATAAGGATAATATTTCCCCCCCTTCTATCAAGCTAAAATACATTAATATTCCTGAAACAAATTCCTGACTATAATATGCTCATACTCTTGACACCATTATCTTCAACTGAAATAGGTGTCACAATACTCTAATGCTGTGGAAACTACTACAGTGTGTAAAACTGTCTTTTGATTTAACATTTTCCTCATCTCAAATGCTTTGTACAGTCTTAGGATTTTCCAAGAAACAAAAAATATTTTAAACTATTGACAGTGTTCTAGGATATAACTCTTGGCAAATAAAATTTTTGAGAAAATATAAAACATTTGGGCCTATTAGGTCATTTTAATAAGTCAAGACAAATATTCTGTGGCAACAATAATATTAAAACTAGGAAAAAAGGATTTTTCATCTGTTTAGCAACAGAATCAATAAATATAGTTTGGTCTGCTTAAATAAAACTCCAAAATATACACATACATTCATTTTGTCTCAGCAGATATTTTTGCTTCTAAAATAAAAGTTTCAAGGATAAAATTAAAATTTAGGATTATGTAAGTAAGATTTTTCCCTACTAGCCTTGTTTCAGACCTACAAGGAATGAAGTCTTTAAATGCCATAGAATCACAGAATACGCTGAGTTAGAAGGGACCCATCAGGTTCATCTTGTCCAACTCCTGGCCCTGAGCAGGGAATCCCCAAGAGTCACACCATGTGCCTGAGAGCACTGTCCAAACACTTCAGGCTTCATGCTGTGACCGTTTCCCTGGGGAGCCTGTTCTAGCACCCAACTATCCTCTGGGTGAATAACCTTTTCCTAATCTCCAACCTAAACCTCCCCTGACACAGCTTCAGGCCATTCCCTTGGGTCCTGTCACTGATCACGAGAGTGAAAAGACTGGGACCTGCCTCTCTGCTTCCCCTCATGAAGATGTTGAAAACCACACCGGGGTCTCCCCTCAGTCTTCTCTTGGCTGAACAAACCAAGGGACCTTAGCCATTCCTCACGTTTTGTGGGGGTTTGTAACTTTTATAATCAGTATTATTTAACAAGAATTTAGTTACCAAACTGCACCAGAATGAATTGAGAATTCATTGCGGTTCTGGAAATCAATTTTCAGTCAAGTTACTACTCAGGAAAAAAGGTTCTGTATCATTTAGTGGCCATACACTTGCATACAAAGTTATTTTATCCAAGAAATAAGAATGGAAACAGTATAATGCCAAAGAAAATGACTTTTTGGAGAAAGGAAAAAATTCCCTTTCCTTTTCTGTAGCTCTATTTAAACACGTTTATTTTATGGAGAAATAATTTCCTTTCAGTGGCAGAAGTTCAATAGCCAGTTTATTTTCACTTTTTCCACTATGAACATTGCTGCTGTTTAATTTATTAAGCAGACAATTTCTAGAGAGCATACACACTCTGGGAACAAAAAGAAAGATAATCTAGCCATTTATTCTGATAAACATTTACATATTTATCCTTCCTGCATTAAATAAATTAGTCCTAACTCCCAGAGAAATCCACTTTGTTGTCTCCACCTCCATTTTATATTAGCACTGTTTTCTTTAAGAATATTTAAAGATATTCCTGTTTGGCTTTTGTACCCCACAGCAGTGGCAAACCTATCTTCTTCCCCCTAGAGCAGCAGGTAAGGTTAGGATAAGCATCTTTTGATAGAAGTTCTGTAACTGGGCCCTCTAAAACCCTATTAGTGGAGAGTCCAGCCACTCTGAAGCTAGAAGGCAAGTAACTCTAACAGAAAGAAATTGCTGCCTCTCTCTGAAAAGAGGACCATAAAAAGTCAGGCACCAACATAGGGGAAAATGCTGCTGCTCACCTTTTAACTCCTGCATTTTTATGGCATCTGCTTTAATTCTTCAGTGAGCCAACAGGTCAAAGACTATCAGTCATTTCCACTCCTGCTCTTACTGTTAGTATATCCCAGGATTACAGAACACAGCTGTTAATACTGTTGAAATCAAAGAAACATAAGTGAAGCTGTATAAAAAGCCTTCTGAGTTTATTCTTCCATTTAAAAATATGGATTTTTTTCACAACAGTGTGCTACTAAAGTAGCAAATATACAATTAGCTCAGCATGACCAATAGTAAATGCAAAGGGTACTGTAGAAGGATAGGGTAAGTAGTAACTTATCTCAAAGTAATCTCGTGGGTCGCACAGTGACATTTTAATATCCATCAAGTGATTTTTTTTTTTTTTCTCCTTGAACTGTCCAGTAGGATGTACGTTTGTTTGCTTTTGGGGTTTTGTTTTCTATTTAGCTTTATATTACCCCAAATCCTGTGGCAAGGAGCTCTACAATCCAATTACATATTGTGTGAAGAACCAACCATCCATTAAATGACTCCTATCATTTCTTGTACAGGGACAACCAAACAGTTATTTGCTATTTAGCCCCTTTGATTTACTCATAACTCCTTGAACCTTTAATTGCATCACACCTACCTCTACAACCCCTTTGCACCTTAGTTTCATCCTATGGAAGTGTTTTTTTATCCTTCCAACCATTTTTACACTCTTTCTGACTCTTCTATGATTCTGTAATGTCCAGTTTGAGATGGAAGACTCAGAACTCCATGTAGTATTTAAGATGCAACTGAACTACAGATTTATACAGTGGCCTAATAATGATCTCTGGTTCGCGTGCCATTCTTTTTCTAGGAATTCTAAACCTAAATTCACTTTTTTTGACTGAAACAAGATAGCAAAGTCAATGCTGTCTTTTAGGACACCACCAGTATCTTGCTCTTGAGCAGTAACAGTCTGTTCAAAGCCCATTGTTTTATTTAAGATATTTTTGTCCCTAGGGTGCATCATCTATATTGAATTTCATCTGCCATTTTATCTCACAGTTACTCAAGATCAATCTACCTCTGCTAGAAAGGCTAAAGGAACTCTTATCTCACTCTTCTCTGTAGACTGTCCCCATTGGCAAAGATATATTCCCCTGTCTGGCACCAAACTTATCTCCCTGACTGAACTACCAAGTCCTATGATGGGAATAACAGCAAATGATGGGAGATAATACTAGCCTGAAAATGTCAGTCCATAAAGGTGAATGATGATGCAGCATCTGATTCATTAAAACTATCAAGTGGTCCTACTACTAAAGCTGATGGCAATAGAGAATTATATCAAGTTAACTTGAAGCAACATGCTTTCTATTCTCTGGAAAGATTTTTATCCTATCTAGGTTAAAATCAAGTCTTGAAATATTGTCACATTCATTCTGCAGAATGGAAACTGCAGTTCTTCAGCAGCTGTAGTGATGTAGAATCAGTAGTACCTACACATACATAAAGATACGGCTGGCATAACTGGGGAGTGGGTGGGATTTTTTTACTTCTAAAAGATGTGAGAAGAGGTTTACTTTTTACTCAGTCTTTGCCAACAGACTTTTAACCTCTGTTTTTCTTTACTCCAGTTTTAATTCAATATAGCATCCTGAAAGCAACGGTTGCTTCATATTAGCATTGTTGTATCAAAATACAATAATGAAAGCAGCTCACTGATTTTCTCACAATGGTTTTCTTCTCACACTTATTTTTTACCCTATTATAACAGTATCAGTCAAGTGTGTTAGAGACAATTGCAGTCAGAATACTTCAAAAAAGTGAACTGAATATTGTGTCTTGACACCTCTGATCTGCAGCCTTGAACAAATTATTGCAACAACACTGTATAACGTTTTCAACTGGGATTTTTTATTATATTTTAGACGTTGTAAGACTCATTCAATGCAGAGACCCATGTTCAAAGAGCACTTTATAAATATAAGTGCTTTAATTTTAAATTGATTTCTCTCTCACAAAGCCTACTGTAATTGGTGGAACTGTACCCCTGTGAAGGCAGATCAGAGTTCCTCCTAGAGCATTTTTTCTTATTTATTCTAAGCTCATAAGTCTTGATATGTTAGCCATCCAAGATTTTAAAAACTTTTTCCTCTCCCTGCACAAAAAAACCCACATTCATGAGCAACACTAGATAGTGTTTACTATGAATATAACTAACTAGGCCTAAATTAGGCCTAAGCCTTATGCTTCAGCTCTGTTTCTACAAGGTTGCCTCATGTTTCCATCCTTATTCCTACTCCTTTTGTTCAGTGAATAAGTCACTCCTAATTACATTTGTCTCACTATAGCACATACACACTCCCGAGAAAAGCCTGAATTGAAAAGGAGCATTGCACCACTCAGGTACCCATTCAGCTCCTTGGAGAGGCAGCTGCAGAGCTTGTGATAGCTTCCATCCACCATTCAAAACAAATAGAGCAGTCTCCAACTACTACAGAATGAAATTCATAGGAAGCAAAACCTCTAAAATAAAGGTACACAACCTGAGAAACTGGTTCAAATCACCAAAGCCTGTACCCAGTGCTTACACACTGCACACATATACATTTCCACTGACACTGTAAAGTAGGAAACAATGGGCATCTCCCACATTCTGTAGCCCCTTGAGCTGAATTTGTTTCCCAAGGTAAATTATTAAGTGTGGCCTTCATAAGTAGCTCAGGTAATAATGAAATGAACACTGACAGAAATCAGTGATTAACATGTATTTTTAAATGTTGGATTTTTTTTTTAAACTGCAGCTGAGCAAAGTTGTTGACAGTATAAGTCACCTTCTCACTGTCCCATGCAAGTACAGAAACAGTGAGACAGAAAAGCTATTTTCTGCAGTGCATTGTGCCAAGCTAAATCTATCCCTTCTCATGTCAACAATAAACTCAGAGACTTAAAAAGACAGCTAGAGTCAAAGCCAGACAGAGGGCTTTTTACTTTAAGAGCTAGAAAAGGACCATCCAGTTTTCCTTTGATTGCTCAGTCCACGACCTTATTTCCGCATTTGCCTCCTCTTCTTCTGAAGTCAGAAACCTGCTTGTCTTCCAGAGGTTTCAGGAGAATTTCAAATGCAAGAATTTTCAGTACAATAGCCTGCAAAACTAACACCTACTAACTTGAGGCTTATTTCGCATAGTGTTTAATCTAGAGACAAGAGAAAACCTCAAGCAAAATGAACATTAATCAGAACATATGTTGAACTGCTCCCTGTAAATAATATAGCTAGCAAGGCTGCTAATTTTTTTATCAGGAAACAGAAGAAATCAGATTCATTCCTCACAAAACTGGAGCCATCCTCATCACAGTCAAGTTACCTGTTCACTTGTTCGCCTCCCTCAGCATGCATTGCAACGTGTTACAAGATTCACAGAAGTCTTCCCTCTGTAAATACACATGCAAGAGCAAGTAATACTTTCATTTTGTGCTTCAACCCGGGCCTAGGCACATCTTTTCAGGGATGATTCTTTGTTCCTACAAGTTCATTTTTAAATACCATTGTGCAACTTTGCCATGACCTCCTTCAGAGATTCCAAAGCAATGATGCACTCTTTGTCTGTCATTATGTTAAGGTCCTACACTTCTCAGTTGTCACATGTTCTATGCTCAGGTGAGTTTTTGTGCCCACACAGATTTGGAAGAGTGCTTCCTCTCCTTCTTTACATGTTTTGAGGAACAAAAACAGAGGGGAAGAATATAGAAAAGTTAACAATACTGATACTTAAATTCAGATGCTAGTGGGATATTTATCAGCCATTTAAATGAATGCCACTCATCACACTGGATCCTTCTTTCCTTCACACATGACTGTTTTCTTTAAGGCACAAAAGTAGCCAAAAGAATGAGGAACATTTTTGTGGAAAAGCTCCATCAATGCTGCCCACAACTTGCCCCTTCAAGTAGTCTGGGAACACAACTGTTCCCACAGCTGGATAAAACATATCTTATGTGTTTTTCACAACTTCTCATTCCAAGATTTAGCATTCAGCAGCCTGGTGTGCAATTTTTCACCTAAGTCACAAAGTACCTTGTCTGTTTCCCAAGTGAATGGTGACAACTGCTGGGGGGAAAAAAATAATGAAGTGAATAACTAATAGAAGAACATGCATAGCAAATGCTCCAGGACATGTATGACTATAGATATTCACATTCTGTTGCTAACATTTGCTAATCAGTGTATGAAAAGAAAGAAAGCACATTCCTATCAATAGCTGTAGACAGAAAGAAAATGGAATAAGGTTAATGACAATAAGCAACAACTCAGAATGCAAAACAAATGTCCAAAGAGACATGCTTTGTACTTTCAGTATCATACTTAGAGATGTCTTCGTTTCAATTGCTACACTTGTATGGGGAGGGAAAACTTGGTTGCAAGTTCATTTAATCTGTAAATAGTCTGGTTCATTCACACAGCAGTGTGTTGTTTGATGCTGAGTTTAGAATTGAAATTTTAGCATTTTCCATTATTTCCATAGTCTACCTAATTTTACAAAAAGACAGTGACTCTAATGTACATATGCTTTGGCAACTGCATCAAATTTCAGAGTGCAAATATACAGCTTTTTTTTTTTTTTTGCATCATAGATGAGTGGACTTTGGACCAGGTTTACCAGATTCAATCATTCCTACATGTATTACCCTAATCACAAGTTCTGCTTCTCTGCTGTTACTCACAATTGCTGATCAAAAGTTTAAATGAACAGCTCTTTCCTTGAAATTTGTTTTCAGTTTGGGTTTTTGCTTCAGGTTATCTTTATTTGGTAAAGTCTAGTTAAGTCTGATGAATTAAGCAATCTTTATAAAATGAAGTTCAGTATCAGTAAGCCAAGTGAATTGTCTATGAAGTTATGAGACTTGACTATTACAGAGAAATACGGCTGTATACATTTATGCTTCCATGAATATTATTTCAGCTGGTGGATGAATGGAAGTCACTTCTTACGGGGAAAATTCAAAGGATAGTAAAGGAGAGCTGTGTGGGCTAAATCCTGAACATCTTTCCTCATGTTTAAGCTATAAAAAGTCCAAACAATACAGTAGAACTATTTCAATGGAAAATAAATTGGTGCCAGCTTTTACAGGGCAAGCCTGTACATTCACATTCAGGGCCAGTACACTTGCAGACACAGTGATCTAAAAACATGTCATGTGCTAAGTAACAGACCATATGCTCTGCCTGGAATAGGAACTTTGGCTCACACAAAGGACTTGAATTAATGCATCAAGTAGGTGACAACCTTTTAAACTGATGTATACATCAGCTTCTCATAACCAAGTTGTCATCATCAATTATGTTTTGTGAAAAAGTCCCCAAGACAAACATAATTTTGCTGATGAAGCCCAGCATATTGGCTACAGCTTGCTGCGGACAATTGCCTCTATTTTTTAAAATGTGTTTCCATAAGACACAGAGCAAAGTAATTTGGATCAGTGTTACTGGCAATACCTGAAAAAAGATTGAGAAATTCTTAATAGCATTTATGAAACCTTGCAAAAACTAAGCAACTCTATATATCAGGACAGCTTACCTAGCATCAGAGTCTGTTTACTAGAGATGCAAATACTGATTAAGAGATAATTTTTATTAGGTAGGGGAATATTTACTTGCTTACACTCTTCAGGCTACAGCAAACAGGAAAGAAAATAGGACTGAGGGATATCTGAACACTTGGAAGAGCTATATGAAAGAGAATGAATGGTACAGATCAAACCATAAGGTAGAGCTGACAAATGTGGGGAAGGACCTCTTTTTCCAAAGGTCGTACATACCCTCAGAGAAGGCCTGTGGTAGTAATTAAAAAAAAAAAAAAAAAGAAGAAGAAGGAAAAAGAAAAAAAAAAGCAGGGAGGGAGAGAGAAATCATCATGGGCATGAATTATCTAGAAATGCATGTACTATTCAGGACATAAGTGCTATACTGAGTGACAGCCACCAGCTCACAGCATCATACATAACAAGTACAGCAAAGATCCTGGTGCTATTCAGAAATAGAGTGTTAAGTGATATTTGCAAGAAAACCAAAACCACTTTCAGAGTACTGTCTAGCTAACACAAAAGAGATGCTAAAAGCAAGCACTGGTTCTTCAGCTCAAACAGATTGTCCTATAATAAAATAAGATTACCTTCGTGGACTGGACAAAGCACTGCTATGTGTTTTTTCTGTTCTAATGCATGGATAGAAAGCAAACTATAAAAATAAAAGTGTGCTAAGAAAGGGCTTTATGTGGCAGAATGGTCCTATTTTCCAGATGAATACTTATGAGACCAATGATGGGCTAATGTGAAATGTCACCCTTACATTTGAGCTTTTGCCCTGAGAGGAAATGTAACTATAAATTACATCTATATAAGAAAAAATTCCTGTGCTGAAGCAGATGTGCAGGATACATATCTTCAGAGCATCCCAAGAACTGAGATCAGCGCTGAAAGTTGATCAATAAAAATTAGACTATTTGCAGATTAGGCTTTTTCTCCCCTTTATATTTTAGTAGCCCTATGGGAAAAATAAAAAAAAAAAAATAAAAAAAAATAAAATTAATTTAATTAAACTCTTTCAAGAGCTTGATTCTCTATTTTTTTATTAAAAATAGGTAAATACCTATTTTAATAAAAGCATGTTCATTGTTAAAGGGGGAAAGTAAAAAAGTTAATGTCCCTATTTGTCTGCCTGAATCTACAATCCCAAGATTATTTTTCAAGTATATAATTGAAACACCTTTTCCCTGCCTGCAAAACACGAGTTTGATCAAAATAGAAATAATAAATTGCTGCCAGCTTTGAGATGGTATTAGCATAGATTTTGTCTTAAAGTTTTTAAGGAGCCTAGCAATTATGCTCCATTATCATGATGATTAGAGCTTTGAATCATTATAATGACTTCTGTCTGCACAAATCAGATGTTAATAGAAATTACAGTGTACGGCTATCTTTGGTAGCTGGTAGCTTGTAGTATTTCATTTATATGGCAAAGACAACTGTTACATGGTCCAAGCATCCACCTAAGCATCTGGTGTCCCTAGTCTTCATAGATGTGAATAGTCATTGCCATATCCTAATCCTTCTGAAACAGAAAAATCAGTCACACTTTTTTCTTTAGCAAACTGGGATTAGATGAATACAGTCTTGTGAACATGCAGGTCTGCCATGGCTGGGGACAACACCACAGTCCAGCTCAGCCAGCTCTGTGTTTCTCACAAGAGTAGAAAGTCATTGCCTTTATATTCTCTTTAGCTATGTGAAAATCAACTTTGTGTTCCCTGTGAGCTCTAACACAGGCCTCTTGAAGGGGATCAAAACCCTTTATGGAGTGACGAAGTGCCATCCAACTGCCTCAAGCAGGCTATATGGTCCCTAAATCTATTTTGGTGATGGCAACTGGTCATGTCAGTGGCAGAATATCCTGTACCTCATAATAATTCACCAATAGATGGGTAGCATTTTCAAATTTCACAATATTTCTAACATTTAAAAAAGAGCAAACAAACAAACAAACAAAACAAAAAGCCACAGCAACTATACCACAACACAACTCTAAGCAGGTAGTTCCCCCACAAAGTAAGATGTTCAACTCTTTCCAAAAAGAAAGGGAAAAAGGAAAACAAAAAACACAAAAAACCCAAGAAAACTCACTTTACTTGAAAATTTCTTTAGATGTCAAAATATTTTCAAACCCCAATCATAGTAACATACACCAAATTACAAATCACAATTAACCTCAGAACAATTATTTTCTTAATTATCAACAATTCAGAGAACGAAGAAAGCTTGCTGTCATTCTAAGCAGGAATAGTGATTTGTCTCTTTGCCAACCAAATGAAAGACAACAAATTAGGTGATTTTTTTCCTCAGTTTTACCTTCATTGCTGTTAATGAAGTGTCTTGAAAACCTGAAAACTTTCTTTGTCACTAAATGTTCACATTGTTCATGAAACGAAAGAACGGATTGTCAGGAATAATAGGTAGTGTGCTTGACAGCTGCAGATGAATCAGAAATCACTTTGATTTGTAGTTCCTGGTAATAAATCTCCCCTCTTATATTTCCCAAGTCTTGCAAATGCCTAAATTTTCACATACTTTCTGTAGAGAGTATTTTCACTGAATGAGAGCACACTCACCTGTCTCTTTCAGCTTTCCTCAAGTTAAATTAACAACGTTTAAATCACACTTACTGAGAAAACAATCTAATCCCAATCTAATCTTTATCAGTATTTTCTTCTTTATCCTAAACCTTTTCTCAAACATTTCCTTTCAGCCAGTCCCCATCTTCTTCCTTTCTCCTTCCCCTCAGCCATAAGAACATTGTGGACTTCTTAAGAGTGAAAGGAACCAGGGTTTTCAATCCCCAGATCATTATGAGATTGCATGGAAGAAAAACATAATTGAATTTTCCTTCATGAAGTGATAAATTGGAATTTATACTTTTTTTCAAGAAAGGGAAGAACAGAAGAAAGGAAAGACACAAAGGTATATTATCATGAGTGGTAGTTAATGATTTTCTAATTAATGTTTAAGGTCTCAATTTTCAGTTTTAATTGTGCCTTGCCCTACTTGCAAGTTTACACTCGTGTTTTTGCCATGTGTAACTGTGATGAACAGCTATGATTTGTGAAACAAATGAATTATTACAACAAAATAAAACAAACGGATTGTAAAACTTAATTACATTCAATAAAGAAATAAAACAGACCCTGGCTAGGTCATTAGGTCCTAAGCCTCCCCTGATTCCCTAAAAATAAAACATGGTAGAACTCTGTTAGGTCAATAAATCTTCCAAGCGCCTTTTGGTCCAAGAATGCATTAATTATAACCGGTTGTAGAGATAAGGACTTAGCTTTAGCTGTAAAAAGAAACATATGTTGAGTGCTTAGCTGTAGTACTGTAAAATGTATTTGTGTATGATGTCATGAATATGTATGTAGTAGCTAAAATAAATACCAAATGCATGCTGTGTCAGACGGGCAGGTTAAGGAAGTGTTTCCTTGAACTGCCACCAGCTGGCTGTATTGCTTTTTCCATATAATAAACTCCTATTCAATTATAATTCAAGACTTTGTTTCTCACAAATTTGGTGTAATTCGAGACTTTGTTTCTCACATAACCATACCTCCAATAACTGTAACATATCAGTTGAGAAGCAGTTATGGAAAGCAGACCCTGATGCCTATTAACTAGATAATTACTATTGTTTATTTTTCATTCCCCCAAACTCTCAAATGGGATTGACACCCTTCCAAGAGTCAGAAATCTCTCATGCCACTGAGATTTCTGTTTCTCTCTTACCTATTTAATCACTAATTATATTTTAACCACTAAAATTATCATCACAAACAAATATGTAGCTTTATTCAGAGAAACACTAATGTCCTTGTTGTAAAGGAATGTTTATTCCTTTTCAACTGCCCAACCTAGAACCTCTCCAGCTAAGAGATTCTTCCCTTATTCTTACACCAACTATGGTGGCATTGAAAAAAGATGCAAGTGATGTAAAAGTTTTACCCCAATCCTTTTATATTCAAGCAACTCGAATGCAGGTCACAAAAAGTTAACACAATCATCTTTCTTAGAAGGAGCTGGCACTCTCCTTCCTCTGGGGGACACTGCATGGCAAAATGGTGGCACAAACATGCTAAGTCAAAGCCAGTAAAAACTGAGGCACTGCACCACAGGGACTGTGCTGCTTCCCCCAGAGACAGGTGCAAATACTTGCACAAGACCTGTGTTTACTCAGTCCTTGTTTTGAGCCAATTCTTTCTTTATTACTCTTTCTGTCCAATGGCAAGTTTATTCAGAAACTTGCTTGGAAAGCCATTTTAAGACTTCCAATAGGACATTCAAAGTCATTTAAACTGAGAAAAGAATTTTTTGCTCACTTGCTGGGGATGGCTGTTCTGACAAAAGAGGAAGGAGTGGTACTATAAATCATCCTAAAAGATCAGACCCAAAACCTATCAGCAATTTCTGTTTGGGGCTGCTTTAATTATTCTCAATGTCCAATTTAGTGGGGGGCATTCCAAGCTGATAGTGCTGCACTTTTTACTTTTCAGTGGGACAGCACTGTTTAGCCACTGTAAAACCTTCAAACTTTATATGGATTCAAAGGGATGTGCTTTTGCTATTGTCCAACTTCACCCAACATCTGTGCAATAGGACAAAAACACACCTGTAGAAAAGAGGTCCTCGCTCCGCACTCTTTGTGGCAAATGAATTCAAGTGGGACAGACTTTGTCCAGGCAGTACTCTCTTCTAACTTTCTTACTCCATTTCTACATACAGACACTCTACTGACCCTGGGTCCAAGCTCTCCAGCCAGCAAGATGTTTCCTTATCTCCCCACATACTACCATGTGACCGCTTCCAGACACAGGGAACAACCACATTTCAAGCAGCTTTCCAGCTTGACCTTGTGATTCTTTTCACACACACACACTAATATCAGCTCTGGCTAGCACAGGACCACAAAAATTTTGCTTTAGTATTTTCTTCTTCCTATTTTATAATCCATGTGGCTGGTGTTGTCTGTCCAGCCACTCCTACATCTCCCCTGTTTTGTTTTAGAACATCGGGTTCATAATGAAAGTAGCCAGCACTTTGGCTTCAGTTCTTCACATTTTCTTGATTGATCCCCAGATGATTCACAGGACTATAAGAAAAAACAAGAGAAGCACACATCCTATCCCTATAAACTACTTGTACTGCAGCTAGCATATAAAGGATTAATTACATTAATCTGATAGCTACCATTAACTAATTTAACATCTAAATTACCTGTTGCAAGAAAAGCATAAAGTCGTGAAGTGCAAATCATAGCAGAATCATTATGCCAGTTAGTGAAAGTTAATAGACACAATCAATTATCCCTAGTATATTTTCTTCCACGCCACATCCAGGCAGGCCTTGTGCTGCTCAGCATTCACTAGTTTCCTCCTGGGATTCTTGAGGGACAGCCTCTGCATCTGTGGAATTGGAATGCGCCTTGGGTCCACTCATGATAGGTTTCATCAAACATGCTGGAAACCAGCAGGGTCCTGTGGGAGATAAAACACAAGCATACCCCTCCTCTATGCTAACAGCTCGATAGGACATTGTCGTTAGGTATCTTTTTGTGATTTTTTTACAATACTTATTGATCTAAATTCAAAACATTAAAAGTAAATACAGCTTTGTCTAGTTGCTCTGGGGGTGTCATATTCCCCCTTTTTTTGTTTTAAAAGCAAGGGTTTTAATACAGAGTACACATTTCTTGCACTTGGGATAAGCACAGGTGATAAAAACACATTTATGGTTTTTTGGTTGCTTGTTGGTTTGTTTTGTTGGGGGTTTTTTTCTCTCTTTTTTGTTTCTCTTTTTTTTTTCCTCTTTATATTTGTTTTAGTTTCTCTTTTTTTTTCATTAACTTCTTTATATTTCTTTTGTTTGTTTCTCTCTTTTTTTCCTTTTCATTTTTTCTTTCTTTTTTCTTTCATTCTTTTTCTTCTTTTTTGTTGTTTGTTTGTTACATCATTTTGTATCAGTTTCACTTTCAAGGGAAATCCAAACACATATCAAAGCAAGCTCCATGTACATATTTTAAGACAACAAATAATCAGTCACAAATCAATCAATAAGTCTGAAGTTTTAACTTTTTTTTTTCTTTGTCCAGGCAGAACTCTCTTGTAACTTTACACACCTATTGCACAGAAAAACCACTATTTTGCCTCGTACTATGTCCTGCTGCAAACTGCAGCTTCACTACTTCCCTGAGCATAGAACATAAATATTCCTCTCCTGAGTCCAGATCCGTACGTGAATGTTACTTATGATGCACTGAAAATAATAACTACAGGAGACAGAATTTTTTCTATGCAGATTAACTTCCCAAAATGTCTTTAGGATCCCATTGAAAAACATATATTGTTAGCAAAATTTACTTGCCTTGTACTGCTAGTAAGAGATATATAATTAAACTGGACAAAGCCATTGAAAAAGTACAATAATCAGAAAGGCTGCCATTGCCAGAAGCAAAGAAGACTTAAACAGTCCTTTTTCCCGTCTAAGGCCTGTGGCTGGTAATTAAATTGAAATTGAACACCAATTTAGTTTTTTTTAATGATTCCTATTCACAGATCCTACTGAGAACAGCATGCAAACCTTATCTTTTTTCCCTGCAAATATGCCAGCAGGAAAAAACAAACAAACAAAAACAAACAAAAACCCAAACTAACAACCCAAACTAAGCAAAAAACCAACGAACCAAACAAAAAACCAGACAAGACACACCTCTATAACCTGTTACCAGAAAATCTTTTTAGACAAACAAAATTGTGATGGGAAACATACTTTACAAATACCCTAAAAAGAAGCCATTTGAGGGAGGGTGGAGCACAGAGGTGACACAGAATTGTTTCAATGAACTTTGAATATAGTCATCTCATAGTACAGTACTCTGAATTAACCACTTTTTTTTCTAGGGAAGCTGACAGTAGAAGCTAGCAGGCTATGTACCATCAAAATTAATGAACCACAAATGAATACATAACTGCTAAGTAAATGGGACTGTTATAACATTCTGGGAGGCTTGGTGCCCTTTCACACCTTGCTGCACAGCGACTGCCACTCTGGGCATTGCTGGCTAAAGAAAATAAAGAAAATAAATCATCAATGCAGTGACACCACCTCAAATCTTGCATCAAAAATAAGTGATAACCCCTATACATATGATGCATTGTAAGTACTTTTCTCCTTGTTTACCTTTTACATTTCTTTACTCCAAAAGAGATCCTTGTTATTTTTCAGTGTGCACACTTGAGATTTCTAACTTAGGTAAGAAAACAGTGCGTAAATTATAGTCTGTTAAATCTCACCTGATTAGAAATAGCAATCAGATTTTGACAGGTTAGAAGAATCAGCTCAGAGAGCATTTCTGGTGCATGAGCACATTAGGCAAACACAAAGCAAAGCTAACACAGAGTTCCAAGGGTTAGAAGCTGACATTAAAACAATGCCCAAATATAAAGTTATTCAGAATAATCTTGGAAAAAAGAATAATACATCAATATTCTGTTCAACCACATATTTTCAAAACTATGCACTTGCATGCACAGTGTGTATGTACTACTGGGCTAATCTATATTATAGACAACATTTGCAAAGACTTCATCTGTCTTCTCAATCAGAGTAGCTACTACTGGCACCACATTTCTTGACTCTCCTATTTTGTGAATTCTTATAAGAGTGTATTGGTTTCTATATTTAGTACCAAATTTACTTCAACAGAATACTGCCTTGGCAGATCTGGGCTCTGAAAAATTATGCAATTCCAGAATTAAGATTACCTATGTGATTTTAATTTGCCATCCTTATGCATTTGCTTCATGGGCAGCAAATTATTCCTCCACCAAAGCAGCTGACACAGTGCTCCCACAGTCCTTTTTCATACACAGAATACACTTGCACATACAGCCTGCAGGTACTATTGTATGAGAGGCACTTTTCTGGCCATGGTTACAGAGATTGAACCTCTCTCTGATCCTGTAATCAGATGTCACAGAAAGGGACATGCCCTGCTGTGTGTGATGGCTCCACTGGACTCACATGGGAAGCATATGCCTATGGGAAGGAGGAAAACATACAGAGCCCATAGGAAAGAAACTAGCAGTGAGAAAAATTTGAGTTCAAAACAAATTTCCTACTTCCAAACCCCACTCTCTACCATGAGCTGAAAGGCCACTGGAGGAGAAAAACTGCTGTACAGACCAGCAGATTATTCCTGAGGCCATCTCTGTCCTACAGTTTGCACTCTGCAATTTGGTACCACCTCTGCAATTTGGTACCACCTTCATGATTGTTAATTTTGGCCACCTACGGGTATATTAAACCCTTGCCCATATGGGCCCTGTACAATTTTGTTTCAGTAGATAACAGAGTAAATGGAAAAGGTAAAGGCCATCTGGAGAAAGAACCCTGTAGAGTATGTAAAGAAAGTTTTTTATCATTTGCAGTGTCACAGAGTGGCATGAGATATTAAGAATATTACCAGATATTGACAAATAAAAAAAGTTTGAGAAAATTTGGGTTTAGTCCAATTTAGTGCTCAAGGTTCCAAAGCACATTAAGTAAAAAAGATATAAACCCAATTAGGAATTTTAAAAGATACTTCAAAATTATTCCTGGCACAGATCAAATGAAAAAATTAAAATAAGCTTTTTCACCTCCTTTATTGGAAAGCTGTAACAGCAAGTGAAAAGATCCCTGACCCAAACTCAAAGTTTTAATTTCATGGGCATTGCAATACTTGTGTACTCATTTTCTTCACAGGTTAGAAGAAAACATCAGCATGACCACTTTTCATGTCCAAAAAACATCTGGGAGTTTTGACTGGAAAGTAGTTAAACACTTTCTTCACATACCCCCCTCCAATGGTGGGGAAGGTATGAGTGTGAGCAGACCAGCAGTTTTTCAGCATTCAAAAGCCAGCATATTATCTCAATGTCTATATCTCAGCAGAAACTTATGATAGCCTATATTTCTATTATGAAAGCCAAATTTCTATGCTTACTTTTGTTTACTGAGCACATAAGACTTTATTAAGTGCTACTGAGCATGTTGAATGTATTCATCCCAATTTTAATTTAGTTAAATATTCCCACTCAAAACACTGCCTATTTAAAGTATCCATTACAAATTCATAATGACATGGTAATGTAAAAAAAACTATTCTAGAACTCAAATTATTTCTGTTGATAATTGGTGAAAAGCTGTAAAAAGGTCTGTTAAATGCATATTTAAAGTCTCCATGCAAGGTCGTGGCCTCATAAGCAGATCACATAAATTACAGGTTTAGCCTTTCTTCTAAAGGATGTGAAGGATGTAAAGGAGCTTCAAATACCTGTAAGACAACAGAATTTGCTGTGAACTTGGACATGCAAACATCAAGTAAGCTTGTCTGGTTTTACTAACAATTTCAAGAACTCTTAGCTTTGTCATTTGTTACAGCATCCTGCTTTCTGTCACCCCAAACTGATTGATTACCATTACCTGGTCTCAATCAGGAAATAGTCATAAACTTCATTTATTCAATCCATTTATAGTACTGTCAGTTTATGAGTTGATAAAATAAAGGTGGGTGGATAGTAACCCATGATACTTGAATTCACAAGCCAGGAAAAAATTCTTTTCCTAAGCAAAGTGAGAAAATGAGTCAGTCAAGAATGGGAAATGGTACTAGTCTATCAGAGCAACATCCAAAGAGACATCTATAATTGAAAGGGAATAGTTTAAGGCTATGCAGCCTTTTGGGAAGCAACTGTGAATATGAACGATTCCAGAGGACTTAAAGGAAAAGCTTCAAGAGGAAAAATCATGGGCTTCAGCTTGAATTAATGTTACTGGAAACTAAGCATGCATGCAGACCACATACCTACTATCTAGGTATACGTGCAAGTTTCAGTGTTTGTATTTGATCTTGACATGACCAGATTATGTTCCCCCACGAACGACACTTTGTCCTCCTCAAGCATCAGTAACAACACTGATTATTTCTATAAATACCACTATGTTTATTTCATACATATACTATGTCTATTTACTATGTAGACACACAACTATGATTTTATTGGGACTTACTGTATCAAGGAGAACGAATCATGCTTCCCCATCAAAAGGCATAGTGATTCACACCAGTACAACCCTGTACTAATTGATCTCAACAGGAAACTCCACAGGGAAGAGAACATTGCAATGTCCATGGTGTCTCTTGCTATTTGAAAGCTAGTGTTAAGGGGTCATGAGGACTGAATTTCTTCCACTGATGAGCTATAACACGACACACATTCTGGCAAGGGGTCCAAGCTCCTGATAATGCAAAGGGAGCTTTCCTCACTACAACATGCCATTATGGCTCTATTTTGCACAATACTATACACCAATTATGCTAAAAAATCCATCAAGGACTGTGCACTACATATCATGCTCAACTGCCTGACATACAGCTAATACTCCAAATATTCACACTACACAAAAGCGATCCATAAGTACACTGCTCTCAATGTTTATACAAAGCATTTTTTTTATTATTTATTTCTTTCTTTCATTGTTGGCATATACTTTCCCTACAGACACAATGAAGATATTTAATTCTGCAAGGGTAAAGTATATTTCCAGCTGCTCCTATATCACTTGATGGTTAAATATGTTTTCACAAGAAAACCCTATTACTGTAATCTACAGTCCATGAAGAATCCAGCTCAATAGTGTGATTCACTGTTTATTTACTGAAGGGGGAGGGAAAAAATTCTATAAAGGTGGGAAATTTAATGCACACATTAAGAAAACAAAATATCCAACACTGGTATATATGTACTACCTTGTGATTTTTCAGAGTATGTGACACCTTAGGTTATCTTATTTACACAGTTGAGTAAGAGTTTCACAGAATCAGAGAACATGCTGAGTTGGAAGGAACCCACAGGGATCATCAAGTCCAACTCCTGGCACTGCACAAGACCATCCCCAAGAGTCACACCATGAGCCTGAGAGCATTGCCCAAACACTTCTTGAACTCTGTCAGGCTTAGTGCTGTGACCACTTCCCTGGGGAGCCTGTTCTAGCACTCAATTATCCTCTGGATGAAGAACCTTTTCCTAATATCCAACCTAAACCTCCCCTGACACAACTTCAGGCCATTCCCTCAGGTCCTGTCACTGGTCTGCACAGAGAAGAGATCAGTGCCTGCCCCTCCTCTTTCCCTCACAAGGAAGTTGTAACTGCAGTGAGGTCTCTCCTCAGTTTCCGATTCTCCAGGGTGAACAGACCAAGTGCCCCCAGCCACTCTTCATACAGCTCCCCCTCAAAGCCCTTCACCATCTCCGTTGCCCTCCTTTGGACACTCTCTAATATCTTTCTTATATTGCAGTGTCCAAAACTGTACACAATACTCAAGGTAAGGCCATACCAGAGTAGAGACCTACAAAGAGCAAGAAAATTGTTTTATTGTATATATTCCAGATGAAAATATATTTTATTGGGATAAGAATTTTACTCAATTTTCAAAAGGTCTTTCTTTGAGATCATATTTTGTTCACATTTCAAGGTCAGAACTTACACTGATACATTGGATACCTTCTTTAGACAATGGAGACAGTCCAATCCTTGTTTTGTAAATTCACAGCATATTTAAATTATTAAAAGAACATGTACATACAAATATGAAGTATAATTTATGCTTTTAGTATAACACTAGATGACCTTTATTATGTTTTTAATCCAAGAATGCACTTTAACCACTTTAAACACCTCAGTCAAGGGTATTTCTGTTTATTTTATTTTCATTTCCATGTTCTTTGCCCCAGGACTGTGACCTATTTACTTTTTTAGGGGAGTGTGCACTCATGGGCATTCATCTTGTACTCATCATGATGCAAAGACACACTACGTTCTGGAAAGCGTAAACAGAACGTAGGACATCATTGGTGGGATACCTTATTCAGAGGGTCACAAACACCAGCAGGTACTTTAAATCCTATGCTTCATCCAACTGTAATTCCATAAGCTCTAATAACATTATGTTTATTACTTATAAACTTTTCATATGTAAAGGTTTGGTTCATCACAAAGAATCCCCAGATAACATAAATAAGAGTAATAGATTATACTTAAAGCTATTTCCTTACTGCAGATATGAGAGTGTGCCAATATAATATCTAATTCATAATAATTTTGACAGAGTTTATTAACTATTACCACTGATCTGCAATACACCATATATATATTTATGACCTGTACTACCACTCTGAGTCCATAAAGTGGGTTTACTGTAGTCGGGGGGGGAATGTGACACATGCACTTGATCCCTTTAACCAAAACAGCAGTAGTTTGGTACAGGATCCAAAGAAGGTTAAGGTCTGAGCTGTAGCTGAGTCAAGAACTCCCTCAGGAAACCCAAAAAGGACCAGATTGACACAGTGAGCATCAATGCATAGCAGTATACCTAAAAGTGGCCTGCAAGAAAGCTGGAGAGGGACTTTTTACAAGAACATGTAGTGATAGGACAAGGGGTAACTACTTTAAACTGAAAAAGGGTACACTGACATTAGATATTAGGAAAAAAGTGTTTAATCTGAGAGTGGTGAGGCACTGAAACAGGTGTCCGGGAGACGTTGTGGATGCCCAGTCCCTGGGAGTGTTTAAGGCCAGATTGGATGAGGCTTTGAGCAATCTGGTCTAGTGGAAGGTGTCTCTGCTCATGGCAGGGGCATTGGAATGAGATGATCTTGAAGATCTTCCAACCTAAACCATTCTATGATTCTATATCAATGGAACACTGCCAGTGCAATTAACAGATCAATAACAGGTGGTTTTCTCAAGACTCATTTATCAAGGAACAAATGAAGTGGAGGTTACAGGGAGTCTCATGCATACCTTTCCCATTGTGTGCAATTTGGCTAGGAGCCAACCACTTTACTGCATAAATCCAACAGCCTAAGTGAGACTACTTTGAGCTCTCCCTGCATGGCAGCACAACAGTTATCTCCCCCTGAGCTGGGATGCCTCTCAAGGTTGCTCCTTGAGGCACAGAGACCTTTCTGTGAACAACAGATCTTTGACTGAGTCCTATTCAGGTTCTCTGTAAATTGCAACTGGGCTGCACAGCAATGACTCCCCTTGAGCTGGCACAACTCTCAAGGTTTGAGACTTCTTATCTGAGACAGAAATCCTTCCTTATCCAAGGCAGAGAGATCCTCTGTTCCCAACAGATGTTCCATAAGTTGCTGATTAGTTGTATGCTAAACTAATTAATGAAATCCACAAAGTTAATTCCTTTAGATATAAACTGTTTTCCAAGTCTGAGACCCAGATTGGACCTAGCTGCACCCAAGCTCCATCAGGAGCTTAGAAAGCAAGGCCACCCCCTCAACCTTGTGACTCAATGGGAGGGCCTCCCTCATCCTTTTGTATCTTTGGTCTCTGTGTAAATCACTCTAAATCGATTCTAACTCCATTTTCCTTTACATGTTTCATCCATATAGAAGCAATAGAGTGAACCTTGCCATTGAACTCTGTTAAGTTAAACTTTTATAAAGTTGTATTAAAGCTATTTTTGCTAATACCTTTGTTGGTGATTCTTTGAGTAACCATAAATCACTCATTTGTGACCAACTGGTGTAATCAGCAGGATCCTAAAT
>JAWWLV010000121.1:10165189-10202184 GCA_035041135.1 Platyrinchus mystaceus | reverse complement strand
CATTTTTTCTCACCCTAATTCTTGTTATTTGGGAGAAGAGACCATTTTGTAACAATATAAAAGATAGCACCCTATGTTATTTTATGGGACAAGCAAACACGGATACTTGTTCAACCACCTTATCTCCACATCATTTACTCCCTAAGGTTTACACTACTGGGTAAGACAAAAGTCACTTCTCTTGATTTTGCTGCCGCTCTAGAAAATTATTATTCAGCTCACTGAGAAATCTTTCTCTCATTTCCTTCTACTCTGGGAAAAAGCTAATATATGAAATGGTACAAAGTTTGGACAATTGGTTGAAAAAACAATCTTTCACTAGGAAGCCAAAATATCAAAATAATCATTTTAGTGAAGATTTTTCTCAGACAATAGTTTAATGTTCTTCAATCACACCTTAGCAAGAATTGGCCTTCTGCCTCCCTCAGGCCATCTAAGCTTTGTCCGTGTACTATGAAGTAACACTAAAGGTACAGTCCAACAATCTCATACTTTAAAGAAAAACAGTAATTATCAGACCTCTGGAGAATTAGGCACAACATTGAAATACTCAGTTGACTTCATCTGCAGGGAAAGTTTTTCCATTGGAAAACTGGAACATATATCAGTTTCCTCGAATTCCTTCTGGCTTTATACTTTATAATTAAAATTTCACATTATCATGGCAGAAAACTGTCACACATTACAGGGAGTGAGAGATGAAAGGCAAGATATTTCATTGATTACAATATCTGAAGTAGCTCATGTAGTTTAGCTAGCAAGTGAAATAAGATATTTGCAGTATCATTGTACCACAGGTAACACATGCAGGAAAACCAAATACTTTTTGCATATCCTGTGCCCTGACACAACCTTTTTTTAATTAAAAGACACTTGTACATTTTTTGTGGAATCCTGTAGAATACCAGGAGTGTTTAAGAAAAAAAAGTCATGCATCTCCACGGGGCAAAACAGGACTTTCAATAAGGAAGCGCCATGGGAAAATGCTCTGCTTCCTTGTTATTCTACATCAAAGAAATGTGCAGTTCAGATGAAGTCTTAATGCAATTCTAGCCTTATTTATATCTTTCAGATAAAAGTTAGTAATAAATCAAATCAGCCAGGAGGTAGAAACTTAAAGCCTCAATAGCATGACATATGAAGCATAGTTTTTTTTTTTTTAATCAAAAATGTTTCAATATTAGGACAGATTATCAATGTGTATCTTTTGTAAAACTCACTCATGACAAATAACTAAATAATTTTTGATAAGACATTACACATGATCTGAGGCACAGCATGCCAATATATAAGAAACATATTGACCAAAGTGTTATTTCTACATTTTTTCTCTGAACTGTAAGGAATGATGAGACATTGAAAAGAGTAGTTTAGTATTTTTCCCCTAATATGCCACTTATTTTTAAGACTGCTGGTTTCTAATGGTAAAAGAATATTTCTTCCTTCCTTAATAATATGACTATTTTTCCATTAATTACTCAGCTGCATCCATTTAAAATTCTGAATGGGAGTTCACCACCTCCAGCACTAAACTCTCTTTGTTTACATACCTCTGTGTTACATCTTGCAATATAGGAGACTAAATTCTTTATGTAATGAATGGTGAGAAGTCAATGGTATAAATCAGAGCATCTTTGTTAGATGCATGAGACAGATACTGTGAAGACCTCCCCAACATGCTGAAATTTGAAAGATTTATTCCAATAGCAAACAGATTACATTTATTCAAGACACAAAATCCAAGAGAAACAAACAGTTGCTTGAATTAGATTTCAAAAGGATAAAACCCACCTAATTACAAACATGGTGCACTTTTCTGTACTAAAGTGATGTTGTTCACTGGTTTTTAAGGACACATTTCTTCCCATTTTTACTGTAAGTCCTTTATGAAGAAAGCCATTAACAATCAGTAATAGGGCCATCCAGTTAAAGGCAATGAAACACACGTATCTCTTGGACAGAGTCAGTAATTCTATAGTAAACAGCTAACTCCAGAACTAAAAAGGGGAGGATGGAAGCACAAGGGAGCAAAAAGGATTTTGAGCCCGGGCAGAACTGCCCAGGACCAAGCTGGTTTGAATTTCCTCTCCAAGACCCAGAAGAGAAAACATCACAGGGCTCAACACAGCTGCTTCATATCAACAGCAGTGTGACAGGGAACCAAACAATATTTTGGTCAATGCAGATAAAGAAGGCCATGCAACATTGCAGAAAAGAGCACAAACAGAAGGATGGAGATAATTCTTTCAACTGGAAAGGAAAATGACACCTTTCCCCATTACTAAAGAGCTTTGCTCTTGAGAATAATACAAGCAAGTTTCAATCAGAGGTCAGCTCACACAGATGCAGGTTTGGAGAACAGCATACAATTTTCTTTACAAACAAATCCTTGGAGATCTCAAATGGAGACATTCTTCATTGTATCAAAACAGTAAGTTTTCATATACGAAGATAGTATTACATGGCAAAATTGGAGGTGTCACCTCAGAGGAAAGAAAGCAGAATCTTTCTATTCTTGTCCCCATAGAATAATTCCAGTAGCAAGAAGTATTTATTTTAGACTAATCATCCAAACCACTAGAAAGCTGATGTACTAGAAAATTCAAGTAGACTGACATTGGTTAATTCTGTTCTAAAGGGATGTATCAAAAGCCAGAATCTTTAGTATCAGTTTTCACAAGCAGCCCCTCTTCCCACCAGTATCACACTTTGGGTTTGCCACCAAATTATTTTAGCTGTGAATGCATTCTTAACAGCTAACTTCAATGTTGTGTGCCTGGAAACCTTGACATCTTTTCTCTTTAATAAAATGTTGAAGTCTGGTATTTCCTACTTCACCCACATCTTCCTCTTGACCCCCACCCACGGGGTGGTCAGCAGCATGACTTACAGCAAAACACATCACACAAAGTTTGAGCACTAGCTTAGTATGAGACACTGCACCAGTACTGCAGCTGCCCCAGGTACAATAACCAGAATCCCACTCACTACAAACACTAGCTTGGCAGCCAGGACTTGATCTTCATAGCTGTTTACTAGGTAGAACTTCTCTTTGCTTTACTGAATTTTTATTTAGCACTAAGCTCTGATGCTATTGAGATTGTTCTAGGACATGTCAGCCAGAGGAATGCTATTGCTGTCTACAGTACACCTTAGCTTCTAAATGTCCCCTTCTCTCGGGGGAGACAACAGCACACTTCCAACTAAACAGCTGTGCTGGTGGCAATGGTGTTCCCTGTTCTTCTAACAACTGGCAATAGCAATACTGCTCACTATATGTAATAGCAGCAAAAAACATGCCAACAGCAGCCAGCAAATAATTGGCAGTACTATAACTACTGCTTATTAAAATCCATGGCAGGTATTTATATTGCACTTTAATTGTATGGGTTAATTCACAAGACATACCTGTAATTAAAGTCTCCAAATTAGCACCTGCTATTTATGACAAGGGCACTAGAACAGTTTTATTGCAACAAAACTGTCAGCACCTGTGCTCAGGTAAGTCTGATCTCAAAATACTTATCTGCCAGAGTAAAAATATTAGTGACAGGGTGAACAAATCTAACTGGGTACGGAGGAGGAAAAAAAACCACAAGCACACAAAACACACATAGAGAAGATGGCAAATACTTTTTCTTTATCTAAGTGGAACAACAGGGCCTGCTTTCCTTACTGTAAAACCAGGAAGCCCAAACACTAGGATTGCCTACACTGCAATAGCTTGCACCACTCCGATAATTCCAACACACACACCCTGACAACTGCACGGTCATCTCCTTGCAGCTGTTTGCTCATGATCTTTCCATTGCAGCTACAAAGAACCTTTCTTAAGGAAGGTGTTTTGTGCATGGAGGAACCTGTGGAACAAAATACTCACAGTTTTTGCTCTCACACAGCAGTAAGCACACAGATTTTTAAGTTAACATACAAGACAAGTGCCTAACAGACTGTTAGCAGAGAGAGAAGACCAAGAACATTTTCTGTGCACAGGTTCAGGGCAATTGAAGGGTTTTTTCCAGGACTCTAGGTTTCCCTGAAAAAGAAGCAGCCCTCACTGTCTGACTCCTACAAGGAAAGATCACTGAAGTTACTCTGAAGTTGAAGCATGAAGCACATAAATACAATACTTCTCAATTATTTAAGCTCTGACTGCTGTTTACTTTTGAGCTAGAAAAAAAGTGAAATCTTCTGATTCTTTTTTCTTCCCTCTGAAAAGTTTACATACCTACCATGAGCCAAATTCAAATGCAATGCCTAAGGCCGCAGATCATCATTCCTAAATATCTCCCAGTAACTAACACAGCCAACAGCAAGGCCACCCACCAGGGGAACTTCCCCTTGTCACTTTACAAGGTATCGTATCAGTAAAAAGGTAGTGTTTAATGCACCCAAGTCCACAACTACCCAGTGACAAAAACAGCCTTTAATGGAGAAGAGTATGCTTTGAAACCAGAGATGGAAGCAGACAGAAAACTCAGATGCTTTTGACCCAGCAGTGGTGTCAGCAGTAACCAAGAGCCATGATGACCAGGGCAACTAAATTACAATAGCAGTTCAGAATAATTTAAATCCACTATTTGACAATGATTAAAATTTCACAATTCCTTCCAGCATTCCCTTTACTTCTCTCATCAGCCTACTAGCTATGTTTTCACCTGTCCACATTTTTCCCCCGTGAAAGAACAAACACACTTGCATGAAATAAAACCGTTCTTGTTCACTAAAATGCTGAAGTAAAACATTAAATCCATGTTAGCACTGCTCCATAATCCCAACATATATTTAGCAATGCTAAATCCTATTTATGGATTCGAATATGTATAGTATCAAGCAAATTAAAGAGCAAATTACATCAATGTCATTATCACAGTGACAGTACAATCTAAAACACAGTAACAGCTTCTCATTGATCAGCTAATCAGACATGTTTCTAGCAGTTTGGTTACCATAAACTACAAAACAGCCAAACACTTGTGTTTTTTTTTTCTTTTTTAATAACACTTTATTACTACATGTCTGCAGTTTTACAGATTAAATTAATACTTCACTCTTGTTCTAAAGAACTCGATTGCATATTTATAGCTGTTATCCCACAAAATGATGAGCATTCATCTTATACTGGCTGTCAGGCAGTCACTGGCATTTCTGTCTCTATCTCTAGCAGTCTATTCAGAGACCAGGAGAACATCCAGAGATGCTTTTATTGGGAACACTTTTAATCATTTTTCCACCAGAGCACAAGGAGAAACAATGGGGCACAAAAAGTCACAGCACTCAATAATCTTTCAGCCCTGGTTAGAATCAATAAGCAGCTGTGAATGCCCAGTCTTCTGACAATACAGACTAAAAGAAAAATAAGAAAGGAAAAGAGAGAAAGAAAACATTAATCACTGTAAATCAATAGAGTAATGACATTTTCTTGCATTGGAAATAACAAGAAGGGCACTTCATTTAATCATAATTTGCCACGGTTCAGACCCACTTTCTACCCCAATTTACGTAAACACATATAGAGAAAGAGCAGCTGTCCCCACCAGCATCACACACTCATTCATCTTACGACTTTTTACCTTTTTTTTTTTTTAATGGATATATCTTTCTCTTCTCTCAAGGATATTTTCAAAGACAAACCCAAGGCACTTTAGGAGATACCTGGCTCTCACCATTAAGTCACTTGCTTCCCATACTAAAAAGTTATAACATGTTTTTCACTTTATAAAAGTTGGCTTCTAACAGTAACCAGTTCTGCACAAATGACCAGATGCTTTTAGAAAACTGGGGTTTTAGCATTTTGTCCCCACTCCTACAAAGGAAAAAAACAAAGAGAAAAGGGAAATCAGAGCAAGGCCTAAAGAAATGTTTCACTGGTAACCTTTTGGTATTAGTGCTATTGACCAGAGAAAAGATCACAGATATTCACTATCTGCTCTAAATACAGGAGCACTGTAAAGATGTTAGATAGCAAAAAGAAAGTTGACATCCCAAAACACCAACATAACGGTTTCTTTGTGCTTTTAAAGGCTTTTAAGATACAAGAATTCTGTGCCAGTACAGGTTGTGACAGAGGGACACTGATTTTAGCCAAATGAAAGTGTCTCTGCTAAGGTGATCCACTCACAGGGTAGATCTGGGATGCAGGACTTTGGTGTCTCTGGTTCAGGCTAAGATTTTTGTTGCTTAGCAAAAATCCACTGCAACAATAAGTCAAAACCTCTTTATAGCCAAATGTCTTTTCAAAAAGAAACGAACAATGTTCTCTGCTTTTGGTAGACCACAAATGAGATCAAGGCTGTCTAAAATTCAAACAAGAGAATTATTTTTTTTTTTTAATAGTACAATTAAATTTCTTCTTCCTCTGTTAGAGGTCTGCAGGCACCTTTCCTTATATAGCCACAAAAAAAAGTGTCACCCAAAACATTTAAGGTGGGTAACATGCAGGTGCACACAAAGTTGACAGGGTATTGACACAATTATCAGCTACCACCTCATCCTTGGGTCCTGTTCTCTGGAATGAGGGCTACATGGTGCAGTGGCCCTGGACCATGAGCCTCTCTGTACAGACAGAGGCCAAGGCAGTGGTGAGCATTGTGGGGGCCACCACAGAAGAGGCAGAAGATGACTGCAAACCCTGCCCACAGTCATGCCTCACCTAAACTGAGCCCATACTTTAGCAGTTAAATCCCTTTTTCTATAAAGCCCAGTGAATGGAGATCTCTCCAGGGAACAAAAAAAGGACGAGGCCTGAAGTACCCAACCATCATCACCAACATGGCAATGACACTGCAAGCACCAGCAGGCACTTCCTCCTGTTACACACCCGAAGTGGCCAGGCTGATCTGTTCATGTTATTTGCCACTTGTTTACAATAGAATCATATTAATTCAGAATAGATGACCCATTATGCTATTGTTCTTGAATAGTTCACCAAATTCTCACAAAGATGAGAAGCCTCCTGAACACCTAGCACTATGAGGTCTTCAGCTCCCTAGCCATGCTATAACTTGTACAATTCAAGCACTACTGTGCAGGTCAACAATATACACAGCCTCAATTTAGACATGTTCAATAGCCAGAAACACATTCAATAACACTTTCTGTTGTGATGCATCACACCCATGCTGGGGAAAACAAAGATAGCAAAGTCACAAATGGGATTGCAGGAGACACATTTTCAGAAGATTAACAAACCAGAAAAGTCATGGGGGAAAAGACCCAAATAAACGGAAACATAAAAGCTCATTGACACCAAGAAAATGCCAATATAACAAAGTGAGGAAGGAGAGGGGGAAGGGCAGGGAGGAGCCAGGGCAGACACCTTTATTTTTCTGACCATTCTTTTTAAATCATATTTCTATAAGACTAAGGTTAACAGCCATTCTCTTAATATTCTTACTGATTCTGCTTGACAGAACACGGCAATCTAGCAATCCTCCATGCAACAGTCTAACAAGGTCATGTGAGAGCAAGCTGAATTCCTTGCCTACTACCACAGCCTTATAAGGTTGTCTCTGCCTGCCCAGCAAAGAGAAATCAACCCTCTACCAAAGCAAGATGCTGCACTGCTGTTGGATCTGTTCTCAGGTAAAGCAAAAGTACTCTGCTCGCCCTTGTTCCATCTGTTATGTCCTTTACAGCTTGACTGCTCTTAGATCAGCTCAGGATATACCAGCAGGAGTTAAACTGATTGAGCCGTGCAGTATCAGAATTGTGTGTCCAGATTTAGTCTCACTTAGTAAACATCGTCATGTGACACTCAGGAAAATACATTTTTGGGCAGACTATAAGATTTATTTCATCTGGATGATCTCATTCTTGTCCTCCTCAAGGCTTTCTCCAGGGGAGACAGCATGGAAAACAAAAAGGAACTATATACATATACTGAGTTAAGTGTTCTGGCTTAAAAGGTGTTCTTTGTCTGTTTTCTGATAACTGCTTCAGACTATAAAGGAAAAATATTTGTGAGAGGAAGAGTCATAAAATACAGCCATCTTTAGCACTATATACTTAGAAAAATTATTTATAGAAATATAATCACCATAACAGCTTGTAAAACACATATGAATTGCGCATTAATTTCTTAAACCTGAACCATCAAATACAGGCTGTCTTCTGTTGCATTGCGATGTTGGGGTTTTTTACCAAATGACGAGTGTCAGTGCTCATTAAACCACATCTAGGATGCTCTTTAATGTCTGAACTGTTTTTGTGATCTCACTGTCAAAGCCTGACAAAGCTGTGAAAAATGTACTCTGATACCTTCAATAAGGCAGGAGGTTTAACTGAATTATTAAGAGGAGCCTTAGTCCCACAGGTAGAAAGCCACACTGTTTACCACTTGTTTTGGTTGCTTGCTAGCAGCCTCTACCTCCTAGAAGCACATAAACATATTTCTACTTGATTTGTTCAAAAAAACACCAGCTCTCATTCAGAAACAGTCACGCATTCATCATAGTGCTCTAAGATTATACAAGGCTCCAATATTTGCATTGGAATAGCAATTCACCAGGTCCCATGACTTTCTAAAAAGGTTGCTTTATTCTGACTTAGGTCAATGATTCACAACTTTTCCACGGAGTCATTTTATTACCAAAATAAAAACATTCTGCTGTGGTCTGAGACTGCAACTCTCTTGTGTTCTCTGTCAAGTAATAAGCCTACACGATTCAGTAAGCAAATGGACAATTCTTTCACAGTTTGCATTCAGTCAGTAAGTCGACCTGCCTGAAGCACACTCATCATGAATTTGTCACATAAATATCTTTCTTGAAGTAGGTTTACAGAAAAATAGTAAAAATAACTTAAAGTGTGACAAAAACCAACACTGCTTGATATATATCAGCAATAAATATCGGCAATCCATTTTTTACACACACAGACACGCACAGCCATACTGAATTTAGCATTTCACTCCAGAATCAATTAATGACATTGAGGACCTATGCCTGACCTTCAGCAATAACATTATTCATTAAAAAAATATGATAGTAACTCCAAATATTTGGAAGCAGCAAGCTAGACACTAGACATAACAAATCTTGACATTTTATCTGTCTTCAATCTTTTTTTCATCAGGTGAAACACCATATACTCACAGTAAGGTGCTGGGCAAACAGAATCCCAAATGGCCAAAAATCACCCTGCAGAATTGCTAGCTGAAAGTTTGCACAATATTTAGTATTTTTCATTATGTGCTGGCTGCTGAGACCACATGGCTTTATTTGAAATCTTAGCATCCATAGTGGCATTATCTGCTCCTCAGATCTGCACAGGAGAGTTTGTGATGATAAATTACGTAATTTCATACTACAAAGGAGGAGGAAAAAACTCAGTCCAGACTAAAAACGTATTTTTTTGGAGTATCAGTGTAGAGCAGTACTTTCCCCCCATGTTTGTATGCATCACCTAGTTCATCACATGCTCTGTAACAATAAAGGCATTTTTGTGATACACTATCTTCAGTGCTCTACCTACTACAATAAGGAAGGATTTTCACTTACAACTGTATTAGACATATTATGTCAAAATGCATGTTTGTATTCAGAATCTCTTGAACAAACTCCTACCAGCATTTACAGCAGCTTGACCAATGAAGAACTAAATAAAGAAGTCACAATCTAGTGTGCTTACTTCAAAATAAAATTAGGTACTGTTTGTAATTTACTGCCAAATTATCTTCTAGAGAATTTCCAAGTTGAAACCAAACACTGATTCCACTACTACATTGCCCAGTGGGGCAATACTACAGGTGAAACTTCACCCTCACTTCTATGTTAACACATTATGCTTCTACTTGCCAAAACAAGGATGTGCTGTAAGCCTGTTTTGGGGAAAGTGAAAGTAACCATATTGCCCAGGAAGAGGAGAGGGGAAATGAAGAAAAAAAAAAAAAAGTTTTTACTGTGCTGGAAGCCAGGCTACAGACTTGCCAGACTCCACATGTATCTGAGGGGAGCAAGGCTCTTATAAGAAAGCCTGAAGTACATTTCTTGGAAAGTGAGATCATCACCAGGGCAAAGGCAAAGTTTCCTAAGAAATGAGACGAGCTGCATTGATCTATTCTCACTGAAGATCTTGCCCCCTGGCCTTCACCCAATTCTGAGGGAAAAATTCACCTGTAGTACTTTGACACGGTAGCAAGGACGAAAAATTCAATCCATTGGGATGAAGTACTTACAGCATTCTAAAGATCACAGAGTTACAATACGCTTTCAGGGTACGTGATTTATTTCTAGAGCACATCTACAAATTTTATATCATACAGTTTGAAAAAGAAAACTAAAACACACCCATAGAACCGATGCTTACTAGAAATCAACCATACCCAAAACATATATTTCTAGTTGGCCAGTTCAAGAGGGTATCCTAAACATAAGGTATTCAGCTAGAAAAGATGAAATTAACTACATAAACTTAACTTCATTGTAGAAAATTCTTATAAGCTCATTTTTCATCTACTTAATCATCAGGACTTGTGAAGTTCATGCATTTAATACAGACACAAGGATTTCTAGCCTATTTGCTAATACAGCCTCAAAACTAAGTATTTATTAAATATATTTTTATAGATAAAGACTGTGAATTAATATCAGTCACCCACAGCTTATCAACAGTATTTGATTACAGAGAAGGTGCCTTTTCAAAAAAATCATAGGATAAAAAACCTGGATCAATACTTGGAAGCAGCCTTCACAGGAAGGATCAAGGCAAATGACAATTATTTCCAATCACTCAGTTTATCTGCAAGTTAGAAAAATAAAATGAAAAAAGAAAAAAGTCCAGTGGGCACTTGTTAAATCTGTTATGATGTCCCCCTCCTAGCTTTATGCATATACTTGCACTGACAGATCAGCACGTCTAGAAAAGCCAAGATTAAAAATATTTCAAATGCAAAAGTTTGCTTCCATATGAAAGAACATAGTCATTATAAGATATATTTCTGCAATTTTACACAACTAATGACAATCCCATCCTCAATTTCCCATATACTACTTACACTTTCTCTCTTTCATCACATATACAAAACTGAATGTAAATAAATAATTGTGGATCTTCTTTCAAGCTGAAACACCCGTGCTGAGCTGTGCTTTTTGTTGTTGTTGTTAAGCTCTTGCCTTAATGATTTACTCATAACTTACAATAAGTTTTATTTCACTTTATTTAAATGTGTAACACCAAAGAAATGCTGAATTGACAGTGACATATGAAGGTTAGCACAGAAAACTCCTTTCTGAAAGAGATCCTCAGAGCAGCTTTCACAAACTCCAGCCAAACTCCATGACTTATACAGAGAATTCAAAATACCTGTAACTTTTCTTATCAAACTTGAAGTTTTATTGCATCTGCTCCAAGAATTTTAACAGGTAGAAAACATAAAACATAACTTGGGCCAATATCTAATATTCTGAATTCATGGGGGGACTAATTCTGAGGACTATTTAATTCCTTGTTCAAGGAAAATTCTCACTGAAGTCAACAGGATTGTGTGAGGTGAATTTAGCAACTATAACATAAACCAACATAAAGCAGCCAGCCACTGAGGTAAAAGAATTTGTGTAGAACTGCTCTTACAACAAAAGCTGAACTCATGAAAACCATCACATGGGTTCAGATTTCACTTTAATTAGAAATTAATCAAGTTTCAAAACAGCTCTTGAGATATATCAAATTTTAAAGCAATCCTAGGTTTATTTCCATTAGCAACCTCCAAAGCCAATGTTTAGACTTGCACAAAAATAATTTTGAGAAAATAGATGGCTTCTGCATCCTTCAGCTGTTTTATACAAACTGTACTTTTTGAGGACAGATCAAAGTAAACAAAAGAAGGCTCATATCAGTTGCTATAATCTGTCAGCAGCATTACACCTAGACAAGCATCTCAGAGGCAACAAGTTGCTTCAGACAAGAGCAAAGAGAGCTGCTGTTCAGTGGCATTTGAAGATACGGATTTTGATAGGTTCTGCTTCATTTAGCGACAGTGCTATAACTAGTTAGGGCAGTGTAATGTAAGCATGGCACAATCCATCCATGTGATCTAACATACTATTTCCCCTCAGAAACCTTGCAGTAGATAACTGGGAATAGCTTGTTCAAAGAATATTTAATCTAAAACCCCAGCATTTAGGCAGTTGGTTTATATGTGAAGCATGAAAATGTTTACTCTCCTAGTAATCCCTCCTTTATTGGAGTCTTTAGTTACAGCATGCCTGTCAGCATTACTGCGTTACAAGCTATATGCAAAATATTTCTTGGAGTTTGTTGCCTAGTTGTTTGTGGGGGTTACTGGGAGTGGCATCTGCCTTTTGAGCAGTTAATGTTACTGAAATCTATTAAGTCCTACTTTACTTTATAGAAAGAACACTCTTCCACACATCTATCATCTTTTCTCAGCTGTTCTTGAACATTCCTGCCTTTTCATGAGTATTCTCCTTCATGCCATTAAATGCTTTTGAGACCACTCAAGTATTGCGTTCCCCAAGGATATACTGGAAGATGCAATACAACATTACTGGGAAATTTCTTTTATTCACTATTCTATTCTTCATGTGGACTCATCTTTCATCTGCTTTGTCTCAGACTCCGTTATTCCATGGAAAAGGAAAAAAAACCCCACCAACATAAAAACTCCATAGCCATTTAAGAATACAGTCATTCTAAAAACCATAACTCATTACCCCTTCCTTTCCCCTCTAGACATTTCTTCATTTGACTTGAAAGTATGTTGTCTCTTCATTGAATTTAGACTCATACTACAATTATTCAGTCTCTTCTTGGCTTTAGGTCAAGTTATCATGCATTATCATCCAGTTTTTGAATTGTATTCATATCTTGGAAAAACAAATCAAGAGTAAAGCTCCACTGACACACTGCTTAGCTGATACATGAAACTGACCTTGGATGAGCTATTTATGTTTTCCTAGTTTCTGAGGTTTTAGACAGCATCTGATCCATAACAGTACTTCATTCCTCTTATTACGACAAACGTCATCAGTAACCCTTTGCTGCAAAGGACAGTGTGGGTTACATGCATAAATACCTGCAGGGTTCATGCAGTGCAACAGCTGACACAGCCTAAAGTCTACAGTTATCACAGCACTCTGATCTGTGTGTTCTGACAGAGGAAAAAGTTTTGAAATCTTCCAGTCCAACCTCAGCGCTAGCAGTGATCTGTTGCACCCACAAAGCAGAGTATTGAAGTTCAGGCAGCAGCATTAGCAGAGCCATAGAAATCCCCACCAAACCCATCAAGCTCTACAGCGAGTTCTCCATGTAGCAGCACACTGCTGTTCCACTTATACAATGCAGGACTTACCTTCCTAAGGAACAACACTATTCCTCCTCCACATTATTCTTCCTGTCATTAACTTTTCCCTGGAAGCATGTAAAAGCCTCACAGGTTCATTACAAGCAGACTCTTTGGGGTACTAAATACCACAGTTACTCAAAAATGACATCAAAACAACAGAAATTCCGCTAGAAGAACGACTTTCTCATGAAAAAAGAAAATAAGGACCATTCTCTTAAAGAAGGTATTTCAGTAGCCTAGAGCCAGATCATCTGGATTACTGAACTGACTCATGGTTTTGGAAGCCAACAGAGCTGCACGGGTTGTTGCCCTCTGGGGAACCCTTTACCCTGATTTTTGTTGGTTTCCTCATAGATAGGATCTTGTCACAACCTTATTACCCAGGCACATTTTGTCACATCATTTGCATTGCTCTTTATGGAAAAGAAAGATTAGTTATTTTGTTCAGCCTCACCTCAAAGTTACAGTAAAAGCCTGGAGCAGAATATTTTGCTCCGTTTCTCTATTCATCAGTGTAAATTATTACGACTGAACCTGCAATGAAATAGCATGTCTCTGTTCTATTAAAGAAGAATAAAATATCAGCCTCACTTCTCACCTTACTCAAACATCTTCTGGAACATCAGATCCTCTACATTTATGTGTTTTAGTTGCATTAATATCAGCCATGCTACTGCAAAATCCATTAATTCAATCAAAAGCCAATAAGTAAAACCAGGAAAGGCTAAGCTAAAATTTTTTAACCAACTGAGCATAGCAAAGGTAAACATATTCCTAGGAATTGAGAGATTGTGATATACATGAACTATAGCAACTGCTCCACCCTAAAAAGATAATTGGTACAGGGAACAAAGGTTTTTCAATTCAGACGTATGATAGCATAAAAGTTAATGCTGGAACTTCTGAGAAACTATTATGAATCTGAGAAATGTCACAACTTCTTTAAAAATCTGTGAAAAAAATCCCTTCATTTTCCTTCTGAGTCATCACTATGCTTCAGAAGGGACCAAAAACCTGAAAGTACTGAAATTGTATCAACACCACATTTCTTGCAGGAAGCTCTACTTTTTGTCTCTGAGAAATTAATCTTTTTTTGTGAAACAGTACTTGAAACAAAGCATGCCTCTCACCGAGACTGAGCATAAAAGGTTTAGTAGCACAAGAAGTGTGTCTGCCTCAGTCAAACTATCTGTTTTAGAAAGGGAGAGAAGAGGAAGACAGTTTCCATCTCACCTATTGTTTAATCCTCCAAAACCTAGAAGAGAGCTCTGCCATCTGCATACACATATTCAAAGGGCAGATTTTTTAAGCCAAGCTATCAAAAAGTCACCACATGATTTTGCTGATGTTTTGGTTAAGTAGTGCATTTGCTTTGTGTTGAGGGTTATACCAAACAGAACACTCCAGATACATCCAGCCCTCATTATAGAGTGCACAGTTTCATTGACCTGCAACACCTAAGCAGATCTGAAACTTGGGACATCCTCCAGCAAGAGATTCAAGGCTGTGATTTTTTTAAAAACATAGCTGTTAGAAGCTGTGAAACATTTCTGCCATAGAACAGTGTGCAAGATACAGAAGTAACAAATTCTAATCTAAAAGTCTGTACTATTAATCAGGACTTGCAATGACTCCACCAGGCGGTTACACTGCAGCATCTACTATAAGTGAACTCAAAAGGTTTTTAATCCCCAGAGTGTAAATACCAGCACATTCAGTACATACTACTTGTGATTATTTGGCTTTGCTATAATATATCTCAAGGAAGCATCAATCAGAACACCCATAAACTTCTGTAAAGTTGCTGTCTAACCACAATTTTTATAAAGACCTAACTCCAAATACCAGAGGAAAATCAAACCTCACCACTAACCACCAGCATACTTCTTAAGCTCTCATGCAATCTGTTATAAACTCTCATAACAGATTAGGAATAAAGAAAAGCAAATTTAACTCTCTCAAGAACTGGAAAGCTAAAATAATAAGGAATAAGATGGAAAGAGACAGATCTCATGGGAGTCACCAGGAAAGGAATTCACGCTGAGCAGGTTCAGAAACTCTCACAGCAGCCTTTCATTTGTTTCCTACTACTTCAGATCACCTGCAAATTTTATGTCATAAAACTCCTTTTAGGAAAAGTTTGTGTAAAAGCTGTCTCCTTATAGATTTTTAGCACTTGTTTCTTCCAGACCAGCTGATTTGTTTGACTTTTTTCTTAGGTAATCTCTAAAAGGCTGAAGTGACAGATCAGTCTGTCAAACCAATGCTAACTTTTGTTTTACAGTTTTTCCACAATCAAGGCAGTCCAGAAGCCCCCGGTATTTCCAAGGCCAAAAGTCAATTTTGTCCATGAAGAAAGACAGAGAGTTGGTGTTTGGCCTGGAGAAAAGAAGGCTCTGAGAAGACCCTATAGCAGCCTGCCAGTACCTGAAGGGGGCATACAAGAGAGATGGAGAGGAATTTTTTATAAGGACTTGTACTGATAGGACAATGAATAATGGCTTTAAACTGAAAGAGGTTAGGATTCGATTATATATTTGGAAGAAATTCTTTACTGTGAGTGCAGTGAGACATTTGGAACAGGTTGCCCAGAGAGGTTGCGGATACCCCATTTCTGGATATGTTCAAGGCCAGGTTGGATGGGGCTTTGAGGAACCTGATCCAGTGGAAAGTGCCCCTGCCCATGGCAGAGAGGTGGAACTAGAATCTTTAAAGACCCTTCCAACACAAACCATTCTGTGATTTAGAGAGCTCCATATTAAAGCTGTGGGATGAAAAGATCAACGCTCCATGCTATTGTTACAGCCTTAAAGGTTAATAGAAGCCAACTCAGAAATTTCTCCTAGGACTCTGTGGTTAGAATCTCCTTCTCACCTAGCCAAGAGCTGGTTATTTCTTTCTGCAAGATTTATGCATCCATTGTGCTTTCCACCAGATCAGCAGGAGAGCTTCAAAGGGTGAAAGAGGCTCTTTATTCCACACCTGCTTTGTGGTTGCTTTTGCACCTTTTCACTCTGTGAGCAGAATCCAGAAAGAGTTGCAGATTCATAAATAATAATAATAATTCCTAATAAAGGTGCATATTTCCGCAGGGAAGAACAAAACAAAAACAAATAAAACCAACCAACCAAACAAACAACAACAACAAACAACGTGTCTCATGTCAGGAAGGACTTTCATAATTGCTGCAAGATCATCCAGCACTTGTTTATCTCATCAGTGGTAGCAATTTCCAGCAAAATTACCCCGGGGGAAAAAAAAAAAAATAAAAACATGCAATTATGGGGAATGCAGTGACTCAGAGAGGAGAGTTTGGAATAAAGGTAAAATCCCCTCATATCTTGCTATCTACTTCAAGACAGGTGTGCCAGGACATTCCCCCCTGGAATGTAACCAAGACAATGCCCTGTTTGCAAATGTATCAGTGGTGGGCTCAGACAGGTGATAGGAGATGATGAGACCAGTCTGGCTTTAACCCCGAATTAACATCCTGATGGTGAGGCAACCACCGGAGTCAGGTGACTGACAGTCAATCACTTTATACAATAAAGGTCCACTCCACTTTAATACAGACAGGTTCTTCTAACGTAACCCTCCTTGGGTGTGCAAGTGGAGATTCCTCCCTTGGGTAGGGGTGCCCATCAAGGATACTCCTCACTTCGTGGGTTAGTTACAACAATCTCTAATCAATAATAATTCCTTTTTGCTAGCTTTAATATAATTGTTTCAATAATTGCTTCAATGTAGTGCACTATCCCATCTTATACTATACTACGAGTAGTTTTAGCATTTATATTGTATAGTAAATAACTCTGATTAAGATATTTTGTCTGATTATTTGTAATAATGACTCATATAAATATTCTGTCTGCTATCATGAAAACCTGCAGAACAAAAGTGGTTCAACTCACACCTCTATAATTCTTTAAATTTAAACCATTGACATAATCCGAGGCTAAGATTGGATTCAGCCACACCCAGGCTCCTCTCTGAGAAGGAGTTTAGAAAGCAGGGGAATCCTTTCTACACCGTATGACTCAACAACAGGACTTCTTTAATAAACTCTGACTCCAGTCCCTCCTGCAACAACAGGACAGATAGCTGATCATAAAACTGACTTTCGTGAGAGAAAATAATTCAGAGTTCAGGGACTCAAGCATGCAACTCCTCTCAGATAACTAAGATACTCTTAATTAGGAAATATACACATAAGGAATCCTTCTACACGCTTGTGGCCTAGACATCTTTTAGTATTATCATTCTTTCATATTAATTTTTTTCCCAAGTTATTAGTCATTGGATAATTCAAAAAAATGGTGAACCTCTTAACTCAGAGCTGTATTTGTCATTTTAACAGACCAGACCACTCTGACAGATATCTTGGCAAAACTGACATAATGAAACTCTATGGTTATGGAATATTTATTTCAGATTCTATGCAGTCATTGCTTCCTTTGATTTCTGCAGTATTCACGAACAACAAGAAAGCTGTGTTACAATGTTAATCTGAAAATACAGATATTAAAATATTGCTTTACAAAGCAACTATTTATTTAATCAAATGAATAATTGAAGAAGATGGAGACAGAGTTGAATCCACATATGCAGATTATGTGGTCCAGTAGTATTGAGGTGTTACCCTAAATGTCATATATATCAGCAATCAAGTCATTATGGCAGCCCATGAATCTCCTTATGTAGCTGGGCACATACAGCTGCCTTGAATTTACATTTACAGTCCTCAATATTTATAAGAATTAAATACAGTTGCAATTTTTTGATCAAAAGCAGCCAATAATTTGTGGTAGAACTAGGCAGAGGACACTTGAAATGCTGGACCCCGGTACCACAGCTTTACACCAGAAAAGATTACCCTTTACCTATGCTTATGAAGCTGTCTTTAAGGGAATGGCTAAAGAAAGTAAGAGTTATCTAAAGCCTGTCATAGATGTAGTTTTTACAGAGCAATAACAAGACATTTCTTTTATGCTCCTTTTATGTCTCCCAGTGAGATGTTTTGGTTTTAAATATCAGGCACAGATCCACAGTGTATGGAAGACTGAAAAGTGAAAGTGATAAATGCAGCAGAAAGCTCATGTCAGATATTAAACTCTTGTTCATTACAATTGAAACATACATGGATTTCCCAGACTTCTAGGCTTGTTCAAAAAACAACCTAGAAATGTCACACATTCCTGAACATCTTACAAGGGGCAGAAGTACCACTGAGAATACCAAAACTGAAAGATAATGCATCTTCATAGTTAACTGTTATGCACATGCCATATTATATAGCTGTGGCTGAAATCCCTTTGGAAATTATGCTAGCATTGAAATAATTCTTTTCATCATTAGAGCTTCCCTATAGACCTCAATCAAATTGTTCCATCAATAAAGTACTGTACATTAAATACTTCTCTGTCACTTTGCCACTAAGCCTGAACAAATATTTATGTAACAGCTTACATTTTGAGCTGGTAAAAAAATTCCACAAATAAACCACATAGAAAGCTACTTGGCATTTAAAACAAAAAAATTTATGTTTTATGCAAGAAAATGTCTTTACTATTACAAGACTACAGCTGTCATAAGATTTTCTTCTATTATGTGAAAAGTTTCTGTATGAAAAGAGCACTGCACACACATAAATACTCTACAAACTCTTTGGGTATCTTTGCAATGCAAAAAACCAATAGTTAAAGGGGATTATTTTTAAATTTTTTATATGGAAATTAATTTTAATTCTGAATTGGCTGCATTCTTAATCATAAATCAGTAACTATGTTGTTGCTGACCTGTGACTAAAACTCCAAGCTTTAAATGGCGGTGAATATTCAGATGATGAGATCAAAGGACACACTAACATTAGTACCTAAACCCATCCATTCTTATTCTGAATGAGTGCTCAAATTTGATAAAAGGGTCTTGCTATAAAAACAGTGAAGCATATTAAATATAGCAATTAGACCAAAAATTCTGCAGCAAATTTACCTGAGTAACAAGCAGATAAATGCCAAGTGTTACCTTATATATGGTATATGATGACTGAAAGGGACAATGGCACTGAATTAATTTAGGAATAAAATCAATGTGGCTGAGGAGTGAAATCTCAAATTCAGACAGGAGTAATGCTGTTTGTTTCCTCATTTCTAAACAGTAACAAAATGGACAGGGACAAGAAATGTCAAGAAATATTATCAGTGGGCCAAAGCAACCCAAGCAAGAAGTGGAAGAAGATACAATACAGATGCTGATATCACAGGTAGGCTTTTTATTTTACTGGAACAAACTCACACTATGAGAGGACCTCCATACTGACTTCCTTAGTTGGAACAATGGGAGTGCTGGGGTGTGAAATGCATCAAATAACCCCATGAAGTATCTGACCCTACTTTTTCAGCCTGTTTACATTATGCATACATTAAACGCAACACAACAATATAGAACACATCAATTGTTATGTTTACAGTAAGGCCTAAAACTTTCTGGTTTCCCGGAGAACAGCATACAGCTTCCCAAAATAAAATTTGAGGTAAAGTATTACTTGAATATTAAGCTGCAGTAAACGTGAGATAAAGTAATTCTACTAAATGGAAAATAATGTCATTGCATCTGACGCTCACTTTTTCCTAAGGCCATCACAAACAAGATTTATGTCAAATATCCCCAGGACTAGAACACTGATTTATTAAAATGCCGTACTGCTTCAGCAGCCCTTAACTACACCAGAACTCATTTACATCGCAGATGCACACTTTGTTCTTGCTCTGCCTTAAAAGGAAAATATCAAAAAATGAAGAAACAAACCTCTTTCAAAATGGAAGCAAATTCCTTTCTAGATGACAGAACTAGAGTTGAAACATATCACTTTTCAGTTGATTTTACCTACATAAACTTATACAATCATAACATTGCATCTAGCATTACTTCCTGTGAACTCAGCAGCCTTGTTATCAGCGAAACTATAATAATAATAATTTAATTCATTTAATAATAAATATAATAATAATGCCTCACTTATGAGGCAGCATTCAGACTTTTTTTTGTCTTCATAAGTCCAGAGGAGCCCCTCAAAGAGACTATTTTGACCACATTCTGAAGACTGAGAAGCTGGTTTGAGCTCGAGAGATATTAAAAATTTCCATTTAGTTCTGTTGAAATCTCATGGCATTAGTAACAAAAATTCACATTGAAAGAATGGATAACACACTGGGACAAACTTGAATAAAGAGAAAATTGAAACAAACCCCAATTTATTGTGTCCAATTTCCTTTATCCTTTTTCTGTCTGTTAATTATTGAAAGTTTTATGAACAACAACTTGTCTGTCCTAGATAAGATATTACTTTGTTCTTTATTCCACAATGAAATTAGGATCTAGGATTTAGTAGGACTTTACTCTTACTCCCAAAACCACCTGTAATTTCTTAAGTTTTGATCACAATGACCTCCCAACAGAACACAGAACAGCACATTAAAGGAAATGCCTTTTTTTCCCATACAGGAACAGTGTTATTTTGATAACTAGTACAAGATGCAGTTATTTAACAGTATGTGGTAGGGAGACAAGCTTACATTTAAATACAATGCATAGTACACTGGGGACTTGTTTATCTGAATTCTTATTATCCAAACCTCCTGCTATGCGGAATTGGGTCATCTCTCCTGACACACATCCTCTGCACTGAAAAGTCCCCTGGTTCCAAAACCTCATTTAGCTGAATAAATGCCATACTTCAGTACAAAGGTATTTCTACTCCACAGTCAGATTCCAGTTCTCATAGTACCCACTTACAAATTATTGCAGAATAATATTCTCCAATTTGACTGTATCACACATCTCCATATTTCACAGAATATGCCAAGCTGGACTCAATGATCCTTTTGGGTCCCTTCCAGCTCCTGGCCTGGCACAGGACCATCCCCAAGAGTCACATCATGTGCCTGAGAGCATTGTCAAAACACTTCTTGAACTCTGTCAGGCTTGGTGCTGTGACCACTTCCCTGGGGAGCCTGTTCAGTGCCCAATCACACTGTGGGTGAAGAACCTTTCTCTAACATCTACCCTAAACCTCCCCTGACACAACTTCAGACCATTACCTTAGATACTGTCCCTGATCCCCACAGAGAAGAGATCAGTGTCTGCCCCTTCTCCTCCCCTCACAAGGAATCTGTAGGCTGTGATGAGATGAGGTCTCCCCTCAGTAAGTCTTCTTGCTTACATACAAGGCTGACCCACAAACTCAGACACCTGAGACTAAATGCTTTTGAACAGCTCTTGAAATTGCTTTAAAATTAATAACTGCTAATTAGACCCATATGCATTGCACTGATACAGCTCTGCACTATCACCTCATCTGCAAGCTGAACAATATCTAATACTGAGGAAAGGGACAAATATGTTCTATTAAGACCAACCCCCAAACGACCTGTACTTGAACTAACAGCAGCAGTATGCCTAAATGTAAATTCTGTTACTGTAAAAGCAGTTAATAGCTCCTGAAGATTTAATGGCACAGTGAAGGTTTATTACAGAATAATACGTAAAATGTGATGGAAAACAATTTTTTTACTTCTATTTGGCAGTCAAGGTAATAAAAGCATTAAGCCACAATAGACAGAAAAGTAATTCCAATGCTTATAGGCATTACAGAGGTTATCACTAAGACAGAATTTTAAGGTTATTTTTTTATTTCTAGCTTACAAATACTATGCTGGTTTATTGATATGTAAGATAATAAAATAATAATTTCCAGTTATTATCAGTTCATCATGGTGAACATATGATTTACTTTTTAATTAAGGAGTAGTTTCCAAGTCTGAAATAATTCATTTTTAATCAAGAAGAAAGTCATCACCTTTTTCTTATAAACTGGATTACTGAAGAGTTTAATGACCTACAAGGTTGATGCTTTGCCAGTATTGTTTTTGGTCATAATATGGTTTGGGGTTTATAACCAACACGAAAGGCAATGCAGGCTCGGCAAAGCACAAGAAAGAAGGCAGAGAAACTAGGGAGAAAGCAAACTAATTTGAAATAAATATTTCTTGGTCATGACCAGCAGGACAAAATTTCATCTCCTACTTGCAAAATATATCTGTGTTTCTACAGGTTAATAGAGGCTTTGCAAATAGCTGGTAAATTGCAAACAAGTAATTTTACATTTTGAAGAGCTGCTTAATGTGAGGCAATCCTAACTTGATCCTCTGGAGATGACCTTGCACATTGGGAAAGGTAGACTCTGCTTCAAATAGACAGTCACCCATCTGGGACCCTTTCCCTCTGACAGTTATAAACATTGGAAAAAACAGATTAAAATAGAAGAACACATTGAGTGCATATACCACCACCTACTAACAGCTGTATGCTGTGAATCTAGAACAGATCCTCAGCCACTGATGTACTGAGGCACTGGATGCAGGAGAAGTGGGGGTTAAAATGATGCTTTCCAGATAGACACCAATAAAGCTAAAATCACTTGATGGGTTAGGAAGCTACTGATGGCCTCTGTGCTTCCAGTGGGAAATGATTGAAGTATAATGTTAAGTGTGAGATTCATGGAGAGTTACCCTGGTTTGACATTTTCTCCTCCCCCTTTACTTTTATGGGCTCTATCAGTTGTTAAGGGTTTGTTACTGGGGCCTTTTGAAAGCATATATTTATACAGTAACATTTCTTAAGAAATGCTGTCATGTAAATTTTATACTTTCCTTCAACTGGTCTAATTGAAATCAGAGGCATTAGCTATGGAAAACACCCTGATCCACCCCTCAGCTGCTGAAGGGAGGCCAAATGCTGAGGCAGAAATGAATATGAGGAGTAGAACAGAAGCCTCTCTCTAATAATTATGTGGAAATTTAAATGACAGGTAGGGGAAATCTGGGCCCCAAACCTGTCAGCAAGGGGGACACCCAACCAGGCTCCCCACAGCACCATTGACACAGCCAGCAGGACTGGGCAGAAGCTCCCACTACCAGCAGAGTTCCCTTTGTTACACTTCCTGATTTTCCACAATTAGATACATTATTTTCAGTAATTAAGAAGTGACTCAGCAAGACTAATAACCAGAACCTCAAACCAAGACAGTGAAAAAGAGAAAGGGAAGATAAAGATTGTCAGGTGTTGAGTTAGCCTGGTGGTACTAATACAAGCTGTTCCACAGGCAGAGGTTTTAAGCACTGTAGGGACAAAAGTGCCTATTTTTAATAAATGTCAGTAAGTAAAATTGTCTGCTTCACTATGACAAATGGATTGTTTATTTGTATATGTGTATATATTTGTATAATGTAATCATATTGCTATATAAATTTTTTACTGATCTAAGCTATATTTACATATTATACATCCATAAAGCAAATTTTGGTAGCTATACAGAAGTAAATACCTCTTTCCTCCTCTTCCTTTGACAGTCTGACCATTTCTGTAAAGCATTTCATGTTGTACAGATAAAAAGAATTATGATTACTCTATTAATTGGAAGTAATCAAATATCCAGAGCAGGGAAAAAAAATCTCCAGTCCTTTACTGAGTCAAAGGGAATGCCAGCTCTGCTCCTTCATCTGATCCGCAATCCAGACAAACCTGTCCATGCACTCCCCGTGAGGTACCTTTAGCTAAAACTGCCTTCTTCCCCCTCACTTCCTGCATCTCACGACTTTCAGGAGATCCTTTAAAATTCACCTCCTCACCCTCACCTCTCCCTACAGCAGGAGCAGGATACAAAGCTGGTGAACTAGTTTCAGTAGGTGAATAGATACAAGATGATTCAAACCAGAATGTGTCGCACAAAGTTGTGGAAACCTCATTATCCAGCTATTAGCACAGTGAAACCCCGCTACAACTGAGCACCTCCCAGACAAAACAAAAATCTCTCCTTGGGCAGATGAGGGCTAAACTAGAACACTGACCTGTCAACAGTGTTTATCCAGAGAAAAAAGTCCTGTTTATAGCAGTGCTAATTCACCAAGATGACTGTGACTATAACAACCCATACTTTTTTACAAATTACCTAATTACAAATTTGATATAAATTGTTAGACTCAAGCTTTTGGTGATAAGGACAACATCCTGGATTAAATCCTTTAGCCAGGTTTTTTTTTTCAGGCTGTAGCTTTGATTCAGCAAACAGAAGTCAGAATTTGAGCCAAGGCACGCTGTTCAAAATACATTCCTGACACTTCCTACCACTACATGTATGACATAATTATGTTTTTAGTTCAGATGCACTATTGAACAATTGGTTTTATTTTATGAATTTATATTTTACAGAGATAAATCATACTACTGTGCAAGAAGAGCCAGTCTAAAGGACTAACAAATTCAGAAATTTTAACCCAGACTGTTAGACCAACCTCACATTTACTGGAAAAAAGGATGATAGCCCACAGCCAAAAGATCTAATAGCATTTTTCATTAATTATGCACTGATTTTTTAAAATTATTCAGAGCAGGCTGGACAAGCCTTGATGGATTTCAAAGGCCTGCCTAAGTGTACGTACTAAATAGCACACGTTTATTAAAATCCAGCTTTTGGCTATGCAAAGTACACATTGCCACTCCAATAATTTTCCGTAAATTGAAGGACTTGCAAGTGTAGATTAATTGAGGCAATGGAACAGCAGCTAGAGTAAAGAAATTACATATTCCCTTTCATGATTTCTTCTCTTGAACTTTCAGATTTCACAGTGGTGGGCAATTCCCAAAAATAAGACAGCAAGGGAATATGAGCTCAAACAGCATTTATTAAATCCAATGGCAGAACTGGTAAATGGTTGCACATAGACTTTGCTTTCTGTCACATGTCACTTTGAAGAAACCAAATAAACATACATTTGAGTGTTGTGGTTAGGCATCATGCTTGTGAAAATGCAAAAAAGTCAAGCATCATGTCAACTCTATCTGTTGCTAAACCACAGATGATTTGGGGATATCTGTGTTTAAAACAACTTCCTTTTTCCTTAAAAAAAAAAAAAAAAAAAAGAATTCCAAAACCAAACCACCACACAACAAAAAGCTAAAATCTCACACAAAAATAACAAAAAAAAAAAAAAATCCAGCAAGACCCATGCGCTATTTAATTTCCATTTTGGTGCCTTAAGCATACACGCAGTGTTTGATGATCATCAGTGGATGATTTTTTATTCATTTGGTTCAGGGGGTCTCCAAACTATGCAAGCAGTTACTGAACGGCTTTCATGATTTGACAGTAGAGTGGTACTGAATAGCAGAGGCTTTAAAATCCAGAGTCATCAGTGAGGGATGCCAAATTAAGTTCTTTGGCAAGCGTATCTATGATGCTTCAAGTAAATCGTAATAAACGTAATAAATTGTTAGAAGATAGCAACCTATGAAAACAGCATGCATTTAGAGCCACTGTTAGGCCCCCAGATTTAGTACAGGGACTAAAAGAGCTGAGGAGTCCCTCCATGTGGAAAAAGCTACAGTGAATGGAATTAAACATCCCCCGTTCCACTCCCTCACTACTAGCAATCAATCTGGCCATGAGAAACCCTGTGCTTGGAGCCATTCCATCTCATTCCTCTTTTACATCCTGCCTAGGGGTGCACTGAGTCGGATCTTCCGATTTGGGAAGTGCAACAGGAGCTGAACAAAATACAAATGTTTCAGCTGAGCATACCCTGTATGCTGCCTCACACAGCCAGTTCCATTTTCTTCATGTAGCAATAGACACTTGGCAGTGATTACTTTAGAGCATTGCTGCAGGAAGGCAGCCACAGGGCTCCTGGGTCTCTGCAGAGCCAAACAGACTCCTCCATCTCCCAAAGCATAAAAGAACTTTTTTCTTATTTTTTGCTCTTCCCCCTTGACAAAGCTGAGTAGCTAATGCTATTTTTTGTTTGGAAAGCACACAGCCAAGATAATTCTGTAATTAGGTTAGAGTAGTTAAGAGATCAATAATAATAATAACAGAAAGCAATAATGATGAGGCACTAAGATTAGCGTTTGCATTTCAAACATGACAAAACCCCTCAGCTCCTAAAAGTATCAGCAGATAGTGGGGTTTTTGCCACAGCAATTTCCACACTCACCCTTTTAGCTGTCTTAGGACAGTCTTTAAACTACATACAATACTGTTTTTAAACAATTCAATTTTTGTTGAAAATAACATTATTTTTTGGAGGACATAACTTGTATCTCAAGCCTCGCTGATAACCTTTAAGCTGTTAACAACACTTTAATTTGTGCTGCATTTTTATATTAGTTCTTTAGAATGGAGTAACACCACTGAAAATACATGCAATTAGGGAAGTCATGGAAAGTTTCCTGCTTGCAGACAGTATCAAGAACAGGGCAGCTTCAAGAGAGAAGGCAAGGTGAAGGCAGCCACAACTCAGGCTGAGGAGCAAACTCACCAACAGCGCTCAGTCCGACACCACCAAAGCCTGGCAGGCAGGAACAAGAGTAGCAAAACTTCCCACGGACACTTCAGGCACAAGCAAAGCAACAACTTGGAAAAGCCAAAGAACAAGGCAGGAGGACCCAGAGCACAGATTAAATAGAGCTCCTGCAGGAATGAGGGGGGGCGGGGTGTGGGATGGGTCTCAGGTGAGGCTTGTCTGTGCAATTAAAGGCTTATTGATGCCTTCAGGAACCCAACAGTGTTCTGCTTGAATAATCTTTAATGAGGAAGATCTCTTAGTGACCACACTGTAGCGAGTTAATATTGCATTTTAAGATGTTTTCTTGCTTGAGCCAAACAGTTATATGGTGTAGATCAATGGAAATCTGTCTCATTTTACAATGAATTCTGCAGACACTTCCATGAAATCCATAGAAAACTCAGTGGGAAACATCAGTTTGCGATTAATAAACTCTGCTTCAAACTGCATAGGTGTTCATGTCTTCCTGTCCTGCTTTCATGACATTTTCAATATGAAAAGGGACTGAGAGGTCAGATGTTCTGACAGGATATTCTGCCATCACAGCTCACATCCAAACTGAAATATGGAAGAAGAAATCAAAGAGGAAGTGGATTGTTCCAGGAGAGCATTTTTAAATGTGAGGAACATTGGAAACCTAACCAGCACTTCTAATTTTGTCTCTTCCCTTCATGCAGGGTGTGTGCTCACGCCTGTGGGGGTCTCTGAACATTAAGACATGAGCCATCCACATACCTAACGCTCTGGTTATCAGCTCTGCAGATTGCTTTAACCTTGTTACAGATCCTCCTTGAAGTTTGCGGTGTGTCTCTCAAGACCCACCATACTTCTTCCAGCAAATACAGACCTTTGATGTTCCCAAGCCAAGGAAGATCCTGTATTCTTTATATATATATATTTGGAAGCCCAGCTTCCAAAGGAAGATAAGTACCCAGCAAGCACACTGTCACTCTGCTTAAAAGGAGGGCAGCTGGCATCATAAAACATAAAGAAATGCTCAAAGTATTGGACCCTTCACTCATGCTCACTTGCCAGCAGTTTTGCAGGCCTTTCCTTCTTGGAGCCTCTTGTTTGAAAAAAATCAAGAAAAAAGAAAGGGGGAAGAATAAATCCTGTTTGGGAATGATCACTATAGCCTAATTCAAATGCAACTAACAGAATCAGTTCACAAGTCTGTCAATGCACACATGCTGACGTGGTCTGACAGAAGGCAGGAGAAATCAGGTGTGATCTATAACAGAACAAGCTGAATCATAGAGTCATAAAATGGTTTGGGTTGGAAGGGACCTTAAAGACCATGTAGTTCCAACCCTCCTGTCACGGGCAGGGACACCCTCCACTAGACCAGGTTGCTCAGGGCCCCATCCAACCTGACCTTGAATACTTCCAGGGAAGGGGCATACACAACTTCTCTGGGCAACAACAGGAAGAAGATATCTAAGTGACTGGCAAAGGAAGGTCAGGATAGCTGCAAACACCAGATCTAATGACAAATATTCATTCATTCTTCAGCTTCCTAAACACAGATCTTTATGTTTCATCAATGCTTCATAATTGTACCACCCTGTCAAACTTCTATACACTGCCCTATCTCCATTCACCCCAGACTATATCTGATGTGGAGCACTTGGATTTTGAGCTGCTTGGGGAATGGAGCATCTTTCCTAAACATCTGAGTCCTCAGGGTGTGATACTCAATGAGTTCAATGCTATATGCAACCTCATTTCAGATAATAAATGTAATAAAAATCTATTTAATTATGAAAAAATGCATGTATTTTTATAAGTGCATACTTTCATAAAATATAAAATAATTTCAAAATTTAAACCAAAGCACATCAGTAAGGTAGTGAATGCAGCATTAACCCTGAAAAGGAAAAATGCCTGCACACATTCAAAGAGAGCTATGCCTGTGTACTTATCAGTGAGGACAACGCAGCCACCTGAAGCAGCAGTACAAAACTGCAGAAGAAGGAAGGAGCTCTTTCCCACCACTATTATGCTTCATGTACTGCTACTGAACCAAAAGCAAGACAGAAAGATCAATCTACAGAAACAGAAGCTACTTCTAAGTGCCTGCACTATAAACAATACCCTTGTGGAAACAAAGGCACAGAAGTGAATGTCCCTAATAAACAGCGCTGCCTATTAATTCTTGTACTGCTGTCAAATTTTAGGAATATCATTTTCTGTGGGGTTTTATTTCCCCCATTTTCATCTGCCTGGAACTCCTACTGAGGGCAGCCAGCTAGCTAGTGGCTTTGGCAGAGGAAAGCTACTCTACAAAACTTGAAGACTTTCTCAGGAGTTCTGCTCAGCTGCTGTAAAATTTGATGAATGAGAACACTTATTTCCACATCCTGACAATTTCAGACATTTTTTCTGACCTTCTAGTGAAGTGAAACACCACAGTCTCACTCCAGCTCCAAATAGAGTAATAGCCAAGAAAGACACAAATAAAATGTCTAAGCTTACTGTGCTGATGATACTGCCTTTGGTTTTTTTGATTGGTTAAAACATTTTCCTTGCTGGTACTGCATAGCAGGCACGATGTAGGCTTTAGTGAGACTGAGTCTTACACATCTTTTCCAGAAACTGACAGATCTTATTTGCTATTCCCCAATTCATTGAATTGGCCAGAAGCATGAATACATGACCTCCTCCCAGCTCCTGCATGATGGCTGACCTGCTTTTATTGGTTATTTATTTTATTATGTAGTGACAAAATCAGTCAGTTCCTATCTTTTGACCCTGTTCACCTATATTCAACAGGAGGGCTGTACTCAAGTTCTCATAACTAAATGGTCGGGCAAATTGCACCCAAACTGCCTTTATGACCAAGAGCTTGGGCTTTTCTTCCACCTAGGTCTTTACTCGTCTGCCTCTCTGCAGACTCATTGCAACCAGAACAAGAATCATATGGGCAATGGAGACTATGTAAAAAAAAGACAAGAAAAAAAAAAAGTGGGACTGAGTAGACTGAGTAAAGGCTCTGACTCCACCTTACTCCAGCTGTGCAGGTAGTAATACAGTGACAGATGGTTCATGACTGAGGCTGGCTCGAAGAGAGACACTGTGTAGTCCTCACCAAGGGACAGAATACAAAGTAAGTCATTACCAAGTACCATAGGATCAGCACAGCAGGGAAATGACAGAAACATCCTAACAGGAAAAACTCCCATTTTAATAAATCCTATCCTGTCAAAACAGTGGATACAAATTCATGAAACATCAGGCCTCATTTGCTCCAGTACTCAGAGAATTATTCATTTAACGTTATTTCTTTATATGAATTTCTCATATTATTCAATAATTTAGCCAATGTGTTCTTGGACTGATTATTTTATGAGACAAATTAAAATGATAACCAGGAAGCATCACTTAAGACATCAGTGCTGAATTGTGTTTGATAGATGGTTGTTTTGAAGGACTGTCTTGCTAACATGTTTGCTGTTCATCCTTCTCCTTCACCCACATACACACAAACTTTTTTGGGGGTAATATTTGCTTCCTGCTGTTTTGGGAGTGTAGGTCTGACAGCAACAACATGAGTTTAGCAGTCACTGTGTGGACTCCCATACAGTATAACAGTACTCTGCTCTAACTGTTCCCCTGCTCTCTTTGAACAGTGACGATTAATCATGTCAAATTGTGCCAGATGCCAAAGCAGTTTTGTGATGTCAATAAATATTCTGGGGAGACTTGCTTCACATGGAGACAGAGATTCATTTCAACTAGTGATCTAAGCAAGGTTCAGATCTAGAGGTAAAAGGCTGTTGGACTAATTTACTGCACATCCTCCATTTCTGCAGTCCTGGGAATATGAGGTCATAATTTAGAAATAAAAATTAATATATTTCACTGATTTTAACACATGCTTGCCTCATTCTGTCACCTTTACAAGTAGGAACAATTCTTTGGCTTTAAATACACATGCACTGCAATTTTGTGACAGCATATCTGCTACATAAAAATAGGAGCAAACTTTCACCTTCATTTTTTTGTAATGCTATTTTACATTCCAGTATCTAATTAAATAAAAAATTTTTCTCATACTGAACTGTAGAAGCTGGTCAACAGTTCTGGTTAATTCCCTAGACAAGATATTTTGAATTTTTTTCTTCCTTCCTCATCTTCACAGCAGATCATTTTAATTCCAGCTGAGACTGAGTGAAGCAATGCTGATTTCCCCAGATGGTTCTGCTTTCTTAGACAGAACCCCAATGGAATGATAATTACAGGTGAGGACACAGGAAGAACTGAAACTAAAGATAGAAAAACCAATGGCACATTTCACTGGCATACACAAGCTAACTGCAGTGATCCTATGATTTGTTATTGGCCTCATACATGATGCTGCCAGGCTGAGGCACATTCTTTCATTCTTCATTAGATTTCATTAGTTTCTTCCACACCTGTTTTCTATGATTCCACAATGATTAGCTAATTCCTAAAATAAGAAAATTGTTCTTCTTTCATACTTCTCCCATGTGAGAAATGAGGAGTATCAGCAGGGGAGGGGGAGGGAGAGAAAGCCATTTTTCAGATTATCAGAGGTGTTACTTCTTGATATGTTCTCCAGGAACATGTGAAATTCTTTTTAATTTGGAAGCAGCTCTGCTGTGCTGCCAATGGGAGTATTATGCATCATCCTAGCAATCAAAAGCAAAACAAAATTCACAGTGAGCTGACATATGGGTGGGGTCTGGCTGTCTCACTACACTGACAGCACAGAATAAACACATACGATATTTTTCTGATCCAAGTAACACTGCAAGGCTTCACAACACCTTATACATACTCAGGAATAGAGGAAAATGCTACACACAGTCCCACCAGTGGACATTAAGTAAAACAGACTATTTTGGTGGTAGAAACTTGGAGAAATGGCTTCGTAAATTCATTCATCCTGATTTTCAAGCACTTTCGTTTCCTGTGAAGTTGCTGCCTCAACACATAATTCGTAACAGCTCTTTCTACTTGCAGATATCCTTGGATAATGATGAGTAAGGCCAGTAATCACCCTGAGAGGTGTCTATGAGAGCTTTTCTGATTATGCCCATTTCTTTCTAATAAAACATTTTCCATGAGGGGTCCATTAGCATCTCGGAGCTGTGTGCTTGCTTTCTTCTCACACCTTGATAACAGAGCACAAAACCAGCTTAACAGGAAGTGTTCATAGCAGCCACATCACCTGTTAAAAGGTGGGTCAGCAGAGACACAGCTTTGCAGACATCCATACGTGAAGCATCTGCATAGAGCGATGCTGTTTCATATCCCCTACTGACTTTAAACTCTTTAACTAGAATGTACTAGAATTTATCCTACCCTCCAGCTGAGTTAATGGAGGGGCAGGCTACTCCTGGGATCCTTATTATTCATTATTATTTTATAATGCCTGACGGTGTTATTTTAACAGCTGCTCTCATGAAGGAACACATAAAAGACAGGCCAGCTTTGTGACATCAGCACTGGGGACATGCCTAGGGAAAGGAGAGCAAGGACAGGATGGTGCTGGGTTTCTGTAGCAGCACATCTCTCTGTAGGCTCATACCCCATGCAAATTCTGTGATTGAAAGCAGCACCTTTTGAAAACTGAACTGAGCTACAGCCAAGCTTGGCTTTGGGTAATGCTGGGGACCTGCAGTCCAGCTGAACTGGAACTGCAGAAGCTTTTGCAGGTGCCATAGGTTTAGTTGTTCTAAAAAAAACCCCAAGGGGGAATTATTTTTATTTTCCCCTGCATCACTGTAAAAGAAAGATGTTAAATGGGGGAGGATGGTTTGCCTTGGATGATTGATCCACACAAAAGAACTAACCAGCAGATCCACATTCCAAGCTGGTGGAATTTTGACTGTGGGGAGGGGTGATGAGTTTTGTTTTGGTTTTTTTCTCTCCTAGGAAACAGAAACGGGAGGCACTCCACTTTTGCTGTGACAGAGAGTGTGTGTTGGAGGGGTCCGAGGTTCACTTTGTTTTCAGCCTGGTCACCTGGCTGTTTCTGGCCCCGCTTTGCCTCCACTGTGCTGTGCCATGTTCTGCCCCCAGCCCAAACTTGCTCAGACTTCATCGGAGAGGCTTCACTGACCTGCAGAGGAACCTTTTGGGGAGGAGGTTGCCCTTTCCCTCCTCTGCTCCCGTGTTGGCAGCGGCGTGTGTCCATCGACGAAAGGGAGGAAATCCCGGCCACAGCCAGCTGCAGACAGTGTGAGTTTCGTGGGAAGAGCCCCCTTTTCCCCCTTCCCCTTCTCGGTGGGGGGGCAGATCTCCATTTCGGCTTCTCCCACGCACCAGGGCCCCCACGGAGCGACCCCCAGAGCCCAACAGCGCCCCCTGCCGGCCACCACGAGCAACTGCAGGCTCTGCTCCTCCAGTGATCCGACAGCGCCCCCTGCTGATCGTGGTTGGAATTGCGCCAAAAGGAGGAAAGTACTGAACTGTTTCCTTTTTGAAGGGGATTTTTGGGTACAGGATTATTGTTTGGTTGTTTTTATGTTCTTTTGTTGTTCTGCCAGTACACATATATCCTTTAATAAAGGGCTGTTATTTTTTTCTTTCTCCGTACTTCCTCAGTTGGAGCCTCTTAATTTAGGATTTACAATTGCTTAGAGGGAGGAGTTTAATCTTCCTCAAAACTCATCCTCCTTAGCAAAACACTTCAGTCTCGTAAAACTGAGATAGCAGGCAACCAAGAGAATTGCTAGGAGCACAGGGGGGAATGGCAAGCCTCCTATGAGGGCAGATTAAAAGAGGCCTGTTTTTCTTAGTCTAATTAAATGTAGGCTGAGAGGGAGTAAGATTGCTAACCACAGACCACAAAAACAAGGCAACAGAAGAGATAAGCACCAGGCAGGGAAACAAGCAATGTGAGCTAAAGGACCAAAACAAGTAATTGTAGACTGTCCATGGTAACAAAGTCCTTGTCAGAACAGCTCTGGGTAAATCTTGGCAGTAGGAATAATAGCAACACATCCTTATGGTTTTTATAATGCAGTTTGATCCAATTCTGTAAAAGGTTCTCTCATTCAAGAGCTGGGATAGGAAAGCACCAATTCAGGTTGCCAGGGAAGACAGGCAACCTCTCCCATCCGGTGCTCCTATTCTACTCCATCTAGCTCAAACTTCAAAATTGCTCACAGTCAGGTGCCAATGGGCATAATCACTCTGTCTTTTTCATATTGCCCTCAGGAGAAGAAATACAGAGACTTTTTAAATAAGAAGATCACCAGTGATCAACTGAGGTTGTGCAAATCACAAGGCTGCATGCTGTCCACTTACCTTCAATAGGGGAAACAATTTTCACATTCCTAGTTCTGATACAGGTTAAGGCAGCAATCTTGTCAGTAATGTGTCCTAGAATGAGATTTTTCCCACCAGAAAGCAAATGAATTTCAGCCTTCCGAAATCCAAAGACATAAGAAAGACACAAAACACAGGATGCAAATACACAATCCTGCTGGGATGTTATAATATTTCTGAATGAAAAGCATTTTCTATAAATGCCCTACTTTTATGCCTTCTTTCATAGTGTGACATTAACACAACTTTAAAATAAAGTAATTTGCTTAGCTTGCAAATTTCACAGGGAAATTTTGGAGGTTTTTGCTGTGAGTTTGGGCATTTGGCAGGGAGCTAGGTCTAAACCATCACAGATTTTTGGTTTATACAGTTTATTTCATTAAGTTTTGTCTGGTTTTAGCACAATTACAACCATTCCAGTTACTACAGACTCTACAGAGATATCAGCTCTCTTTCCTTACTGTGTAAAAACAAATAATGGGACATACAAATCTCTACTGTATACAATCAGACATAGTGCAGAGGTTATTTACATGTGCAGAGATTATTAACAACTCACAGATATTCCAGTTAGGACTGCATCTGAATAATCTGAAAATGAGGCACACAATCCTATTTTTCTCCAACACAGTAGAGCTTTAGCAATGAAATTTCTTACCATCTTAGCCTACAGGTCTCTTGAAATTTCCTAGATACACCTATTTGTTTTTGCTCCATAAATACCTAATTAATGGCCTTTAAATTGAACTCTGACTGATTAGTTTTGGGGGTGGTTTGTTTTTGAAAATTTTTTTATGCTTCTCAGTTCTACTTTTCTTACTATCAAGATGCAATACTGAAAAGCTTCTGAGGAAGGAGAATAAGAATCTGAAACTTCTCATTCAAATGATAGTACAAATGCTTATGCTTAATTTCTCAGTTCTGCTTGATTTCTCAGTAACCTATCTTACAAACTGCAATATTATATTAAGGTACCAGAATCAGCTGTAAACCAATCAGCATCTTGGAAACCATGTAGAAAAGATGCTTCTCACTGCTTCCAGTACCCAAGCTAACTTGGCCAGATTCAATTAAGGAATCTGTGCTGCTCTAAGATATAATCTAGGACCTAAAAAATTCCATTCAAACTGAGCTACCAGGCAGAGGTGGTCTGGTCTATTAATGATCTGTGACATCATCCAGCTCCAAGAATTTGAAGTACACAATCCAGTTTGAAATATCACTTCCTAAAGCTGTGAACTGCGTGCGCCCTAGTAGACCCTATTCTTTTAAAGCTCCAGCCTGTTCATTATCTTCAATCAGTCTAAAAAGCAGTTCTTAAGTTCACTGGCCTATTGATAAAAATGTGATAAATTCTATAACTGAGGAGCAAGCCCTCCATTCTTTTTCCATTTCTGAGTAACCTCACTAATCTTACCAAATAGTTTGCAACTCCTTTACTGATTATTTTTGTTTAATTCCACAGTTGGTGAACATATTGTGTTATTTTTGACAGGATGATAGCAGACTTAAAAACACTTATTGTAAATAAAGATGACAAGAAAGCAGCAAAAAGAATGCATGCAAAAAGAAGAATACCTTAATGAAGGACAGGACAGTTTTAACAGGGGAATGGAAAATTCATTCCTCTGGTGTTGCATACAGTTATAGGATTATTATCATTATTTCCTTCATATCATATGCTTCTTTTTTTGAAGAGGTATTTCCAGAAGGACCTAGAGATCTAAATGCTTCATGAGAAGTATTAATATAGGTTGTTCCTGCTTGGATGTGTTTCTGATTGGAAACACATGGGTCTACTGAGCCAAAATGCTCTTACTGCTGTGTTTTCCTCGTTAAGTACTCTTAAAGCATTAACTTTGAGACTTAAACCAAGAAGGGAGGAAAACCCCTCCCACTCAATAATTCAAAAAAGTGCAAGTCTGTTTATTGCTAAGAAGAGGTTAGGTCCTCCAGGAGAAGCTCTTTGAAGAAAAAGATGGAAAACATTGATACTCTGAATGAACACCCCTGTACTCAGTCTCTAGAGCTCTAAAATATCACTCTTGTGAAGCTTCCACTGAGATAAACCCATTTATTATTTCTGCTCTGGGAGTCACATGGTTTATTGGCTCTTACAAATACAAAAGAACACTGCAATGGATTTCTCACAATCAACTGGCTAAGACATCAACTTTTCTCCAATTTCAAGGCACATATATTGGGGGTTTTTTCCCTAAAGTTTAAATAATTGTTATGACCATGGGTGTTTCTAAAAATGTTCACGTATACCTTATCTCCACTTGTTGTTTGTGATCTAAATAAAAAATGGGGGTAAAGAATAAAGAGGGCAATTAAACATAAAAGGAAAGGAACAAAAAGGTCCCAAAAGGTACAGACTTATACCTTGGAGAAATACTTGTCACCTGCCTCTTCTGCAATTTCTATGTAGGAAATATTTGCTTCTTTTTAATATTTCAGCAGATGCTTTTTAAGTTCATCCAAAGGCTTTTAAAACATAAATAACACAAATAATGCCTTCAAGAACAAGACTATTTCAAAAATTCTGTAGCAAAATCATAAAAAAAAAAAAATTCTTAGGACAAAGTTTGTAATAGATCTTCCTGAAAAAATACAGAAGGATATATATATATATAAGCAACAAATTGTGGAGAATATTCTTGTTGTACTGTTTTGGGCAGAAGATTTCTATACCCCTTTTCCTAAAAAGGAAGGTGTACTTGGTATTATTGTCACAGATACTCATGAAACCAAAGATCTAGATAAGTACATCTAATGCCAAGGATTATTATTATTATTATACAAAAATACTGCTGTATAATTACTGCTTGTACCTATTACTGTTCTGTTAACATTACTATATGTATACAACAATACAAAACTACTTCACAGTACTTATCAGCAAAATAAGCACATATTGCCAGAATTAGAAAATATTCCATACAACTTCTAATGAGCATTTCATCCTCACCTTTTTCACATTTTTATCT
>JAWWLV010000121.1:10140750-10160185 GCA_035041135.1 Platyrinchus mystaceus | reverse complement strand
CTGGGGTTGTTTAGCCTGGAGAAGAGGAGGCTCAGGGGAGACCTCATCACTCTCTACAACTCCCTGAAAGGAGGTTGAAGCCAGGTGGGGGTCAGTCTCTTCTCCCAGACAGCTATCAGTAAGACAAGAGGGCATGGTCTTTAGCTCTGCCAGGGGAGGTTTACGTTAGATGTTAGGAAGAAATTCTTTAAAGAGGGGATAATCAGGCATTGGAATGGGCTGCCCAGGGAAGTGGTGGATTCTCTGGAGGTTTTTAAGGTGAGACTGGATGTGACACTTAGTGCCATAGTCTATTAACCACGGTGGGAATGGATCAAGGGTTGGACTTGATGATCTCAGAGGTCCTTTTCAACCTGGATGATTCTATGATTTGCCAGGAACAGAACTGAACTCAAAGCATTCTAGACAAGACTCCACCAAGCCCCATAATGAGACCTTCACTTAATGGGCCAGTTGCTTCAGCTTCTTTCAGACTACTCTCTTCAAGTTGTTTTAATCCATAGTTCGAAAGCTAAAGGCACCTGACCCTAACAAAGTTGTGTATGAATGTTGTTCATATCCCTTTATTATTACATCCCCTGATGGGCAGAAAATACATGTACCTTGCTTCTAATATGATCTCTTTTTAGATTTTTTCTTTTAATATACTCTGAACCTCTGCTGACTCACAGTGTTTCTTTATAGGAGATAAAAAGCAGAGCTTCTTTATCATTAGTGTCCTTTGATCCTGCTTTCTGTCTTGCCTGTCTCTCCCTCATCCGTTCTGTACATCGTGTAAGTGCCCTTTGATCTCATGCCACTTGTCTCCATCATTAGTTCTTGCAATAGGAAAGAAACTGCCTATTCCAAATTTACGGGTGGACCTCTCCTTTTGAAATAACCTCTGCATCTACTATGACTTTCAATGGTTTGATGTAACTTGTTTTGTCTCTACAAACTTTAGGTTTTTTACTGGCAAGCTGCGTAACTTCTCATATTTTCTTTCATCCGTAACATTATTTCCTTTGTGAGGGCATGTTTAATCTTCCATTGTATATTTCCTAATCTATTACTTGCCCTACACTGAAATACATCTGGAAAGGTTGCTAACACTTCTTTTACCTCTACGCGTTAATTATTATTTACTGGAGGGCAACTGGAAAGTTTGGTTTAGAACCTGGCATCTCTCAGCTGGATCACAGGTGCTGCATATGCATGTCTCACCTAAATAACAGCTGAAGAAACATGCAGGAGTGACGGACATCTGAGTTAACTGAATGTTTTTACTTTGAGTGAAAAACATGCATCATCTTCTCGAAATGCTGCTATTGAAGTAGCATTTACTAATCAGTGTCACCAAAGTTCCTGATTTCATTTTATTTTATGTACAGAGAGAGCAGAGGAGATGGGGCAGCTCTTTCTCTGGGGTAGGTTTGCCTCCTGCATACCTACCTGACACCTTTAACCTGCTTCCCACAGAGCCTCACAAATCCAAGTCAGTGATCCCACATAAACCAATCATAGAAAGCCCTAACTGCAGGGGGAAAATGAGGGAGGACTGAGGATTTTCTGTAATTTTCACACATGAGCTGCAGCACCATAAAAACAGAAGAGCTGCACTGTCTGGAGTCTGCTGTAACCTGCAAGACAGAGTTCTGATGGCAAGAGCTGTCAGTACTGCAAACTCTAACTCCCACAGTTGTCGGAGTGATGTCCCTTCCAATATGCTTCTCCTTGGATGAAGTATCTTATCCTTCCCATATTTCCTACTGAATTTATGTGTCATAACTTGACTTTGGAATACCACACAACCACAGTAGCTGACTTGCTAAATTTTTGATAAATCAACACAAACAAACTGGCTGTAAACACCCCAGCACCTGTGAGCTCAGCTCTCCGTCCAGTGCTAAATCATGTCCTGCTAACACTCTCCAGTTCCCATGAGGGTTGTGATGGACAGTCCTACAAAGGAGGCCACTGAACTTCCACCAATAATGCTCAGACAGTATTTCCCTGTAGCAGTTCCTCAGTGCATCTGGGGGACCAAATAACTTCTAATGAGCCCAATCAGCATCAGGTCAAGGCCTTATGACTGTACAAGAGATGAGGAACCTGCCATATGACAAGGGACTACTCTCACAGTATGGGGAGGCACAGGGGGAAAGACAGAGCAGGATGAAGACCCAGACAGCCAAGGGATGTACACAAGGGGGATACCAAGTGGCACCCCTCCTACAAGCCAGCCACCCATCCACAGTCCAGTCTCCCACCCTCTGGTGAGGCAGCCATTGTTGCGCTGGGAAACACTGTCTGCCTAAGCAACAAGATCACAGACTTTTTGCCACCTCTGGTCACTCACTGCCTTTTTTTCCTACATCAAGCACTAGAAACATAGAAATAAATGTCCCATGGGCCCAAACCAGAAGAGACAGAGTACAGAAATTCCTGCAGCTATCTCTGGCAAAACATGAACGCACACTGTTTCTCCCACTGATTTTAACATGTTGCCCTTCACTGTCAGACATTTTATACAGATTGCTAAAGTTCCACTTTCAAATCTCAAGTCTCTCCATATTTTTCCTGTTTCTTCTGACTTAATTTTTACCTGTTTTCCCTATTTTCAGTATATGTAGGCACTTAGTGCAGGTTGGTAGAAAAGCCAGGGGTACTGCTGACCTCAGAAAATTTCAGACTGCTTCAGTGTTACCCTGACCCAGCTAGAGACAAGGTGGTTTCTTTCTTGGTTGGGCAGCAGTGAGGGTGTTTTTTAAACAATACATTTCACACTAAATTCAAGCCCTGGAGCTGCGGAGCTGCAATTCAAGCCTCTTCACAAGCAAACATCTCCCTTTCCCCACTACTCTTTACTCCTTTTTTACTTTAAAAAGCTGAATTCTTTTGCCCATTTTATATCCTTTCTGAAGCCTTTTAAGTCAGCTGAAAATGTTAAATTCTAATTTCTCAATGTCAGTAAGTATGACATCTCCAACTGAGTCATTCAAAAGTCTTTTTTAAACAGCAATCTGAGGAGATGGCTTTCAAACTTTTGCGTGCCACTTACTTACTGTAATGTCTGACAAAGAAAAATGTGTGCTCACAACACTGCGTAATCCACATTGAAAAATTGAAGTCATACTTCTAGCAAGATTAGTTAATGATCAATAGCGACAGGTAGCTATAAACACAGTAATGGAGATCCTCTCATATTCTCTCTCATCTGGTGCAGCCCTCCAATAACTACATTTCAGAAAAATTAATTTGTTCCAACTCCCACTCTGGGTAAGTTACCACAAAAAACAACATGAGACAGAAAAAAGAAAAGCCAAAGAAATGTCCCATAAAGAGAAATATCAGCAGCTACAATGCTAGATAAAAACACACCTAACTGTTCTAAAAAAGGAGTGGGAGGAGGATTATGAAGTCCACAGAGTAAAATAAGAAGCTGCTGCTAATGAAGTATTTTCTCTTGGAAATGAGTAACTGTTGAATAAGAGTTCTCAAGAGATAGGAAGACCAGAGAGAGAAGACAGGGAAAAGTTTATGTACAGGCAAATGCCTACAGGTTTGGGCATTAAGTCAAGATTCTGCTTTTTTTTTTTTCTGATATATATTTTTTCTGACATACTCACTTAGTAATGGTGTGTTCCAAAAAACATTCCTTAGAAAAGCAAATCACAATCTCCACCTAAAAATTGCACATTTCTTGACTTCTTAAATAAACCTTTACTGTATAAGGAGGCAAATTTCAAGCTGTTCTGTGCAAAGGCAGGCACAGAATAACTCAGTAATTTCCTAACCATCAGCAGACCAAGCGGGAGACACCAAGTCCTGAACTGATGGGTCAAGCACATTCAGCAGGGCTTGTGGGTTCTGTCTCCATGGTCCAGGAGGACCCTAATAGGAATGCAGCAGCTTGGAGCAGTTTCTTGTCTGGAGTCAGAAGCCTGGAAACCTCTTGTTGCAACACAGCCTATGTGTTCATTTGAACAAGTAAAGTTGCTTGAAAGACTTTGTTGTCTCACGGGGATGTTTCAATGGAAATTCTAGCTTTAGCCAAGGAATGCAGCAGAGTATTTCACCATCCCACTTCATCTGCTGAGCTCAGGAACTGCTCTTCCTGGAGTCACCATATAGCTGATAGAAAGAGATGAGTTTTTCAAACCAGGAATTTCAGATCACTTGCATTTTGCTTCTGCTCTCACTTGCTCTCTGTAGGTCCTTTCCCTGACTGCACAGTTTGTGTGCCTAAAACAAGAAAGTAAGATTTTCATCTACTCCTTTAAAATTCAAATGAACTTACCTCAGAAAATCATGACTCAAACCTTGCAGGGAGTGATGCACCATTTAAGTCTACCTGATGTGCTATCTGGGCATAGTGGCACTGTGCCTGTGCCTGGATACAGTGTCATCAGTACACAGTGGGAACAGTTAGCTTTTGCACAGCTCCTCTGCTTGTGACTGTATTCTCAGGAGACCTGCCTGTTTTGTATTCTTAAACTAGTGGAAATGTTTCTTATTCAGTGTATTAGACTAATGATCATGATTCCATTTAGCATCAATAAGGACGTCATTTCTACTTCAGTGAAAGTGTCATTAATTCAGAGTAATTTTCATAGGATTTTAAATGTTTTTAAGTAGCTTCCTCCAATGAGAGTGATTTCTAAGCTTTCTAGAGTGATTATATATATGTGTTATATATATAGTATATGTGTAATATACATATGTTATATATATGATCATTATTTTGTGTACACTTTGGTGTGTACAAAGACCCCATTCCTCAAAAAAACAGCACTTGAAGGTATAGATTTTAAACAGGAATATTAACCATTTAACACAGAGATAATTGCAGAATCACTGCAAAAATATCAGTTCTATCTTTCAGGAGAAATTCAGAACTGCTACTCTGAGCACTCCTTGGCATAACTTATAAAACAGAAGAACACATCAGAAAGTAAATTGTCATTTACAGTTAATGTGGTTTCTCAGTAAAAGAACATAACTGTAAGTTTATAGAAAGCAAATAAACATTAGCGAATAACACATCTTAAATGAGCTACAATATATTAAATCAAAATGTACGAATTAAAGTGAAACTTTATTAGACAATTATTTTATGGTCAGAATACAAGGGTAATAGCAAATCAATGAAGATGAAAAATGTAGCTTATATGTGTAAACTATATATACATATTTGAGTCTTGGTAAAATTGACAATGCAGCACCATCAACTCAAAACAAATTAAGTTTCAACACTCAGTTTGGAGCAGGTAAAGCTTCTGTATTTCTTGGGACCTAAAAATAATAATTTAAGTCAAGACATGTATGGTCAGACAAAAGCAACATCAGTCTCTAAAGAAAAAGGACCACAATGATTAATGACACTTTGAAATTGTAGACATAAAAGAACTATAATGTCTCTTCTCTGTGTCACTGCACTCAGAATAGGCTGAATCTGTTGTTTATGCCCCAGAACTCCAGAAGAAAGTTGAAGGTTTGCCAGACAACCCTTCAAAAATTTCAAAACTTCCATTCTGTACAGGAAATGCTGTACCCATTTGAAAAGTCAGTCAAGATTTCCTCTGCTTTTTCCGGTAGCTGGGCATACAGAAAAATACAAAATAAATTACATATGCAGTTCTACTCAATAGGTGAGGTAAGCAAATTTGGTTTAATCTGGCAGAGATTTTTCTTCTGGATTTGTCCTACATTTCATCCTTTAAAATCTGATAACCCTAGAATAGAGGAGACATGCTGCTACAACATTCAGTAATAACCAAAGTTCTGGCTTTAATCCCTGACAAAAACACTTGCTTTACTCACAGTTCCTAATCCACGTTTAAGGAAATGTTACCACAGAGAGAATTCTTTCCTATAGTTAAACAGCCCCGAGCTGCAGTACTTTGGCTTTGCAGTCTCCATTTCAACCTGTGCTGTGAGTTTCCATGGAGATTTGCAAAGGAAGAACTATCCCTGCTATGTCAAATCTGGAGATCACAAACATTTTTCTTCCAATATTTAAGGAAACAAATCCAGAAGGATTATCTGTCCTTAAGGTCAATTCCCTGATTCACAGTTCCAGCCTTCTGTATGATCTTGGGAAAAGTTAACATCTTTTGAGCTTCAGTCTCCCTTAAATTAGTTATAACTGTTCTTCCCATCTGCCACACTTTGTCTTGTATATTTCAAAGGTGTGGTCTCAGAACAAAGCGTCTCTGGATAAAATTTTGCACATCACTTACAGAAGAAGGGGAAAAAAAGAAAAAGAAACATTCTTAGTTTGAGAGTTATCCAAAGGAAGTACATGCTGGTTCTCACACCATTTAATACCAGAGTGATAATTTCCTAAAAGCATGGAAAAACTCCCCCTCCCAAGCTTCAAGCTTCTGTAAGGTATTCATCCATCTCTTTCACCAGGTGCAACTAGTGCTTACAACTAGCAACGATTAGACATCAGCATCTAGCTGATATGTGTCAAGTTCAAAGCAGAACTGGCTTAATTATGGTGATATGTCTGCATGTTTAATCAGGTAATGCTAAATAAGCGATTAAAATAATTAACTGCATTTTGTAAGACACTGAATACACATAGAGCAACACTAAATTGCTTGCAAACATTACATGTGATTTGATTTATTATACTTTGGGGGAAGCTGTATACACTGACAATAAACTGATCTAAGATTTTTATCTAACAACACATGGAAACTTTAAACAGCAGGGATTAAGGCAAAAGGAAGCTTCTAAAGAAAAATTACATACCAACCATTCTGTTTTCCAAAGGAATGTAACTCCTTCTTCTGCCTTGGATTCTTTCTAAAGCTTTGCATCTTATATTTGGCACCCATATGAAAGAGAACACTGCTTTATTTAAGCTTGAAATACAATTTCTATAAGGTTGACTATCAGCACATTTTTATCATTTGATTTCTTTATACACAACTTCATCAAAGTAGGATTCAGTAAATTGAGCTAAAGAGCAGTGCAAGATGAAATGCTGCAGAAAACTAATATTCTCATTTCCCCCTAACATTGTAATATATAGTTTAATGATGAATTGGAAGAAAAAATTATTTTATTTACCATGCTTAACCTTGTTCCCAAACTTAGGTTAATGAAGATCAGGGGTGGAGGGGCAGTTAAAAGAATAGGCTTCACAATTTTATAATATTGTAATTTGCCAACCTTTCATGGTATGTATGTAAAAGTTTGAAATTTACCAGTCAAAAATTACAAATCCATCTATTCCTCTTCCTTTTTAAAAGTTCTTTAGAAATATGGATTATTTAGTTCCTTTTCTGTTATCTCCTCACCTGTATCTTTCTTCCCTTTCAACTTCATTAGCATATTTTTGCACTGTTACCTTCTCAAGTATGTAAGGCTGACAGGAAAAGTCCTGCATGGGGAGGAGTTTTGGAAGACACAGAGTGATAGGAATCCTTTGAGAACTATTTTTCGCAAAATTTCACTAAAAAACTGATCGCTTCAGGGCTGTGCAGCTTTGAAAAGATAGATGAGAATGGTAAAATAGTTGAGTGTGTATTTTAAACTGTAGCAGAGTACATTTATTTTCTCATTTAAATTCCTCATTTCCCCAAGGACAAACTGTGCACATCTCAAGTAATGATGCCCAGATGGCTCTATGGATATGGTTTAGCAGTCAAGTTTCTTGCTGGTGTAAACTGGCAGTTTCACTGAAATACGCGCTGCTGAAAACTCAGAAGCTGTTTCATCTGCAGCACACTGACTTCCATAGGTCCAACAGTCTGCCTAACCTAGTTTGACAGCAATAATATTTACCATTTTGATTTTGAAATTTGCTTTCCAGAAATTTGCAGTATTTATTCAAAACACATTGCTTTGCAACCATTCATGCCATTAAAAGCCTGCTAGTGAAAGAAAATCTCCAAGGGGTGTGAACACTCCCAAAGAAAACGTGCTTACCAAGTCAAATAAATATTTGCAGAATTCTTTTCAGCACTCACCAAGCTTTAGTGTCAACATATTCGCAATCACTGCAATTATCAGCAAGTGAGGCTCCAAGACTGTGATGTAAGGAAACATCCTAAAAGAACGATGAGACCTTACTTGGCTTCCTAACGAGACTGAAAGTGAACAAGCAGCACATGGCATTTCCAAAGTTAGACAAGTTTAGCAGAAGGAGCTGCTCCATTAATGCGCTTAATAGAACATTCTGTTGCTCCCAGTTTCCTCTTATGCTGTGCAGAAGAAAAGAGGAATATATTATTCTCCTGTAAATAGAATCAAAGACTAACACAAGAAGAATATATAAAATAATTACATTATTGTGAGACTGAATTTGTTGTCAGAATTGCTAGGAGTCAACCTTTATTTTAGACACAGTCGCACTATCAATTTAGGGCCATAAACAGTGTGTATATATATATATATATATATATATTCAAACCTAGGGCAGCTCCTGTGGAAAATGGACACTCTTTGGTTACCAAAATAAGAAAAAGGATTTAAAATCTATAAAAATCATTGAAAGTCTACAGGCAGATGAAAGTAATCTGTTTATTTTGATCACCATAAAATTCACATATGAATGTACCTTCTTTTTTCTTCACATTATCTGAGCCCATAGCAGCCAAAATATATCTAGCTCTCTTAATAATGTAATAAAAAGGAAGGTGAAATAGACAGGGAGAAATGGGAAAAGCAAGGGAAGAAAGACGGGAAAAAGGGGATAAAGAAGAGTAAATGAAATAAACATTCTTTGCAATAAAGCCCTCCTTAAATTAAGAAGAAACATACTTATGCAAGTAATAATTTCATTTTCTCATAGGAAAAACATAATTATTCACACAATGCAAACTACCAAAATCATTAAATTTGCTATATCATTTCCTGTGATTTAAAGTTAAATAGCTCAGGAGTTTTCATGAAATAAGGGGCGTGTTTTTCTCATTTGAAAACAGAATCTTGAGCACCCAGCAAGACAGTGAATGAGAAGAGCACATCAGGGTGAGATTATCTTCGGTCTTAATTTCCTGTTATCAATTTGCTCAAAGAAAAATTAAAGTGGAAAGGTCATCACACTGAAGAAAGTAGCTAAAAGTTTTCAAGGCCAGACAAACACACTGCCATTCATTGTTAAAATCTAGAGGACTTCAACAGTAATCCTTCTGAAAGAGCTAGTTTTGATCATGCTGCTATTATAGCTGCTGGTTTTCTACCTTTTTATTGTTCTTTGATTTTCATTCAATTTTTTTAATGAAAGGATGATAAATTCTTGACCTTCATATCACAGTCAGTCTTGTTTGGCATTTGGTAATGTTCCATGATAGGTAGGACACTCTGCCTGTGGGTCTCCATATATTGTATATTAACCCTCCAAACTGAACTCATTAGAAGAATGTAAAGTATGCAATATTTCTTGCTCTACTTTTACCTTTTCATTCACCATTGATGAAATTTCTGAGGCCAATCGAGATTTGAGAGCTTTCTTTTTCAAATTGTCTCCATTTAATGAGACAGAAGTGTTTGCTAAGGAGGGCGAGTTATGAGGAAGACCAAGCTCATCTCTTGAACATCTGGCTCAACACCAGTAGTCAGGTTGCCAAGAGGAGCTGTGATTCTGTGCCAATCACCTCTGAGGCAGCTTACACTCCTTTACAGGCTGCTAGGATCTCCTTCTCTGTTGGGGTGTAGTTGGCCTCAGATCTTCTGTAGCTTCGGCTTTAGAATCCAAGTGGGCGGCCTCGGGTCTTGCCAGGCACCTTCTGCCAAAGGCTCCAGGAAAGACCATTATCCCTGGCTGCAGAATAGAGTACATTCTTCACATCTGGTCCTGTACTGACTGGCCCAAGGGCTACTGAGTGGGCAATCTCCTGCTTGATCTGTTCAAATGCTTGCTGCTGTTCGGGGCCCCAATGGAAATCATTCTTCTTACAAGTTAACAAGTAGAGAGGGCTTACAATCTGACTGTACTCAGGGATGTGCATCCTCCAGAAACCTTGCTGAGTCTCAGTTCGTTTTGTTAGCCATGAAGCATACAAGGAATTTGCATTACAGCATATGAAAGAATTTCATTCAACTTCTTTGACAAGTTTTGTAAATGCATGGATCTGTTCTAAATTTGCGGTTCTCTGGCTCTACCATCCACTTTCCATTTTCTGTTAACATTTTTCTAATGCCATTTTGACCTTGTTTGAAGAATGAGTTCAGCAATAAACAGGCCTCCTTGTCATTGTTTTGCCAGCTGTCCATCACCCATGTGTTGAATTTAGCATTAAAGACTAATCACCACTCTCTGAGGGCTTTAGCTGCTGATGATGTTATTCACTAGAAAACCTAAAAGAAGGTGGATTGAAATTTTCAGAATGAAATAACGTAACTTTTATTCAGCAAATTCTATTAAGTGATTTGGTGTCAATATAGGCATTGGGACCCTGGGGATTCAACAAATAGTCATCATTCCTCCACTGATGCCAGGCATGCAGTTAGTCAAAAAGTCAATACTATCATGGATAAATAATTCTAAGTGATATAGTAGTCAGCATCAGTAAAACACCCTCACTCCATTGTGATGGGGTATGACACAATACCAATCAGTTCTGTCACAGAGGCAACCATGAACAGAGAATTAAAAATAAAAACAAAAACAAAACAAAACAAAATAAAACTTTATTGAAATTTTGCATAGAGTAATGCAAACATGAGCAATCAATTCTCCTGAATAGGAAGGGTCAGTTGGTCTCTGACTGACACTGACTTACAATGAGTCTTATTTATAAAAGTCCTTCCAACAGTGACTTCAGATGAATTGATGGAAACTCTCTGAACTTATCTTCAACTCATTTATTATATCTGTCTGGCCTGGCTGTATTTGCCTGCTCCAGCCCATGTATGATGCATCATTATTTCCTATCCTACCCCATGCACAAAGCTTCTCCTATCTATCTTAGCCATGTACAAAAGGCTGTGCTACAAGACCATTTCTGCATTTGCAAGAACAGTTTCTATTGTGTCTCATCTATGTCCAGTTTGGTTGGTTCTGCAAGAGAAATCACCTAGGCTCTCTAGTATGCCATGTTCTTCACTCAGCTCTGATGCTGATTTACACCAGCACACCGTGACACAAAATTGATCTAGACACAGCAACAGGTGTCTGAGGGAACATCCAGGATCTTTTGAAATTCCTGCCTGAAAACCTGTTGTAACAGATAGACAAATAATTTGTTGATAATGTGGTTACAATTCAGAAATCAAAATGACCCACTGTCTCAAACCAGTTGATTGTCACACCAAGGCAGACACACCATTGAGACCCTGGACTGACCAGGGGAGTGCATTGGATGTGCATGCAGGTACACCCCCAATAGTCAGCTATAGCACAATTACTACTGTGGGACAAACTTAACTTCCACCAGTGAATCTCCCTTATGGCTTAAATTTGATAACTTTTGACACAGTATGATAATTCTTTATTAAGAAATATTTTACCAGTAACTAGATATATTAATCACAATTATAACCTCATCAATTTCAACTATGTTTGCTAATAGTCCAAATGGAATCTACAGCATTCCTTTTTTACATCCATTGGAAATGGTGTGAACAAGCATTTGTTAGAGTGCATTGTCTTTCACAAAATACTTAATGTGAGCCACATTATACCAAGGATTACTTTATGTGAAACTTTACCAGTAAATCAGTACACACATTTGAAGAGAAAATGGTAGTTCATCAGAAATCTTTCTTTCAGTTGATACCAAGGAAACTTTACTTGTCACATAGTAGAAGCTACACTTCATTCCCACTGTTCATGAAAGTAGGAAATGAGATTTCTAGTATTCCTCTTGTATCGGTTAAGACTATTAAATCCCTAAGTAAAACCAGAATACATAAATTCAGTTACTGTGCAAAAAGCTCTGCATTTTTTCATACCTTTATAGCAACATGTTATAGGCTTTACAAAACAAAAACATCAACATGCAGCACACATTAGCCTTTTTTAGTTGTCAATGGTTTAATTTATGCATACTTCTTTCCACTTAGATAAACTTCTTTAGTTTGTAGACCACATGCAAAGCTGTAATTCAATGAAAATCAATCTAGTACTGTATTTAAATGTCCCTTTATTTTTCAGATTATGGTCTTGCTGGATATTAAGCTAATGCCCAGTTACAAACCCAGAATGTGTTTGTGTTATACAGATGCACATATCTTAAACAGGAGTTCATGGAGGTTTAGACTGTTTTGAATATATAGGCCTCAATCTGTCTCACAGCAGAGTAGAAACAGAGTTAATTAAAGTAAGTTCATCATGAAGTGAATCAGAGCATGATTTGTTGAGGAAGACTGTCTTAAATGGGCACATCTGAAATACTATCTAAAGTCAGAAAATGCACAAAAAAGACAAGTCACAATCTAAAACAGAAATGTACAATGGCTTTTTTACTACTCACTGTGTTTAAAAATCTAGTATGTGTTTTCTGGCACAATGGAAAGATTCTTGAAGAGACAAAAATGTTACAGATCGGTACTATATGAATATCTGCTAATTAAGGTTGTCTTTGACAGTAGATGACCAGTAGGTGCTCAGTGCTTGCCCTTGCATCATTTCTTTCCTTCACCTATTAACTATCTTTATCTTGTCCAATGATCTTTCTCACTTTAGATCTTCCTATTCTCTCCCACATCTTGCAGGGGTGGGAGTGGGAGTAAAGTGGGCAAGCAACCCTGTGGGTGTAGGGTCAACATACCATGAAAGAGATATATTGTATGTTCATCCCTTTTTCCACCTTGTCCACTTGACACATTGCTCTTTAAATATTGCTGAAAACAGTAATATCTCTGAAGTCAGAATGAATTTAGAAGCCATCAGGCAATATTCAGACTATCAGGATTATTACAAATTTTCACCCAGCTTTCAGTCTGTTTTAGAAAATATCAAGCATCAAAAGACTATAAAACCTAGACTTAATAAACGAGTTATAAAAATCAAGATGACAAGCAAATAGTGACCCAAAATTTACATCACTCTCAGAGATCTTCATAAATCTGAATTTAATGAAAGTGTTGAAATTGACTTCTGAGGTTAATATAACTAAAACTTAATAATGAAAAGACAAAAAAAAAATCAATCAATGCAATGTGTGTTTATACATTTCCTTAGCCTAGGTAATTTGGAATGCTCAAACTTTACCAGGAAGCAAATCTTCTAAATATGCCTACCTAAAGAAAAAAAAAAAAAGGAATAGGCAAAGCTACTACAATGCACTATTTCCCCCAAACCCTGAGCAGCTGATTCCCCTGCAGCAGTCTAGAGACATATTGCTTTTCTACACTTCCTCTTATCCTTTCTTCCTTATGCACCCCTCCCAGTTACACACAGAGAAATACTCCCCTATCAGATGAATATTTGGAAGCACATGGTAGGCTATGCTAGGTATGGAAAATAACTGTTTTCTAAAGCTCTCACATACATGCACTGGTATTCTGTCCTCTTCTATATTTGGGGGATAAGGGAATATTCTATTGGTTTTTAACTGTTTTACTTCATCAGCTTGGGAAGAGCAAAATGAGGTCTGGTAGAGCAGAGAGACTAAAAGACAAGAGAAATATAACTAGAATGTATCGCGGTTATACCATGAACAGACAAATTATTAAAGGGGAAATTTTTTTGTTTTTATTTTTTTTCCCAGGCATTTGACAACAAGAAACGTTCTCAGAAAGACAGACGAGACCCAAAAGCTGAGTTTAGGAAGTGCAGACATATGTTTCAGGAGACTGTAAGGAACAATACAAAATAAAGACATTTGCTACCAGCTGATTGAAATTCAAAACAGGAAAAATCACATACCACGTGTAGTTGCATGGCCTGAGATAAAAGAAGATTGCAACTTTTCTGATTATTACTAGAGTCTACCATGATCAGAAAGCTTAAATTACCACCTTATGGCTATGACTGTAGCCTTACATGGAGAACAAGCTCCAAGCTCCTCTCTCCCTCATCGCAAGCCTTTTTGAGCAAGGGACACATAATTCTCTGGCTTAGCAAAGCCATTGGGCAGTACCAGTCCTGCTCCTTGGTGTCTACTTCATCTCCAGCGAGCAGGAGTTAGATGGAAAAGCCAGGCCTACCTAACACGTATGAGCTCCCTTGGATGGTTCTGAATCCTTCTGAAAGCCCCTCAGGAAGTCTTGCTGCTTCATGAGGTAGTGTCATAGGTTTTCTTTTTTAAAGAAAAAAACCCCTGCTTTGAATTTTTTCCCTTTGCCACTTTGAAAGAAAGGTGTTGAGCAATGGAAGGGGGAAGGGGGCTAGCTGACTGGATTCCCCTGGCCTGAAGGGACGGCCAGCACGGAGCCACAAACAAAAGGATTATCTGACAGTCACCCATACCAAACTAATGGCTTCGGGAGACAGTAGCAGGAGGGAGTTAAGGTTTTTTTCTGCTGGCAGGACTGCACTTTACTTTTTCCCTGACTCAGGGAGTGGTGTGGAAAGGGAGTCTCCGGGTTCATTTTTTGGCCAGGTCACTGGCTCCTCCTGGCCCCGAGGGAGGTCCCGGTTCACCTCCTATTCCTCCTGGCCACTGCCTGGACTTGCTTCATCGGAAAGCGAGCGCCACCTGCAGAGGAACCTTCGAGGGGCAAGGCTGCCCTTCCCCTCCTGCTTTCCCGTGTCAGTGGCAGCTTGCACCCATTGACAAGGGGATCCCAGCCAAAGCCAGCCTTCGACAGTGTGAGTCCACAGGAGGAACCTCAGGAGGTGTCTTGGACTGACCCGGCTGCCTCCTGCACACCGGGCCCCACAAACACGGCGGCCGCTCAAAAGGAGGAGTTTGGTTTTTCTCCTTTCCCACCCTCCTTAGCAAACACTTCTGTCTCATTAAACTAAAATATGTAGATGGTAGATGAAGGTCAATGCTGCCATTTTCCCCCACCTATAAGCAGCAACTCCAGTTCTGTTTCTTGGTGGTCTGCAAGGTAACTTGCAGCTAATCAGAAATGTCTTCAGAATCAAAAACTTTAATGGCTATGAGGATCTTGCAGTTAAAGTTCTCTGATGAAGCAATATCCTAAGCAGCTCAAAATGCATAAGGATCATTTACACATAGAGCAAAAAGTGTAAACTGACATGTAAACACATTTTAAGCATATATGGCTGATTACAGCAATTTCCAAGACACATTTAGTTCCCTTACTTTGAATATCTTTATCAGTGTATGGTTGCAGATCTAGCAATTTAAAGAAACAAAAAAGTCAGGTATGACTTGAAGTGACATCCACTACAATCACCCATGCTCCAGCCAAAGTGGCACTGTGTGTGCCTGTACAAAAATCTGAGCTGAACTGGAGAGAGCAAGCAGGTTGAGTGAGCACGTAACCTAACACAACCCAGCTTTCTCTGGTATCTCTATACGCTATACAAGACTCATAAAAGTAGGCCTACTGTGAACAAACTCTAAATAATTCTAAGATACTACAATTAAATTGCATAACATTCGGAGAAAAATGGTCTCTTCGCTTTGCTTACTTGACCAACTTGTTCATAACAGTGTAGCTTGAAGATTGCTCTAAAAGCATTTAAAAATGTTGACTGCTGTGGTTTAGCTTTGAAGCAAAATTACACCCCATTAAATTTCTCTTTGATGTTCTGCCTGGGTCAGTACACACTGTCCTTTTTTCAAAACAAAGACACTTATCTGCAGGAACACAAAGACATAATCAACATTAAAGGTAAAATACTGCAGAAACGATCATGTAAATTATTGCAATATCAAAGTAAGGCTCAACATTACATCTAGCTTTTGGTGTTTGGTACGCAGGGAGGAGGCCACAACTCTATTTTAAATTACTGCTGAAGATCATTTTATTCAGCAGGAAACTTAAGAGAAGCCTGGAGGGAAATGCTGAGCAAAGCCACTGTAAAGTCTGAGCCACTGAGGAGTGATAATTAAGAATCTTCTCCAGAGAGCAGAAGCTTAGAAGCACTCTTTCAAATTTTTGAGCACTTTTCTTCAAGACAATTAAAAAACAGGTACCTGCCTTTGCTTTAGCTTACTTATGGTAAAGCCAGGTCACTCATCCCATTGCACATTTTCTCACGTGTCTTAATTAGTCCTTCCTTCAAACTTTTTTCTGAATGCATGCACCTGAGGTGAGATTAATGGCCTGTCCTTTGCCACACCACTTCTTCTCCCCTTCTTAAATAAAGGTACTGCAATTGCTATTCTGTAGTCATATCCATTCTCTCCTGAGGTTTATTAAAGATATTCACCAGCAGTTCCACAGTTTCATGTGCCAGTTCTTTCAACATTGTGTGGTGGGAATTAGTTTGTCTCCTGACTTTATAGGATTAAGCTCTTTCAGTTCTCATCTAGAAAGTGGTAATTTCTACTTCCATAACCTCACAGCTGCTAGCCATCTTGCCTTTGCTCAATGGTCAGCATCCTAGACCTGCTAAATCCCAACACAAACTGTTCAGTTCAACTCTTATCTGTGCTTGGATTATGATCCTTCATTGTACAGCAAACTATTCAGTTGTTGCTCTTTTTGGATTCTAAGGCTGAAGAATATTTTGCCATTTTCTAGTAGTATCTCTTTCAAGGTCTCTCTCAGTCTGGATTGTGGCAACTGTAATTTTTTTCCTGTATCTTGTCTAATCTGGGTTTTGGAGAGAATTTTCTCCCTTTTCTCTTTTTTTCCCTTCTCCCTTTTAGGGACTGTCCTCAAATCTGTACTTTCATTCTTTGGAGTTTAAATTCTAACTGGGGTTCTTGGGCATAAAGAAATAATGAAGTAATAAAGAAACAAATAATGAAACCTACATTTGTGGCGTGACATTGGAACACACAAAAGGGTTATGTGGAACGGCTCTTGCCAGCTGAAAAGAAGAAACCATGAGCATTGACAGATATGGCAATGCAAAAGAAATCCCAAGGCTCTAAGGTATAAAATATCGTTTATGCATGTGAGACTTCCCTCATTCAGGCATTCAGATCAGGAAAAGCTCCACAGAAGTCAAAAGAATTATTTTCCATTAACCATGGAGTAATACAGATGGGAGATGGGACTGCTGAAAGGAAAGCAAATAGCTTTAAGATTTCCTTCTACATTTAATCAGAAGCAATTCTAACTCACTCTCATATATTATGCTCTTCTGCAGAGAAGCAGAAAGGAAATTCTAAAGTTCACATACAGTCAAATCCTTTGTCAGGAATGTAATTTTGCCAGTGTTTAAGATCCAGACTTTCTCTAATAGTTTTTGTATGGTCCAGGTGTGAGCCTTTCAAAAGTCAATGTGAAGTGTTCAAACACTGTCAGGGCCATTTGTGCAATATCAGTGTGGTGCAAGGCTCCCAACAGACACTACGCAAACGACATCGCCTACATCAGCTGCTGCTGCCACCCAATACAGAGAAGAAAATCAGGAGCAGACAGTGCTGCTGCTGTTGCTGTCAAGGATAGAACTCAGAGACCTGCAGGTGCTCTTTCACTTCACAGTTCATTATTTTGGTAACTGGGTGGTAAGGAAGGTAGTGGGTATACAGAGATGGTCTGTTGGGAAGTTTGAAAGAGGTTGCATACATGAGCCCCTCAGTACTTTCACTCCTCTTGCCCTGAGAAAACTCAGATTAAGAATTCATGTATGAGTCCACCTAATTTTTTCATAGTTTCTCCATGTCCCTGGCAAGACATATTAAACTACAACCTGTAGAGGGTTTGCATACTAGGGTTTATTTACAAGGCAATATGGTTAGTACTTTTACTTGATTATTTTGTACATGTGCTTGCTTACTCCCCACCACAGAGCTACATCCACTAGATCTTGATTTTCCTTCCCTTGTCAATACTGATCCGGAAAAGGCAGGCAGAAAGTCATGTTGATTCATGCTGTTCCATTGCTTGCAGTAAACTGTCTAAGCCATTACAAGTCAAAGTCTCTGGGCATCTCCCTACATTCATCTCCAGTTTTGTTTGATTTCTTGGTCTTTTTTCCATTCAGGCCCTTCTTATTTCCTGAATCCATTTCTTCCTTTCAGGAACTGTTCTTTTGGACTCCAGGCCCTCTTCTTCCCAGACCCCCAAAATGGCATTTTTCCCAATCTAAATAGTCTAAATGCAGACACTTAACAAGTGATCACCATTCATAATGGGGATTCTCTTTCATCTCTCTGTATAAACTGGAGGATTCAGGCCATGCCACTTCAGTTTAATCTAGATTATCAAATTTAAATCCAGCCCATACTGGTTGCAGCTAACAAGTAACAGGTTTCTGTTGAAAAGTTCTGCAGAAAAGTTCAACTTTGGATGTTCACTCCCCACACACAGACAACTTAAGCTATTTTTCACCCACAACACTCCCCAGCCAAAGAGTGTTTCTATAATTTGCCTCCCTGCTAAGATACAGAAGTCTTCCAGATCTGAGTTACTGCAAAAACTGAGAACCTAGTAAGGGAAATGTAAACAGCATAAACATTGGTTTAATGTACCAACATGGAACATTACCTCCTTCTCTTATGTCTTTTTAACTATTAAAGTATTTTGACTGAGTCTCCATATAATGAAATGAAGTAGTCAGTTTGACTTCTACTGTGCTCCATTATATTCACATACTCTTTTTAAATACCAGCTATTTAAATACCAATTATTTGTGGTTTTGTGTGTGTGGCTCTGGTGCACAATTTCTTTGCAGTCCACAAAGGTATATAAGTGCTATTATGATGGTTGGTAATGAATCAGGAATATCAGTTCAATGTAAAATGCACACAAACAGTTTGACCAGCCACATCATAACTTTATTCATTGACAGTGCCCTTCAGATGATCCACCTGCAAGCAGAGACTAGAATTGTAGAAAGAGATGATCACTTTCTGGTGAGTGCAGTAGTCCAATATATTTAATGTAAATCAAGGAAAATTTAGAGATGTACAGTTTATCACTCTGTTAAGGATATGAACCACAGACTCTGGGGGGAAAAAGCCACTGTATAAAACTCAAGGGTGTATTTAAGAATCCCGCATTACTCAATTTCTTGTAAGCCTTTCCTGTAGATCCCTGGACCCAAAGGCAATTTTCAGGTCCCTCATTAATTCTACTCACAACTCAAAATAAATCCATTGTAGATAGCAGTGCAGATCCCATTTAAATGTGGTCCTGGAGTCAGATCAGAAATAACCAAAACTGCTCATTTGAATTCAAGGGAGAGGCAAGAGGTACCATTTGGCTGAAGAGGTGCTGATTTTTATTGACAGGAATGGCACAAGGTATTACAGAAGACCTGAGTACAAGAAAAGAACTGAGAGAAGATTTCTCTCTGGGTGTGCTGCTCTGACAGCTTTCTGAAAGTGGCACTAAATGCCGAAGTCAGCTGAGATATATTCATCCTCACTAGGAGTAATAGCAGAAAAGGTGTGCACAGTAGACCTTAACATTGAAAAAGAAAGAATTATTCAATCTCCAAGTGTTCATTTCACTC
>JAWWLV010000121.1:10128651-10140650 GCA_035041135.1 Platyrinchus mystaceus | reverse complement strand
AGCAGAAAAGGTGTGCACAGTAGACCTTAACATTGAAAAAGAAAGAATTATTCAATCTCCAAGTGTTCATTTCACTCTCAGTAAGCAATAAATCCAGCTGACCTCATCCTGGGAGTGGGTATAACTGTAGCTACAAAGAAGTATTAAAATGCATGCTCTGAGTGCATGCTCTGCTGGGTGGAAGTGGATCAATCTAGCTTATTGAACTTCCTGTCAAAAACAGACTGCTGTAATTTGAATCCAACATGCTGCTTCCTAAAGAACCATCTCTCCTCTCCTGATGCATGCTGCCCCAACATAGGTTTTCCAGTGGCTCTTATGTCTACCAAAGTGGGTGGTCTGCTCTTTGTTAGCTGCCACACCTTCTCCTGGGTGTTTTTGACACCAGTAATGCTCAGGCACTAGATGCCTGTGTAAGCACACATTGAACAGAGCCACATCATCCACTTTGGTATAGCTTTCTTTTGAAACCTGATTTAATTACTGCTAAAATTCATCCCACCAGTTGCTTGCCCTCCCTGACAGGACAGATGATAGAAAATAATGAAGGTTTGGAGAAGGATAACAAAAAGTAAACATGGCTGCAGACTTGTGAGATCTGTAGTACAATACAGGTATTTCGTAGCAGATGGTCAACACTCTACAAACCTTTCACCTTTACCCAATACTCCTCTTCTTACGTGAATATCAGAGCCATGCTCCTACCCCAAATCACATGCCCATACCACAGAAGGCCTGTCTGGCTTCTCTGCTATTGCTTGCTGCTCAAACACTTTCCTCTTCCTTTTTCCTTTCTGTCATAGGTTTACCTGTTCTAAAAAAACTGAGCTGGGAATTTTTTTTTCTTTCTTTCACAAAGGGGACAAATTTATATATAAGAAATTTAAACATATACAGACATAGAGTTTTTTGGACTCTTTTCAGTAGATAATAAAGATGTCAGGGAAATGTCTACTAGAGAATTCTTGGTATGTAACTTCTCCAGAATCATGAACAAAATCATCCAGGTAGGCTCCATCCTCAGGCATAACACCTGTCAGGATATCCCAACAAATACATACAGAAACAAAAATTGCAAGAAAATATTCATGAATACAGAATTAGCTCGGGGGGAGGCGGGGGGGGAACACAGAACAAACAAAACCAAACCAAACAAACAAAGAAAAAAAGGGGGGGGGGGAACACAAACAAACAAATCTATCCTTCAACACACAATCAAATGGGATACTTTCTACTCCCTTCTTAAGAAACAAGTTTCTACCTTCACCACCCTCACTCCATCTGATGGAGTTCTTCTGCTGTCAGTACACTGAGTGTATATTTTCATTGACAGAAAAAAAAGTTGGCTATTTGACAGCACGACAACTAACCTGATTTAGCTAGAACATTTTGTAAGAAAAACAGCTTTATAGATATCATCTTAACATAACTGGCTCAGGTCAACTGCAGTTGAGAAGACAATATATTAATTTCACCTATCTATGTCAAGGTAAGGACCACCTGACTCCAGCTGGGATTTTGCCACAAAATAGCTGTCTGGAATTGCTTATCACACTATAAAAGCAATCATTGTGGAGAAATGTATATACATTTCATTGTACAGACATACTGTAGAGAGTTCATAGAGGTCTATGCTGAGAGAAATGATAAACAAAACAGGCAGAAAACATTCCTGGCAGATGGAGGAATTGTGAATAGTGAATAACTTGAGGTACTCTCTCATATATCCCATATGTGAGAGGAGAGGACCACTGCTATTCTGAAGTAAAAATGCTAGAGAGCAATATATAGCTCTGTGGGGGAGGAAAAGGGACTAAGCAAATATAGTTTCCTGTATTGCCCTAGCCACACACACATGGGGTCAAACAGAAATAAACATGTATTTATTAAGTTCTATGGATGTGAATCAAGGCTTAATGAAATGAAAAAGCATCAGCAGAGCTGATATAACTTTTTTCCATGAAGAGAGTTTTAGGACTGATGTCTTTTTAGAAATACCACTGCCCATTTCCCAGCTCATTATCACATAGCCTCTGTACCAAATCACACAAACAACACAAACACTCACAGCTGGAATATCATATTGTGTTGTTTCTGTTTCAGAACTATTTTTTTTTCCTGAGGTGTCCCACAAGTATCTTTGTTTGAATTTCCACTAATTCATGTTTTATCCCCCTGCCAGGTGGCCTCTCAATGATGAGTCTAATGAGTCTAAAAACAACAGAGCTGAGTGAGAAACATCCTGTTGAATATTTAGGAATGTGAACACCAAATCAAGTGGCTAATGAAAAAACATCAGCCAGGTAAGCAAGGCCCTTCTCACATAGAAAATAACCATATGGTTATTGTGCAAATGATGCCATGCTGGTATAGTACTCCCCAAAAATTCCTCAATTGCATGAGTTACATAATACAATCAACTTCTTTATTTGCAACTTCATTTATTTTGTTTTAAAATACATACTCTTAGTACAAAAACTCATGCTTGTGAGTTACGGTTTGGTTTTCACGTGTGTCTCAGGCGCTGCCTCAATGAGCTCACTGACAGATTTCCAAGGGGATGTAGTTAATGAAAAGGAAGAGAAGGCAGGACAAGACTGAACGAGATCATTTGGCTTCTGCTCTCAAGTAAGCACATGGAGGTTCATCCAAAAATAAGGATTTCATTTGTAGAGATTCACCTCTTATTTGCTTTACGGAAGTGGTAAGTGTTAAGATGGAATATTAATGACAAAAGCACAATGGTTTATCAAACTCAATCAGAAAATATAGTCTCAGACTATGTTTACAGATGAGTGCAAAAAACTGGAGTAAAGACAGAATTGTAAGTAATCAGGCTGGAGATTTGAACAAACATGGGCTTTCACAGCCAGGAAAGGAGAAAGATGAGATCTGAAACTCTACAGCATGGTAATAGAAGGTGAAGAAAACTTCACTTCCATATTGTCAGTGGAGTTATACAGAGTGGGCAAAGATATAAAGGAAGTAAAAAGATGGAAGTTGGCAACAATTTAAAGGGGCTGAGGAGCATCACCTGGGCTCCAGTTTCTGGCTGATAGAGAGCTAGCTCTTCAATGCATAGCAAAGGAATGGTGCCGTCTTGGCTATCACCAAGATTGGAACCTGACACAGGTGGGAAGAATAAAAAGCAAGTATTAGCACCTCTGTGTTATCACTGTGAATGACAGCCTTTCTGTACTGTGGGGGAAGGAAATCATCTGCTCTTTATGTGCAAGATTTGGTAGTGGAACTTCTACCCTGCCTTAGCTGTCTCTCAGGAAGGGACCTAAGATGTCATGGAGAGAGAGCCCATGTGCCTCCTTGCAGCGATTCTTTTACTGACTTCTGAATATGTTGGTGTGATGATACCCATGAAATCCCAGACAAATTTAAGCATGTGTCATATACTAAATAAATAGAACAAGGTACTCTTTGAGCAGTTTACAGTGCCTTGATATTGTTACCTCATTACTGCAAGCACATATTTCGCCATGAAGTCTCTAGCTTTCATTAAATTTAAAAAATAACCAAGCCCCACTTTAACTGTCTGTTCCTTGGAAAGAGAAACTGAAGAAGATAAGGAAAAAACCTTTAAAACTTTGAAAATGCATGCACTAACATAAATCTTTTACTGCCTCTTCTCTTGTATATGTGCCTTATTACTTCATTTGAAAAGGTCACTTCTTTTAGAAGCTAAAACATCGAAACAAAGGTAATAGCTGGCTTCAACAGAACAGATACTTTGTAAATCCCACTTTGATTTTGATTCTTCCCTACACTGCAGAACTGAAAGCTTTTAAGAAATTCTCCACACCAAAAGAGCAATCACTAACAGCAGCAGAGCAGAGATCTCTTTTTCCAGCCCAAAAAGAATGTAACTGAAGAATCTCAGGGTGTTTTGAGCTAATACACAAAACACGTGCATAAGCTTGGATTTTCATATTGTATAAAAACTGAGTAATTAATCTATAGAGAAAATTTTTGTGGTTTAACCCCAGATGGTAACTAAGCACCACACAGCTGCTCACACACCCCCCATGCATTGGGATGGGGGAGAGAATCAGAATTAACATAAAGACAGTTTGATAAGGAAAGCAAAAGCCACTCACGCAAACAAAGCAAAGCAAGGAATTCATTCACTGTCTCCCATGGGCAAGCAGGTGTTCAGACATCCCCAAGGCAGCACAGCTCCATCATTCGTAATAGTGACTTGGGGTGACAAACAACATAAGCTGAGTGTCCCCCCTCCTTTCTTCTTCTTCCCCCAACTTTGTATCTTGTGCCTGATGCCGTACAGTGTGCAATACCCCTCTGGTCAGCTGAGGTCAGCTGTCTTGGCTGTGTCCCCTAACAACTGCTTGTGCACCCCCAGCCTCTTCTCTGGTGGGGCCCTATGAAAAGCAGAAAAGACCTTGACAGACCTTGACACTGTGCAAGTGCTTCTCAGCAAGAATGATAACATCCTTGTATTGTCAACACTGTTTCCATCACAAATCCAAAACACAGCCCCATACTGGCTAATGTGAAGAAAATTAACTCTATCCCAGCCAAACTCAGCACAACAATTTAGACATTTTTCTTCCTCACTATCTAAACTAACTGACTACTGCTCATTTGGTAGTGCTTTCATTGCTTTCCCAAAGCAAGATGGCATTAACAATCCTTGCAAATTTTTTAATTGATTTTCTTTAAGTAATCAAACTCTACTGTGGCTTTGTGCTTCATTGTCTATATCATAGTTATCTTACACCTTGGCCTTGTTCTCTTTTTTTATGGCTTAACTGTTATACAGTACATATATATATATATAGAACTGCCATAATTTATACATTTATAATCTGACAGTCCTCATGCTGTCTCACAGAAATCTATCTCCTGCATCATGGTTCACACAGGCTTAATCATGTTGATACAAGACTAAATATATATCCTAGAGAAGCTTCACCACCAAGTTCACAAGGCATTTAACAGGTTCTTAGGTGTCCAGCACATCAGGGTAAAAATACCATTCTTTCTGTCTGTGACCAACGTGAACCTAGACTACAAGGCTGAGTTTTGTCAAAATAAGCATCTCCAGGAACAGCTTATTTTTCAGGTATATCTACCATAAGTTAAGTAAACTTGGTTCTTTACATCACAACTTACATACCACTGAGATATCTGTCAAGAATCTTTTAAAGAAATAATTTTCTCTTAGAAAAGCTGAGTCTTATAGAAAGGGAAAATGCTTTAATTTGTGGAAGTTTTGACCTTTTCAAATCCTGATGCTGTAGATGTTCAAGCCTCACAAAACAATGGGAGTTGTGCCATAAGAAATGAAAGTCCACAAGAATATGTGCTTTCTATGTAAAAAAAATTCCAAAAATGAAGAAATAAAAGTTTAAATCAGTAGCATAATCAGTGTATGTTATATAAATAATATATAAAACCAGTATATAATTGTTCCAGCTGTTACTGTTCTTACTGAAAAAAAAAAAGCATGGATTATTTTATTCCTTTTCTACTCCATGGTAGCTCAGCATCACAGAGTTCTTCCCCAAAAAAGTGGTGAAAGAAAAAAAAAAAAGCTTTGTGTGGATGCATCCACCATCTTTCATGCATGCAAATAACTAGCAGATGAGTATTTATATTTAGGATTAGAGCTTTGAAAAGACAAACAGCGGATAAATGTGTGCCCTCGGTATCTAGGTTACATCCTTTAGGAATTGAGCCTAGTGTTCTCTTTCCATAGGAAAAAAAAAAGAAAGATTTGAAGAAATAATGAGAATATGAGAAAGGAGCTTACTTCGAAATATGACAATAATGATATTCAAATGCTTGCCAGAAGCACATTAGTTAAATTCTTGAAAAAGTTAACAGTTCAAGGAGTGTAATATAAAGTACAAGATATAATGAGATGTAACAAGTGAGAACCATGAATAGCTATGTCGTAAGTTAAAGCAATATACAAGCTTATTTACAAGTCAAAGGAAAAATAATCACCCTTATATTCATGTAAAAGCTTTTTCCAAACCTCCCATTAACTCTGTGTTGATGCATGCTGCTGCCAGCTTTAAATAACTCAGCATTATTTTCACAGAACTGATTCACTTCCACTTGTGACCCTTCTCCCAGGTGGGCTACCAGAGAGGGCCCAGGGGCTTCCCTCTTAGTAGACCAAAACTGGCCATGACTGCACAACTTGCTCTGTGGCAAAAGCAATAACCTGCCAAATGGAAGCATGAACAATGAAAACAAAATAAACATTTACAGTGATCAAGGCAAATGAATGCAGCTGGGATTTTGGGTTCTGCAATGTTCTACAGGGACCACTTCGAAAAAAATTGGAAGGTTCCTGAAAGACCTATTTAAGGACTGAACCAACTCCACAACTGGTATTAGAGGAAACATAAGAATCTCAGAGCTTCGGGGGTTTGTTTGGTTTCTTGGTTGGGTTTTTTTTTTTTTTGTCTTTCTAGTGTTGTCTGCACTTCTTTCTCTGTGATAAGTCTGAATTTTGACATGTAACAAGAACTAATATTTTTTTGCAGTGGAATGAACTATAGAAATTACATATAGCTGAGCCAAGTGATTTAAAGAGACTAATCAAACAAAGTAAAGAAACAATGAAGAAGGATAGTGAGGCAGACAGTCAAGCAACATCAAGTTACTCTATAACCAGGTGTATTGTCTTAAAGAAGTTCATAAGGTAGTCACTTAGAACTTTGGGGGCTCCAAACATAAACAACCACCAGAGACACCGAATGAAGCCACTTGGAGACCTTATAAGGATATATATATGCTAATATAAGGATATGTATACATGCTAAGTGTTGGGAAATGTCATAAATATGTAACAGAAACGCAGGGAATGACAAATGAATAATTTGCATGCAGACATATAAGCCGTAGCGAAGATACCTCTATGTGCACTTCGGCAAACTGATTCCCGGGGCACCCGGCATGTTGTGATCATGCAGCGCATTGTAATAAAGAATGCCTGGCTTCTAAAACTCATAAATTGAGAATTGAGTGAGAATTGAGAATTTGAGGCAACACAGAGAGACTGTAGAAAGCATTATCACCTTAAATCAGCAACTTCAAAACTAGATGGCAGCAAAAAAAACAGTCGAAAAGAGTATGTAAAAGCAAAGCTCAAGGCCAAGAGCAGAATTTCAACCTGTGTCCTCGAGTACTCTGTGTGTCTTGAAGTCTTAGATCACTACAGCTATCTCACTGAAGGACCTTCAAAAAGCACTCTGTATATTCTGCTACACAAAAGAAAAGTTTTTAGTGCTACTCTCAATTTGAGCAAGTGGAATATCATATATACACCTTATATTTCCAAATAGACAGAGGTGAAAAATGGCTGCAGCACAGATGTGCTTGAAAGCAAACATGGTTAAATAAATGAAATAGAATATTCTATTTCAACACACCAGCTCACTCAATTCTCATCATCACTGATACACTATTTTACTGTATCAGTGAATCATGTGTAGCAAAAGGAATATACCCATCTCCTCGTTATTCTTCAAGGCAGCTCAGTTTGTCCAGATGTATCAGCCTTCTTGCTCCTTTTTCTCTACAGGGGACTGGCAGCATACTATTCCCTCTTTTTTTTTTTTTACCTTAACAGAGAGGCACTTTCAAAATAGTCCAAAATGATGGGCCCTGCCAGCAAAAAAGCCCACTATGGACAGATTGACCATTGCTGAAAGCTGGGGGAAAAGCACCAGGTGTGTCATGTGAGTCAGTTGAGCTGCTCAACATGCCACCAAAAAAATGTATAAAGATTTTATTCAAGAAAACTGTATTATTTGCAATTCATGAATTTATGATTTGCCTGCTTAAAGTTTTCGAGTAGCCCAATCAACATATTAATCAATACATCAAGACTCCTAGGCCTACCAATTTTGAGAGCAAAATTCTCACTTAGTTTCACCAGATCTTTGTTTTCACTTTACTGTGAAAGAGAAGACCTCAAAGAATATCACGTATTTTGCAAACCTCAGCATTTGGCAATTAGGTATGAACAAACACTCTCACAGTTCCCAAACAATTTATGAAAATCTGCATTAAGTGAAATAAATAATTCAGTTTGCATCAGTCCCAGTACAAACCACTTTATGAACCCTGATAAAGATACACAGACAGCACATGCCTAGACATGGTACATAAAACTAGGGTGAAGTGAACTGCTCTGCCCTCTGACTCTCAAACACTGTTGCACCATTGAACATGAGAAGCATTTTTTTGGCATCCACCCTTCTCTTCTCAGATTCTCTGAGACTTGAGCCTCAGCTTATGCATGTAGCTGAGGTCATACTTATAAAGGTGCCACAGAGGAGAGAAAACAATGCTGTCTCACACTCACCTGACTTCAGTGGCCCCACTGGCTCCAGCCATCAGAGCCTGACAGCTTGACATCTCCTAGCATTCTGATGGCTGAAAAGCACAATTCTTGCTCTCCCCCCTGACACTGCATGAACCACAGTGAGCTTATGAGAGAAAGCTGACAAGTTCAAAGTACCTTGATCAGAGTTTGAATAGTGTTTTCTGTAGCTCTAATGATTTTTACTTCTCACTAGAAGTCTTTCAGAGACCAAAGGAATGGTGCAGCATTTCTTGCTCTGAGAAGACCTTAGTTAATAGTTTTCCTCTATTACATATTCCCAACCCTCAGCATGAAAGGGATCTCAGGGACTTTGTTGGAAACTGAGACCATATTCTTCTTTTTACAGATATATCTCAGTTGCTGCCTTGACCACCCAAACACCAAATAGCTACAGGGTCATGTACAATGCAGTGGTGGAGAATGCAGTGCTGCCCAAATTCCCATTGGCATCAGGGGGATCAAACCCAGTGGAATTTCTGTGGGTCACAGTTGAGGGCTGATGCTCAACAGAACTGGTTCTCCCAGTTCAGGCAGTAATCTTTAATGCTACTGCTATTTACAGATGTGATCATTTGAACCTACATACTCTGTGACCATATTCTCTGGTCTAAATACAAAGACAGTGCTGAAAGAAATAGATTCACAACTATTTCTTTGGACATTTTTAGTCCTTTAGTCCATTTTAGTCCTTTTTTAGCCCTTCTTGAGCCCCTTTGGCTGATTTTCAGAAAATGTTTGAGTCACCTTGGTTTTTTGACCAAAGGATTTGAATAAATTTTAAAAACCCAAGAAAGAGTCTTCCTGGCAACCAAACCTCAGCTTCATCCACGCAATTATTTGAGCCAGAGTGCTTGCATGTTTGTATAATCAAGGAACAGAAAAAACATTATAAAATGTTTCTGATCAATAGTCTGTAGGCACAGAGCTCACAGCCACAGTGCTCAAACACTGAATATTCACCACCAATCAATAGAGCAAACATTTGAAAACATTTGTTAAAAAAAAAAAATCAAACACCTTAGTAAACCAGTCTGCTGCAAGTATACTTCTACTGCTAAAAGGAACATTTTTCTAAATCCTATTCTTTACAAACTATTCATTCCTTTCCAACTATATATTTAAGTTGCTTAAAACTTGCTGTAAATTACAGAAAAGTTCTGAATTTAATATTTCTTTTCAGATCATGAAAGAAAATGCTAGTTAGAAGACAATAATGAATATATAGATCTTAAAAGACAGGACATTTAGAAGAACTTTGACATTTGGACTATCATTTTTTTAAGCCAAGCCCTTATGACAGGAATCACCAGATCTGTGCTATTCATATAAGCATAGCAGTGGGTATGAGCAGGAATGATACCCAATTGTATTCGTATATTTTCCTATTCAAGCAAGATGTCTTCTTAGAATTTTAACCCAGGAGATGAAAACTTACTTTGCAAACAATATGTTAAGCACAATCAATTTGTACTCTGTTTCTGAAAAAAAAACCCATGTAAGAAGTCATATGTGGATAATGTAACCCCCCATTTCGCTTGAAACACTTAAAATATGGATATGAAGACTATCAAAGAGACAATTATCTTGCACGTAAACAATTTATTCATCTTGTTCAATGTATTTCAAAGGAAAAAAAAACACATTTACACTTCAGCACTACAATCCCTAGGGACATAAAGATGATTTAGATTAAAGATGATTTATACTTGTATAATGTTCAGCTGCACACATGCCTCAGTGTTCCTTTACTTTGCTGAGCCATACACTGTGGTGCACGGTTTACATTTTCACTGTTATGACTCCATCCAGGTGACAATCTAAAAGTATTTTTAAAACACAAATGAATTAATCCCTGCCAACTGAAGCGAGGAGAGATTCAGTGACCTCCTCAGGGAAATAAAATCCTGCCTTGATTCAACACTCAGGCTGCAGTCTGGCACATGGAAACTACTGGAGTCCAAAAGTTCACTGTACATTTTCAATAACATTCCTCTTTTCAGCCGTTGTCTTGCTAAGGTGATGCAAATAAATTAGAGTTTTAGCTGCAGAAATGAACTAGTTCATAAATCATGCAGCTGGGCCAGGACTCAGATCTCTCTATTCCTCCTAGATGTCACACCAGATTTTCTGATGTCTGTCAATTAGTTGGGACAGCAGAAGGACCTGTCATCCCAAGCTAAATATCACAAATAAAAATTAACAGCAAGCATTGCCCAACATTGTCACATCATTGCCCAACTAATACCAAAAAGGCTGGAACTAAATTGCAAAAAAAGAAATAATAGCTTTGCCGTAGGAACAGCAAATGCCCTTATGAGATGTGGCATGCAAACCTAATCCATCATTTCTTCTTCTAAGCTAAATGGACAGTTAGAAGACCTAAGGGTTAAAACCACTAATGCAAATCAAAACTCAACACACTGCCTTTCCGAGAAAGCATATTCTTTTCTCCCCTTCTCTCCAAAGAATTTTAAAAAGAATTTAAAGAGACATTGATAGCCAATTGAAAACAAGACAGAACTTTTATTTCTTTGTGTACTTTTGCAAGTGCCACTTTGAAATGCTCACGTAGGCAGAAGGGAAGAACACCACTACATAAAAAAATATAGTATTATCTCTTCAGACAATAACTAATGGGGTTATTGCAGGACTAGGGAAACTATCAGTTCTCAGAGTGCTTTCGTTTATCAGTTTGTTTTCAGCCATTTGTTGCAAAGGCATATTATTCAAATAATAAAATATTGAAAATACATTGAAGGACATGCAGCTAAAAGGTAAGATTAACTGAAGGAGACAATATTAACTGTTCTCAAGTATCCACTGCTTCAGTACACAGCTCATTCTTCACAGCTGCACTGCAGCAAAAATACAGGAATTCACTTATCTCTGAGCTATGTATTCATTCTATTTTTTTTTAAGAGAAGATTAATTCCATATCAAGGAATGTCAATTTCTCCCGACTTGCAGAGATTATAAGGGGCGTTGGTATGCACAGTGCATCTTGAAAGATTCTCTTTTCTACAGAGGTGAGAGACCAGAGTATCAAAGTTTCTCATTCACCTCTTAGATTAAGTTGTTTTCAGCATTATGTTTAAAACCTTTAAGCTTCAAGGCTTGATAAAGCATTAATGCATTGCTAGAGCAGGTGGCCTGGTGCTTGAGAATGAACACTGGAGTGAATAATGTGGTGTTAGAGATCAAGGTGGAGATTTCAACAGAAACTGAGCATATTTACCTCATCACATATTGAAACCATCTCTTCCCACTTAGTTGCTTTTATCTATTTCCATATATACAACGTGTTTATGAGACAATGTGGGATATGCCCCCAGATCAGAAAACAGACATAACTATTAACTTGAATGCAACCGGAAAATATACACAAACTGAGAATATGACCTCTATCTTCAGTGAAGTGACTCAAGTCTCTCCAAATGAAAGAACACGGTGTCTGAGAGGATAGTTTGCTTAGCAGCAGGAAGCCAATTAGAACAGATTTGAAAGGTCAGATTATCCAACCCTTTGTGATTTTACACTGAAATCTGCAGAATTATTTACATAGATGGATAGAAGGAGCTTTGCAATGATGTAAGATCATTTTAAAACCCATGCTCTTTCTAGT
>JAWWLV010000121.1:10095619-10113814 GCA_035041135.1 Platyrinchus mystaceus | reverse complement strand
AATAGTCTCTCTTCATTCCAGAACTCATTTATGTTTATGACATATTATAGCTGTTCCTTAAAGCAGCTACAATGTATTTATCAACAGAAACCTTGAGTTTATTCAGATATATGCAGAGAAGTGTGATATTTTCTGCTCCCTTTTCTTTACAAGCATAGCTGGATTTCTCTTTTCTCTGAGCCCTCTGGCATGATGTAGGATCAATGGCAGGTTTTGGCTTTGGATGAGGCCCACGGGGCACAGTCTGCCCTATTGTCACATCATTGGTTAAACGGTTCTTGGAAAAATAAAAATCAGCCTAATCTTTCATAACGTATTTTTAATATTTTTATCCCATCTTCTTAATTTTGAGTTCTGTAATTCCTCACAGAAAACCAGGTAATATAAAATCTGACATCTTGGACATGCAGGAGTCATGTTGTCCCTTGTCTTGTGACTTATGTCTGCAAGATTCTTGGCCACTTTCTACTGATGGAGAAAGTTCTTGTAAGGCCAGAAAAAGCTTCAGGAAACTTGAAGACTGCTTTCAAGGCTGCTCTGCTATGGCACGATATCCTGAGATCAGGCTGCTATGAGAAGACCTGCAAGAAGTCTTTCCCTGCATACAGAGTTGTCACCCTTGCTCCTGTCTTGCTTTCCCTTGCAGAACAGCCCTGTCCTTTAGCTCCCTGTCTCCTGCTCTATGACTTCTCAGGAATGCTGGTAGCTTCTTATGCCCTGTCTTATCCACCCTAATTAACTTGAGACAGCTGACAATGACATAACACACTCTACATCCAGGAGGACAGGTCATCTCTAGCAGAGTAGATATAACTGTGGAGACTTTTTGAACTTGTTAACTACACGTGAAGAAAAAAAAATGTAACTTTGAACAAAACTAACCCTGAAACAGTCAAGGAAAATGAACTTTATTTGAGGTGTTGTACTGGGTTTGCGTGGCAAGTTTTGGTAGTAGGGGGCTTTAGGGATGGCTCCTCTGAAGAGCTGCTGGAAGCATGGCCAACAGAGCTGACTCCAGACAGCTTCAAGACAGACCTCCTGCCAGCCAAAACCAAGCCAATCAGTGATGGTGTTAACACCTCTGTGATAATGTATTTAAGAAGGAAAAAAAAAGTTATTGCGCAGAAGTAATTGAAGCCAGAGAAGAGCATGAGAGAAACCCCTTTGGATAGTATATTGATACCATACAGTTAACATATGATGCAGGGGCACCTTGAATTACTTTTCTCCACATGGGATACGTGCAAAGGACATCATCTGGATTGCTGAAGATGTGATCATCGTATAATTTATGGTAAATGATGTCCAACACTGCCAATTCCCTCAGGTACTGGATGCCTCCCTCTGCAGTAGTCCACTTTCTTGGGGAGCTCATTAGATCTTCCTTGAATGGGTGCCTCTCTTTCACACTTAAGATGAGTCGTCTCCAAAAACTCCAAATGTTTGTCTCTCTCTTCCAATTCTTTTTTCGATTTCACGATCTCTGGCGATAGATCCTAGTTGCTGTGCTTCATGACCTTTTAACTGGTGACTACTAGCCCAGTTATCCCAGCATCAGAGCAGCCAAGTAAGAATTCATTCACCAGGCTGGCGGCCGTAATCTCTCTGTAAATCCCAAAGTTCTGATGGACTCAGGGACCGGATAACTTTGCTTTCCTCTCTGACTTCCTCTCCGCTTAGTTGAACTCTCTCTAATGGAGTAGTGACTCCTGAGACTCCTGGTTTTGCCTCCTCTCCTTCTCCTGTTGATCCTTCTGTTGTTCCTTCTCCTTCTTCTCCTCCTTCTCCTTCTTCTTCTCCTTCTTCTTCTTCCTCCTTTACTAATCACCAAGGTAGGCCTGTAGGTCCTGTAGTCCTGTAGTCTTCTTTTTCGCTACAGGGGCAATAACGACTTCAGGCATTACAGTTTGGGTCTTTGCCTCAGTCATAGTCTTCTGAAAGTATTGAACTGCAGCTCGATAAGCACAGGCCAGGCCCCAGTACAGGCCGAGAAGTTGTTGGTTTTGATCAGAGCAGGCAAGACACCCATCCATTAAACAACGTGTCAGTTTGTTAGGGTTGAATATTTTTTCGTGTGTGAAGTCCCAGGCAATGGGGGTGTTAAATGCCCTAAGAACCTGCCCAAATTCATCCATATTCCCTGCCACCCAGAAACTGGACCCCTTAAGGCACATCCCAGTAAGTTCTCTTGAGGTTTTTTTTGTCCTGCAAAAAGGCAACAAAGATAATACTACATTCCCCAATCCCCATAATGTTCTAATAGCGTTGGTTTACAGTAACACCATTGTCAGACAGCTCACGTAAGGGTTAGTGAGAACCATTGGTGCTTTTTTTATAAAGCCATCTATGTCAAAATCAAGAAGGGAAAGAAGATTGTATCCCTCCCCCTGGTAGTCTTTCAAAGGATAGGTCCCACAGCTCACAAAGATTGTTAATAAAAAAAACAGGTAGAAGAATAGTCTGGGCGTAAGGCCATGTTTATATTAGTATGTTCCAGAATTAGCAAAACAAACAGATGAGCAGAGCAATGTTTATATAAACTACCTCTCTTGGCAGCGTTCCCGGGTTTCAGCACCAAAAACTGTAGTGGTTTGACCTTGGCTGGACACCAGGTGTCCACACAAACCACCCAAACCTCCCCCAGAGGGAAATGGAAGAGGAGAAAAAAAAACATAAAACCAAAACTCGCTAAGAAAAAGGCAGTTTATATTTATATATTTACACAGTGAAGGGAAAAAAAAACAACAAAAAAAACAACAACAAAAACAAAAACAACCAACCAAAACTAATGCACTACAAATACAGCAAAAAGAACCAACAGCAAAATGTACTTCCCCACACAAAGAGGAGCGTCCCTTCCCCTGAGACAACAGCTGTCCCCAGCTGTCCATTTGGCTGGCTATCCTAGAAGAAGAAGAAGAGAACTTCCTCCTCTTCTTTCTCTTTTATATCTGAGCTGACATAACATGGTATGGAATATCTATTTGGTCAGTATGAGTCAGGTGAGATAGTCTACTTCCCCAACCAGGAAGAGGAAATTTTGTTTGACTAAACAAACCCACTACACCAGCATGGAAAGCAACCTCCTAATTAAACAGGTTAATCTCTCCCTCCTATTTACGTAAAGAAAGAAAATGGCAATCAAGATATAACCTTACTGCTGAAGGAAGCAAATGCCAGCATCTCCAGTTTCTCAGAGTAAAATCCAGGGATGACAAATACTGTGAAAAACTGATTTACTTTTGCTTTTTAACAAAGTGTATGTATATGTAGCATGTGGGCCTGAAGACAAGCTTTTTCTTCCAGTCATTTTCCTAGCAACATCTGCTGGCTTTTCATCTGCTATTTGTGCATGCAGCCTACTTACTCACATTATGTCCTGTAAATAATGCATATCTTTCTATTTATTTTCTCTGAGCTGGCTGAAATGGGTTTTCTTGAGTAAGCAGCATCCATTTATGCTGCAATAAAATTTAACGCGTATTTCTGATACTATTCTGCATCTAAAGAAAGTTGTGCAGAATGGAGTTTTATTTCAGGTAAATCAAGAATCATAGAATCACTTAGGTGAGAAAAGATCTCTAAGATCATCGAGTGAGTCCAACTGTTAACCCAGCACTGCCAAGTCCACCACTAAACCATGTCCATAAGTACCACATCTGCTTGTGTTTTAAATACCTCGAAGGATGGTGACTTAACCACTGCCCTGGTTTCAATGCTTGATGACACTTTCAGTGAAGAAAGTTTTCCTTATATCCAACCTAAACCTCCCCTGGCACAACCTGAGGCTATTTTGCTTGTTATGTGGGAGAAGAGACAAACCCTGCCTTGCTACAAACTCCTATGAGGAAGTTGTAGAGACCAAAAAAGTCCCCCTGAGCCCCTTTTTTTCTAGGCTAAAGAACCCTAGTATTCTCAGCTGCTCCTCATAAGACTTGTGCTCTAGACAACTTAAAATAAAATTGATAGAAGTGGGGGTGGACGGATGGGGAGAAAGCTTTTAAATCTCAACAATCTTAAGCCATAACTGTCTGAGTGGTCAGGAAAAGTGATCCAAGACTGGCAGTCTGTAAAGAGTGTGGAAGGGAAAGCAAGACTGGCTAAATCCAAAGGAATAATATCCATCTCATGCTTTCCCACTGGCTTCAATTAACCAGTCAAAGACTATCAAAAGCAGTATGAAAATGAAACTACAGCCTTGGATTTAATAGGTTTTAGATCAAGCTCAAAATGCTTAAAACGTGGCTGTAGGTCACAGCTCCATATTCTGTTCCCAGCTCTGTTAATCACCAGCAAGGAAACTGGCCTGTCTTTCTTTGCTTTTGCTTTCTTCGGGGCTTCCAAGGGGGCCTTCCATATCTAACCTCAGTCTCTAAAGTATAACAAAATTCTTGAGGGAGAAAACCATATAAACTCAAAGTGGTCATGTTTGTTTGGGAGTTTATAGTAAGTCTATTCAGTACATACTGCTCACACAGATGTGTGGTATGGGAGATGGAATTTGGTATGTAGGAATAGAGAATTTGATATGTAGGAGAGAGTATCCACAGACTGAAGAGTTCCTCAAATTAAAATGTGTTTATCAAAGAAGGATCAGCCTATTTTTTTCACATAAATTCTCTGGGTACTTTTTGCTTTAAGGTATCTTCTTTAAATATATCAAGACTCCATTTATAACAGGCCTGACAAATAACACTGTGTTTCAGATTTCACATTTCTTTCCTTTTTTTTCTTCTTCTTCCTAACCAGTTCTTCGATCTGCATTTAAAAATAAAAAAGCCTCAACATTCAAACACTGGTTTCAAACAGCTGACAGTCTAGTAGATTAAAACATGGTGAAACTGCATTATCATACCTCTTACAGGTCTTTCTCTGGACTAGTGAAATTCATTGCAATAAAATATGTCTCATAGCCTAACTGAATGCATCTCTCATGCATTTACATAAGAGAAAAACTTTTTTAACTTTCAAGGAAAAGAAATCCTTTTTATTTAGATTTCCCAAGTCTGATTTGAGCTCCTCCCCACAAGCATCTCAGTCTGAATCAGAAGAAGGATAGAACTAGAATGAATTAAACTATAAGTGCATTTCTGAGCAGTTTTACTCTAGCACATATTTTGCTACAAAGCACTTCAGCAGGTGTTTGAATTCAAGTCTTAAAACAGCCTCAGTAATAATCAAGAGTAGCATTCATAGGCTTAAAGGGAACCACAAAGTCAAGTTAGTACCAGAGGACAGTGTGAGTGGCCTCTGTGTACGTTGCAAGCAGGTGAATGATTTGCTATGCCTGGTGGCAGAGCTCAAAGAAGAGGTAGAGAGGTTAAGAAGCACTAAGGAAAGTGAAAGGGAAATTGACTGATGGAGTTGTACCCTCTCAACCCCAAAAGAAGTCCAGCAGGAGACTGTGAAGCCCTGCCCCTCCTGCCATCAGGCAGATTGTGCAAACCAAGTAGATGGGGGTGAATGGAAACAGGTCCCTGACCAGAGAGGTAAAAGAATCCCCTCCTGACCCCCATCACCTCCCCGGGTGCCCTTAAAGAACAGATATGAGGCCCTGGACCCAGAGAATCAGGTAGAGGACGGTCAAGAGGAAGATCTGTCTGGAGGATCTCCTGGTTGCACTCTGTCTACCAGATGGATTGCAACCACAACTATAAAGAAAAAAAAAGGGTAGTTGTAGTTGGTGACTCCCTTCTGAGGGAAACTGAGGACCCTATATGTTGACCGGACCCATCCCAGGCAACTATCAGTAAGACAAGAGGGCATGGTCTTAAGCTCTGCCAGGGAAGGTTTAGGTTGGATATGAGGAAGAAATTCTTTACAGAGAGGGTAATCAGGCATTGGAATGGGCTGCCCAGGGAAGTGGTGGATTCACCATCCCTGGAGGTTTTTAAGATGAGACTGGATGTAGCACTTAGTGCCATGGTCTAGTAACCATGGTGGTAGCGGATCAAGGGTTGGACTTGAAGATTTCAGAGGTCCTTTCCAACCCGTCTGATTCTATGATTCTAAGTGCTTTGCTGAATGAGGTTCTTGGTGAAATTGGTACATTTAAATTGTTTTAAAGTACTTGAAATTTATTTTACACACTGCTGAGAATCTCACACACTCTTAAGATTATTATTACACTGTGCAGTGTATAGAAACAGTAAAACAATCCCTGACCAAAGGTCTGGCAGTCTAATTAAACAAAAGAAGAAAGAAAAAAAAAAAAGAGTAGGAAATAAAAATGGAATAAAACCCAAGATATCTGATCTCTAGGTTACCAAAAAAACCATATTGTCTGCTTGTGCTGGTTTTAAAACTCAGCTGGAAAGCTAAGACCACTCAAATCACCCTCTTTTGATAGTGGGGGAAATAATACTAAGAGAGATTACAAGTTGGAGTCACAATTTACTGAAGAAATCGCAATAAACACAACAATAATAAAGGATTGTACAAAAGAGAGAATGGTTTACCCACAAAAAGGGTATCCACCACTGAACAAACAAAAGTGCTCCCCAAAGAGACCACCTGGCATGGTTTCCCCAGACAGAGGCAAGATGTCACCTAGCCCCCAGGAACAAATACAAGATGGTGCCCATTCCCATGCTCCACACCATGTGGATCATCCTGCAGTACCCAGGAAAAACAGAGGCAGCACACTGGAGAGGCTTTCTGCAACTCAGAACTTCCCCCCAAGCCCAGAAAACAGTGGAAAACAGGGACAAAACCTCATCTGCACTGGGGATGGGTCCCATGTGGCAGCTGGCGCCAGTGGCAAGCTGCTCCCTCTCCGTGGTGGCAAAAGTGGCAGTGGCAGTGCCAGCAGTGGCGCAGCATGGTCTGGGGCGGCTCCCTCTCTTCTCAGGGTGGTGGTGGCTTTGGCTGGGCTCCACTGCTGCTGTCGTTTCAGCGCCAGTCAGTCACAGGGTTTTTTTGTTTTTTGCTGCCGTCTGCTTCAGCAACAAAAAGATCCATAGTGTCAGAGAAAACAAGAGGGAGAACCCGTGGACAGGTGAAGGGACCGAATCTGCCAGAGCTGATGGGAAGCAGTCCTTCTGCTGAAGCAAGAAAGCCAAAATGATGAATTCCCAGGTTCCATCACTCAGTTTTACCTGCTGAAAACCGTAGCCCTTTCTGTGACATGTATGGTGTGAAATAAAGAACATTAAAACTCTGCATCCTATCTCTGTACCCAGGACACTCCTCGGGAAAACTTTGCTGGTTATTCTAACATTTTATGGGTAGGCACAACATACAGACAGTGCTAATTTAGATTTCTCAGAGTCTCCTAAATGATTCCTTAAAATCGGGTCCCAATGTTCCTCTGAGAAATGTAAGGCTTTGAAATAATTCTATTTCATCTCTACTTAAAAACAATCAAAATATCAATATACCTCTACATTATACTCTAGGCAAGAGTTTTTCAATTTTTTTTTAAAGTATTTTAAAGTAAAGGAAGCAGATGAACCAAAAAAAACCAAAACACATAAGCCTACAAGTTAAATACTTACACTAAAATACAAGCTTGAGAATCTTGATTAAATATTTAAAAGCTATTTTATATATATATACTTATGATTTTACATTGAAAATAAAAATATAATATATTACAGGAATAATAATAGGATATTCATAGAAATTTTGGAATAACTTTTGATAAATAAACTGTGTCATCTTGTACTAAGATTCAGTATAATCATTTGGAATATCCCGAAAAAGAAAATGACAACCTGGAAACTTCTGGCAATTTTCAGAAATATCTTGCAATGCCTAACAAATTCTTCACAACTAAAATGAGGCTGCTCACCTATAAAGTCAAGCAGAATGGTCTTTACAGGCTTCCTGATACTCTAACCATATCTTTCACGGAGGAAAATTAATTTGCCAGAGAGAAGACCACTAGACAAAAAAAATGCTTTGTTCAGTGAGTACTTCATAGTTACTGACAATGTCAGTCATTTATCTCTTGCCAGAAAAAGTGAATCATGTCAAGACATTCCAAGATCAACAGCATCCATTTCTACCCGGCAGTAAAAGATAGCTCTTCATTACTCGTGAGGTTTAATAAGCACTGCAATGTTTGCTCCCATCTCTTGGACAGATTCCAGTTCAGGTAAATGCCTCCTGCCTCCCCAAGTTCTCTTTGCAATTCCCTTAGGTCAGACACTCTTCAGTCTGCTCTAAGCTGCCCATGCACTGTTAAACATTAGAAGTGACTATTCTGAATGAATTAATTACAGAGTGAGCCAAAATCTCCAGTTTTCTCAGACTAGAATTCACAAAATGCCTGCATGTGATATGAAATGTAACTGAAATTTTTAGTAGAGCACACTGGCATCCATGAAGAAGGTTTCTAAATATTACTGGACCAATCAGTATGTTTTAATTAATCCTGAATTATTTGAATGGATTCTTTATTGTGTGCTCAGGAGTTTTGTTGGCTTGCAGACTGAGGCCAGCCAGGAATCATGATCAAAATTAAATGTGTTACACTTAAGTGTTATTTCACTGAGATATCAGTGAGATGGCCTATGAGCCCCAAAGCATGTACTTGCCTTCTAAAAAAGATGACGAAATTGTGCATTTTTCTCTTCTCTGCCAAAACATGGTGGAAGGGGGAGAGGACCAGAATATGCCAGAATGTTCTGTTGTAAAGCACCAAATTCATCCCATTTCTGGCCAGCTGCTAACGTTTCACCATGTATTTCCATGACCTCTTCCTTCTAGAATATTACATTCATAACACTCAAGGCCAGTGCTACAACTCCATTGGAATTCCCTTTGAAATTAAAAAAAAAAAAAAAGGAGAGAAGATGGATAGTTAAGTGGAAAGAACTACCAGTTAACTTTTACTAGACCTGTGTGGCCTGTTCCTTTTGGCTATGGAAAGTGTATTTCCCAATTGTGAAAATTCAAGATATACCCCTAGAAGTCTGCATCTCCAATATACATAATCCTGAAAGACAATGGAATCTTAAAGTAACTAGATAAGCTGTAGGCAGCAGCAATGTTCATTATTACTTTTCTTATTTATTCCTTGAAACATTCAACTACATGTCAACTACTCTGCCTATTGATTAAATTTCACTCCTTGCTTCCACATACAAGTATGTAAGGGAAATTCATACCTAGTGAAGCAGATCCTGTCATTTACACTCCCTTTACATTGCAATCCCAAATTATTTTTCCTTTTTGAATTGTCTGCTGTCTTTGTGTTGGTTTTTGTTAATTTGAGCATTTTGATAATAAAACATCAATAAAAACTTCTAAAAAAATTCAAGTGCTATACAGACACCAGAATAAGTTTCTCTTACCAGTAAAACAGATGGAGAAAAAACTACTTTCATTGGTAAACAGAATATGCTAAGCTCCAGTTTCATATTTGGTTTAGTCATGAGGACATGCGCTTAATCCACAATACACCATCATGAATTTTTTATTATTTCATTTCAAGGTTATCAATATGCAAGTCCTTTTCCTTTTAGGTCATACTTTTATTAGTTTTTCAATCCCTTTGCAACTTCCAGTGTTCAGGTTCTATAGAGACACCATCTCTCAGGGCAACAAACATTTCTGGAGAGTTGTAGAGGGGAATCGCAAATAGTATATGGACGTTTCCTTTTGATGATGAACAGTCATCTGCGACAGTCCCTCACTGAATGGAATTAGCATGCATCTTGTTTTCCTACAGAATTAATGAATTTATGAATTAACGGACAAGGCAATCCAATCAGGTCATCATTACATCAACTGTGTGACACATCGCAAAAGCAGCTCCAGAAGCCATGACAAGAGTTACCTCATTTGCCTGCAGTTTCTGCCAAGAAGTAAATATAGCCACTGGTAAATATCTTCCATTGTCTAGTATCTGGGTGCTTGGATTTCTATTTGAATACAAAGAAGTAGGACAATAGAAACAATTTCTGAACAAAATTGTTTAACTATGTCAAATGTAGCTTAAAGAAAATCAGATATAGGCCCCCAGAAAGCGAGGAATAAAATCAAGCACATCTTTCTAGAACCTCAAAAGCAGGCCAAGAGCTCAATTCTTCATCACTTCATGCAAAAATCCTTGAAGAATGTGTTCCTTTTATACTGGCAACCTGTTATGACACAAATGGCATTTATTTCCTTCAATAACAAAGATGTTCAGTTCAAGATAAGATCTGAAGCTGCTCTGGAAGTGCTGAAACTCCTCAAATTCAGGGCTCATCTTAAAAACAGGAAGATGCTCACCAAGTAGTTTTCAAAGTAATAGCAGGAGATAAGTATAAAACTCCTTTTAAACTGTGCCCATCTGAAATTGTACTATAAATAATTTTGAAACACAAACAATAGCAACCAAAAAATGCTTTTCACTAGAGAACAAGACAGGCTTTGAATGTGACATCCAGATTGAGGTATCTTGGCACAGTTCCCAGCTCCAACAACTCTATTACAGTGACATCTGGGAAAACCATGTGATAGTCTGATCACCCCCTCTTCTCACAAACAAGAATATCCAAAATCTTCTTTCTTGTCATTTTACTCTAGAATATAAACCCTTCATGTCCAGAAATGCCTAGCAATGTAGAGATGCACACCTAACCTAATAATGCTCCCTTTGCTGCTGGATGGCAGATGCAATAGAAATAATAAATAGTTACCATGCATGTCAGATAGCATGAAAACAGAAACAGACTGGCTTATGACTGAAGCTCCTCAAAGTGAATTTAAATCATTTCAGCAGTGATTATGAGACACTACATTTTTTTGTATTTTTTCTGATATCTATTCGACATCACTAATTCACTTAATTTCTTCCCATCACAATGGAAGAAATAATTGCCAACAAATAATTAACTCAAAAAGAAATTAAACTTTCCCCTCCACCTCTTGTGTTTACCAAGCTTAAACTAACAAAACATCCAGAATAAACCACCTGTTTTCTAATTATAAACAAATATGTTTCCATCAGTAAGATCCAGCTTTCACCTATAGAGGTGAACTCCTGCACTGAGGACAACACCACAGGCATTGATAAAGCCTTTTACAGATGGAGTTCATCTGCTCCACAGGTTTAAAACCTGGTGCATGAAACTTAAAGGAAGGAGGGAAAAAAGGCAGATAAAGTTACAGGGTTACAGAAATGCAAACATGTTTCTCCAAGTGCATGATCAAGACATAGAACCATAGAATTGCTAAGGTTAAAAAAGCCCTCTAGAATCAGTGAGTCCAATCATTAACACAGCACCACCATGTTCACCACTAAATCATGTGCCACATCCATAGCCCTAAGTGCATACCTGAGCTGCAACTTGCCTTTGGTCACTTTCCAGAAAGTACATAAACATCTTAAAAGATAGATGATGCATTGCTACTCTGTACAGATGTAATGCCCAGAAGTGCAGCAGCTCCTTTCCAGGAACAAGAAGAAAATACTAGGACAATAAGATTTCACAGAAAGGAGAAGGGTTTGTTATTTTTTGCCTTGTTTTTTGGATTTTTTGGGGTGTGGGTGTTTTGTTTTTTGGTTTTTGGGTGGGTTTTGGGTTTTTTGTTTGGGTTTTTTCTGCCATTTAGGCATTGGCTCTGCCTGCAGAGCCCCTTGTGCTAATCACTGTGTTCCAGCTGGACCAAAGGACTCTCATAAACTACATTCAAAATGAAACCAGCACAGGTCTGGGAATTGCAAGGCTTTCTCTGGTAATAGTAGGGCATATCTAGTCTGGACTGCTGTATTATCCCCTATGGCTGTTTAATGCTCTTTTTTGTTTTGTTTTAAAGTTATTGGGTTTTTAATAAAACTAGAACAAGAAAAATCTTGACTTTCCAAGACAGGAAGGGTTTCTAACCATGTGATATTGTTTTCTCTTGCCTATGTATTTATCAGACATGATATAATCATAGAATCATAAAATATACTGAGTTTGGAGCACCCATAAGGATCATTGAATCCAACTCCTGGCCCACGCAGGACAACCCAAGAATCACACCATGTTCCTGAAAGCGTTGTCCAAATGCTTCTTGAACTCTGTCAGGCTTCATGCTGTGATCATGTCCCTGGGGAGCCTATTCCGGTGTTCAACCACCCCTGCACGAAAAACCTTTTCCTGATATCCAACTTAAACCTCCCCTGTCTCAGCTTCATGCCATTTCCTTGAGTCATGTCAGTGGTCATGAGAGTGCAAAGATCAGTACCTGCCCCTGTGCTTCCCCCTGCGAGGACGTTGCAGACTGCTATGAGGTCTCCCCTCAGTCTCCTCTTCTCCAGGCTGAACAAACCAAGAGACCTCAGCCGCTGCTCATAAGGCTTCCCCTCCAGAACTTCACCGTCCTCATTGCCCTCCTTTGGACACTCTCTATCAGCTGAATGTCTTTTTTTCATTTTGTGGTGCCCAAAACTGCAGAAAGGACTCAAGGTGAGCCCACACCAATGAAGAGTAGAGTGAGACAATCACCTCCTCTGACCGGTGGGCGATGCTGTACCCCAGGACACTGTTGGCCCTTCTGGGTGCCAAGGCAGGGTAAGTCACACGGCAGCCACATAGGATATGAAAAGCAGAAAATGTGGCATGCCAGAAACAGGGGAACTAAGCACAACAGAAATTCTTACACACACATTTCTGTCTTTCTCTGGTAGGAGACCTGCAGTTTTCTGGAAGGTTTGGGAAGTGTGGGAGCTGTTTGTTTTCAGCCTTTCTCAACCCATTGCCATGAATAGTGAGATTAAAAATTGTTCTGCAAATGTGCTGGATAAAAATACTCTGCATGTATTTGAGAGGATTTCAAGTCCTCTCTGTGTCACAAGTAACAACCCTTTTAATCATTAACACTTCTTTTTAGTCAATTACAAGTACGTATAAATAGCACCAAAAAAAATATATAACCACAGATATTGAATGATAAACCAGACAGACTTGAAAAAGTATTGATTTGCTACAGCTGCATTGCTGTTATGGGGTTGTCTCTCATAGATTCCAGCAGGAATAAAATGCAAAAATTGTCCCCAAAGAAAGACATTTAGCCTCCACTGTAAAAATAAGGTTTGTTTTAAACAGACTTCAATCTGAGCACTTAAGATTTAGAAGGATACAGACATAGAATGAGTATACTAATACATCACTTGAAAGGCATAACTCAAGAACAGAACAGCAGAATAAGATGGAAGGAGCAGGTGAAGTCAGTGGGTTCAGAAGCACTACAGAGTCACCCAGACACCACTGCACAGCTGGCAAAGTTGTGATGGTTCGGACCTGGCTCCCTGCCAAATGCCCAAACTCACAGTATCAACCCCTTCCTCCTCCCTTCTTCCCTTAGGGTAAAGGAAAAAACCTATAAAAATTGAAGAACCCAAAATCAACCAAATTATTTTAAAATGTATATTTTTACATATATTACAGTTATATACAATTAAAATACTATGTACACAGCGAAAGGAATCCAGACACTTTTTCCTAATTATTATTAATTATTATTATTATTAATTATTATTATTTTTCCTAATCTTTTCTGTCTAAAAAATAAAAATTCTCAAAACTTATACTATTTACACTAGGAAGTGAACCAGCAAGATTTAGGATACCCACTGCCACTTGAAGGAGATGCAAAACTACATTTAGATAATATTTACTATATGTACTGTTTCTATTGATTATGGCAACACACAGTGAGAGCTTTATGAGGTAGAACTGAATTTGCCTTGCAATATACTGAATACTGATCATATTGTGTAAATACTGCTGCACTGTGCCCTTTCCTACGAGATGAAAACACACTCTTTTAATCTCGCAAGAGGTAATAAAGATTATGAAGCTCAGAAACCTGAATGCTTTGCATCTATCCCTCTTTGCTTCAGAGCACACTCACACTGTTGTCTGGCAGCCATTTAACTTTGGTGGCCCTTGGGAGAGAAATTATTACTTCACTCTGAAAAAATGGACATATAAAGGTTCTAGAACCTTTAATATACTGCAGTGTGAAAAATACTTTAAGGTTACTGTTAACTTTTTTAACTGGTTTTGTGAATTTTATGTTTTCCATCTGACCATATTGCTACAGTGACTGCACATTATGGAATGCTCCTGTCAGCAAGGGTTGATGTGCACTAGGGCGAGGCTTTATTTAAATTTAGTGCACTGAGACTTTATATTAAAGGCACCTTAGTGGAGAGGCACTCGTCAGAGTTACACAGACTCTTCAGTGAGCAAGTGGGAAAAAACATAGTTTGTATACACTTTGGTCCAAGTGCCTGAGGCTCTGTGATACTCATCTCTGAATTAGCATATGAAGTCAGATAAGAAACACAAAATTCAAACACACTCCAATTCCAGGATGCACAAATCTTTCTGATAACCAGCTACCTGGGCCAGGTTTGTTTGTTTAAGTGCATTATCTTCATACGCAAACTGAGACCATTAAGAAAGAGAAATCTTAACACTTTCTCAAGAATTTTCAGAAATCATTTTTATTATGTATATCTTAGATAATCCGGGAAGAGGTTTACAAGCAATTTATTGTATATCTAAAATTACCTTGTTGTAGAGATCACAAAACACCAAGGGAAAAAAAAGGAGAAATTATAGTAAACATGAAAAACATCCTCATTACACTCTGTAAAACCTTATTGTCTGACAAAAGGGGTTACTTGAAAATTTTTCACATAGACCTGTTACAGTTTTTAGTGGGAAGTGGATTATGCCTACTACATTTGATCAGCTGGTTGTTTGGGGAGCTCGTAGAAGCCATAGTGACTCGCTACCTCTGAGGCACTCCAGGGAGAAATGCAGAACTAACAGCAAGAGAAAATGACTGTGCTGCCCTTTGCAAGATGGGATGGTTGGACAAATGAAGGCAATTTATCACACACACACCTAAACACACACCTAGGACCTTAAGCCATACTTTGTTTCTCATTGGCTGCCGTTTCCTCCCATTCCTCATGCAGCTGCTGGGCATTTCCTGGGAAGCTCCACACCTGCACCAACTTCGTTCAGAATTCCCATCTCATATCTCATCCTGTCTCTTCTCCTCCTAAATATCTTTAGTTTCATCTCTGCAGTTTCTTAGGTCATTAACCCCACTGACTCCTGCCTATACTTTATCCCTCTCCATCATCAGCCCTTCTCGTACTCCACAGCACTTCATTAGTGCACTTGCTCAAAAGCAACAAATACCCAGTAATACTTTTTGCTTCTATCTAAGGTTTAATTTTCTCTCTTTGTATCTGATTTTCATAGACAGATGCACCCTTTTCTCCACATTTGTCCTGACTTGTCAGTGTATTCAACCAAAATTTGGTCTGTGCAATGTTAACCGAACTAACAAAAAGACAATAATTATCGAGTTTTACTTCCATAACCATCATCATACTCCCTTCTGTATGTCCCCAAGCAGATTATTTATTTTACTGCCTAGATCTGTGTCCCTCCAGCTTTTTCCTTTATTTTCTTTTAATCATGTCACTAGTAATTTCTGTCTCGTTTACTGTCTGAATCCTGTAAAATTTTTAAATACTTGAAATCTTACAATCCAACAGGTGCCTGAGAACCCAGAACAGGGTCAGTACTTTCCAAGAATGAACACCGAGTTCACTTTCATATCCTTTCTCTTCTAGAAGTCATTAGAAGTTTTCATCATAGGTTGCAAAATTAAGACTAGGACCAGTCCTAGAGGTTGCATCTTAACTAGATGTGCCCTAACCATATCCTGAATTTATGGTAGATGTGAACCACCACTGCTTTTCCATTCCTGGGGAACGAATGGGAAGTACTAGTTGTCAGGAGGACATGATTTTGGGTCACACCAACATGCAAGTTAGTTTAGATGCAGTATATATCAAAGGTTTCATGTTTCTTTTGGATTAATAGATCATCATGACATTAACCAGTCCTTCAGGCATACCTCTCAGTATGTACATACATCACAAACTATGAGGCCATGAAAAGAACATTCATAAGATATTACAGTGAATGCAAGATCCTTCAAACTGTTGTTTTCTCCCTTGCTATGTCTGATTTGACTGATTCAGGCTCTGAACTTGCTCCAGGATTAGTGAGCTCTTCTGTAGCCCTATACTGGAACTTAGCAGAGAAATACATCAGCTTAAGGAATATAAAGCTTTAAATAATCATATTTTTAGGAAAAAATTATAGAGTATCTCATAGATTTAAAATTGCTTAGAAATGGTAAGCACAGACTATTAACATAAGTCAGCTAAGTGGTACTTTTTTGACCTCCTTCACAGCGAACAAGATATTTTAAAGAGGGGTATCTCATGACCAGTAGTCATGAACCCTAAAGTAGTAATTATATTCTCTGCCTTTCAAACTGTCTTCTTATAATCTCATTTTATCCCAAACACTCAAATAATTTTGGAGCCAACATTAACCTAAAAATATATGCCACTGAAATTAACGCATTACCATATAATAGGAGTCCAATGTATCTCAAATTTAAAGAAAGAGTTCCCTAGAGTAATAAAACTCCAGCAATCACCCACAGCTAATTCATTTTAGATGTATGTATATGGTTCAAATTTTATAATATCCCAGCAGAACAAGGCAATCTTAACCTTGACTGGATTATTATAAATTCCAAATTGGTTGCCCATCCTGCTTTATGCCTCAGGGAAGTTTGTATCAAAAGCATTGCTAGAGCAGACAAACCTCTGGAGTGGGATTTGCCTTGGTGAAAATTATTAAAAACAAGGAGGGCATTACAGCTCCAGTACTGTATTTTTAAACTATACAACTGACAGATGTAATCTTAACTAAGTAAGATTAAATTGAAACATTTAAACAGATGTAAACTGCTCCTTTCACAGTGTCTCCTCCCTCTGCATGGAGGTACATTGTTGTGGGTGCCTTCAACAGTCATTCTGAACCTGTATAAGGATATATTATTCTATAAAGCATATGATGCTACTGACTATACAGTATATATATTTATATTGTTCATACTCAAATACCATCTGAATCTAATTAAATGATCTGTGTTTTCTATGCATTAAAAACAAACAAACACACACAAAAAAACCCTTCTACAATATCCTTCTCCACATTTACATGTACAAACTACTAACCTTGAGAGTCTGCTTTTCTCTGACAGTCCTCTGTATCAACAGGATTTTCTGCTGACACCACAGAATGACTCTTACAGGTAAGTCACCAGCATCAGTATTTTAGTGCACACATAGGAATTTCTATCACTCGTATAGTTGTTGTGGAAAGAACAACAGTCATAGTCATGCAGCTACACCTCTTAACACCTCTGTAAATATATACACACAAGCTCTTTTTCATAAGCTTATGAAGCTTGCAGAATTCAGGAAATCTGACAAATGCATGCATCTGCCTTTCTATTAAAGACTTTCTGTGCTTGTAAAAGGGTGGCTATTTTGGATGTTGGGGAGCTACTTTTAATTAAACAAACCGATTTCATGGTTGCTTATTCATTCATATAAGCACATGCATGTAGCTGCCAATGCCACTCTCAAAAAAGTGTCTTTATGTAAGGGTTCCCAAACCACCAGGCCCATCTGTACTGGTATGCTGGTGCCCATCTGTCTGCATCAGGAGGAGGCACAATGCTGAAATACTTGAAACATGGCTTTGAAATGGCATTTAAGTCTCCCTAGGTATGAAGTCAAACCTCGTGTTCACAAGGAATTCATCTATCCTCACTGTGTGTGTTCTCAGAAGTAGCACAACCTACCTGGGAAAGGAAGCAGAGTCTGCAGATACCACCGTGAATGTGGTGGGAACTTCAGTTGATGCATTATCACCAGCTGAGAGTCTACTCCTATATTTGTAGTTCAAATCTATTAAAGGCCATCTACATTATAATTTGCTTCTGCTAAATTTTACACTCCATAAGCTAAATTGCTATAAATAAGTATGTAGAACTCTTATTTCCATTAAAACTAGATTTTTGGTATAGCTTAATAAAATTAGGAGCAGCCTTTCTTAACTAAGTCTGTCCACAGCAATTTAAATCACTTCTAGTGAACCCATGTAGTGAAGTAGTGTAAATTTGCATGCAGATAATTCCTACCTTAACTTTCTCACTGTCACTGATCAGAAAACTACAATATATTTCTAAATGAGTACTTCGTGTAGCCCTTTGTCTATTATACTTTACCAATGATTATCTTTTCCACATTAAGAAATTTGATTTTATTATATATCTTTACTGAAATTTGAAAGATGCCCATTCAATAATTCTTGATAA
>JAWWLV010000121.1:10078748-10091899 GCA_035041135.1 Platyrinchus mystaceus | reverse complement strand
ATCTTTAAACCATAAACAAGGATTTCCCGTCCCATTTGCTTATCACCTAAATTTCTCCATTAGCACCTTGCTGACCAAGGAATCTTTCTCTCTGTATCCTTTGATGCCAAGGCTATTCTCCTACCTCTCATGCTGGTTTTACAATGAATGCTCTCATGGGTTACCTTTTCACTATAGTTCTACCCTAAAAACCAATTAGCCACCTATTGAAATAAAGGATTCAAAGTATCCTCAAAGTTCCAGAATTAAATATACATATATAGAGAGAGATAGTATGTGTGTGTATATATATATATATATATATATATCTCCAGACCCTCCACAATACCAAATCCATTATATAAACCATTTGTCTAATAGTCAACTCATATCCAACATTTTCTGCTCGCTTTCTTGGATGATTTCCTTTTCAAAATCAAATAAAATTCCAGATCATTTTTCTCTATCTTGTCAGCTAATGCCATCCGAATCAGCATCCATGAAATCACTAGAACTGCAACAATTTATACCAGAGGTGCCTGTAGGCATCAGTTGTTACAGATCTGACACATTATCTAGATAATATCATAAATGAAGTTTCTATTACACACTGTAGCATCACAATTTTAATCGAAGAAAAACATACATATTCCAATACATTTCTTATTTCTCCCTATTAGTTTTAATTACCAAATCAAATTAAAATGAAACAGATTGTGACAACAAATATATAGAATTTGTTTTTAATTAAACAAGGTTAAGCATCTTTTATTTTAAACAGAAAACAAAGTAAAATCACTATGATGTAAAATTCCTTTAGTCACTATTGTAAGCAAAATGTTTAACTCAGGATTATAAGAACATTACAAAGCAATTTTTTTGTTTCTTTGGCACTAGAGATTGTCTCACTTCTTTGAATCAAGCTTGTCTGACATCCAATGTCAGACATTATTTTCACATAACAGAGAAAGCCTGAAAACTACTTTTCACTCTCATTATGCTGCACAAAGCAAAATACTTCAGCAAAGAAAAAAGAAGAATCATCTGTTATGAAAGAACACCCAGCCAAAGCAGAAATCCACTTTTCCTTCATGTTACCCCATATCACATTGGGCCGTGGGCAGGCCAAAGCTTTTAAAACTGTGTGTTTACAGTTAGTTTCCAAAAAAAAATGTGGCAGATGCTGAAGCGTCTTTGAAAATTCAGCCAGGAGTGCCTTAAGAAGTGAAACTGTTCAGCATTTCTTAGCATCAAACTGCTAAAATGGAAGGACCTAATACACATTTAGGAAACCAAAGTTCTGCAAGGTCTGAAGATTAAAGTTGATGTGAATAATTGCTGTCCTCCATGTCCACTAAACACCCAGGGGAATGGGGCAGAAATGGTATGGGGAATGGTAGAAAGGGCAACTGTCTTCACCAGCCTACTTTGTTTACAACCAACCGATGTGAATCAATGGACTGAAATTAAGCATTTAAATTTTCTTTAACACTTTTATGAGCACTCAGAACACACAAACTAGATGTCTCATGTAGCCTAAAACATCTCACATCAACACCTTGCAAGCATTCAGACAGCTATTTGTATTTTTAAGCTACACTGTTTTAATAGCAATAACTGGGAAAAAAAAAAAAAAAAAAAAAAAAGAAAAAAAAGAACCCAGAATCCAAGAGTGGGGCCTGCATTGTTATCCATGCTTATATTCAGACTCCATTGATTTCCATGGCAGTTAGGCATCTAGGTGCAAATGTCATGACCAGGGCCTGATTTGTAAAGATGTTTACACCTAGCAGGAGAACAGTTATGATTTTAAAAATCCCAGCGGGTCCTTAATCTTCACAATTAGTGACTTTATTGCCTCATTACAGTTGGCCCAATTCTCAGCTGAAAGCAAGGTCAAGCTCACCTGGCTCAGCCACCTTTCAGTGCTTTATCTCTGGTTTCAGTCATCACAGAGGTGCCTGATGGAGTGGAAAGAATGTATGTGATGCAGTAGTAACTTATTAATGAATTAAGGGTACACATGGCACAAAAAACCATCACTCTCCAAAAGTGTGTCTTGCAACCTAAAAGTTCTGTCAGAAGAGTTCAGTGAGCTTTGCTCTAGGTTCCCCCTTCAAATGTTAGATCAAATTTGCTGATCTGTTACAAGTCTGATTAGGTCTTGCAAATCTCATGGAAAACAACTCAAAAAGTCATTCCAGAAGTGAACAAACTTCATTGCTATTTGTCAAGTTTACAGAAATACAGGTAAATCAGCACTCTTTAATTCTCCAGACCCTGTCCCCTCTGATTTACAATTTCTTTATAAATCACCTTCAGTCATATGTCATACCTGTACTCAGGCAAGCAATGCATCTGCAGGATTAAACTCCCATTTTCCTCTCATTCTGTTAATGATTCAGTTTATTAGTCATCGAATGGGACAATCTATTATAAGTCAAATCTCTCCTTTTGCAGTCTAAATACATGAGAGAAGCTGGAGCCTCTTGCAAGATTCTTTTCACTGTCATCAAATACATCCAAACAAAAAAGCCCACCAGCCCAGCTCAGAAAAGTCCATACACCATGAATAAACATATAGGACTACACCACCATAAACCTTTGAGAACTCAACTGATTGCTGATCACTGACCTTGCATAAAATCTCACTGCTTTCAGGACAGTAATATTGTTCCAGATACTATGATATATTCAACCAACACTCACACACATTCTTATCACAAACTGCATTTATTTTAATGTGATTCTAGGCAACCTGGACCTATAATCTATAAACTAAGAATTTTATTAAGCTGATAGTCTAAATTCCTGCTGCATTACTATACCCTGTGTTTCCAGTGACCAAGGCTTCAGTGCTCCTACTCAGCAGGCTATGCTATGCACCACAGTCAAAGCCAAAATTAAATCACCTGAATACCTGCTATCTGTTTCAACTAAGCCCTTCACTGCAGAACAGCTGTGTTATAATAATGAACACCAAACATTAACTAAAAGCAGGACTTGAACAATTACTAGATAGAAAAGAAATCAAGACCTGTCACCCTCTTACAAACTGCTTTTATAATAAAACTTCTACAAGATAAATCTTCAAACCTTGAATTTGCATTTAAGAACATTCAGTGTAGTCTGATCAAGTCAAATAAATTGGCAATGAAGACAATTTATCTGCAACAGCCCCACCGTTGGTTATTGTAGATTTGGTGGTCAAAGCTACTTATCTTTTGATAGAGGAAAATGATAATAGGAGGTGGATGTCCAATCCATGCCTGAAAACAAGCTTGGCAGAAGACCAGCTTCCATGGGAAGTGAGCAAAGGACCACTGCTTGCATCAAGAAGCAGTCAGCGACTACGGCACAAATTTCTCTAATAAATTCCCCTTTAACTCCATACACAGTTTAATTAAATCCACAGTTTAATTACTACAAAAAAAAAAAAAGTACTGATCAGGGCCACAACTCCACATGAAATAGCTAAAATGCTGGTTTAGTTTTTAAATGAAATGCCTGAAAAAAATACCCAAAAGAAAATTACGTCTTTCTATAATAAGCCTGTGAAACATATCATAGATACATTTGAAACAAACGTAGCTTCATTTGACTAGAAAGCAGGATAAAATTTTAAAGTTGTTTGGTAATGTTTGAAATACAGTATGGTTATATTTACTGACTTTGGGGTTTGACTTAGAGCTTTTCAGAGAAGTTTCTATTAAAGAAGTCCTTGTTCGTATAAATAATTTCATGTGAAAGATGACATAAATATTCTGTTATTCCAGAGTTTTAAAGAAGACTCAAACCCACATCAATGCAATTAAAAACAAAAAGAAAAAAACCAACAAACTAGTTTTATGCAGACATGATAGTAATCATCAGAGTTTGTTGATTTTGCTGTTCCTGGCTGACAAATTTATGTGAAAATATTTATAATAAACCATAAACATAGCTTAGAAGCAGTCAAAATATACAAGCCAGAATGACATTCCTTAATAAGAGAACATATCTAAATACAAGCACCACTGATGTTCTGACAGGCCTGGTAAAATTTTAGCCAACTTCATGCACATCTGGTCCTCCAGAGTTTTGGGCAGCACTTACCCACACAAATATTGATTAAAGTGAACAGTGTGTTTCTGACTTTCAGTTGCCACCTTTATGCAACTATATATTTCCTGACGTCTCAGATCCACATTATCAGATCTTTTCCAGACAAATTTACTCTTCACTTAACTCATAAAATTCAGAGGATTAAAATAAACACTACCACTCCTGTGAAGGTAGATGGGAACCTTCTGGAGTCACTGTGTCCTGTGTCACCCTTTACTAAAAATGAGACCTCTAATAGCCAATCTACTTAATGACGATTTGTATCCCAGTTACACACCCAATATGCTGGTCTTGAAGACACACAGAAGACATGGCCTTCACCTCTTTTTGTCATAATGAAAAAAAACACAGTTTTCTGTCTTGCTAACCCAGAAAAAAAATTTTTGCCCTGCTACACAGAACTTCACAGATTCTAATATAATTTTTTAATTCAAAGGAGGTTTTTTGATCGTCTCCTCAGGACAGTCTGGATATCATGCTGAGAAAATAATTTTCTTGCAGCATGAGGAGATGGTAAATGTGCTCTATATTCTGAGCTGGTGGTGGAAAACAGTCACTTTTACTTGCTGTAGAAAAGAGCTTTGAATAAGTGGAGTGGCTTTTCCAGATAAAGCCCTGAACACAATTTATATGCACTTTTTTTTTCTAACTATCACTCTTGCTTTCTGTGAAGCAGACACCCATGGCAAGGCTGCAGACAAGCTGCCCTATGTAATTTTACAATGTCTTTTGATATTGGGAGACTCACAGTTGTCTCTAGATATAAGGTATATGTTGCATTTAGTTTTGCCAATCAAAAAACCAAAAAGCACAGTATTAACAGTGGTGGGAGATCAAAATCAGGTCTCAAAGCTGCCACAGGAAGCAAAATTGGTCCAGTTTACAAAAGTGATCTATATACCAATTACTTCTTGTCATGTGTAATTGTCATGGCTCATGGTATTCCTGATTACCTTAGACTCCAGCCTTGCTTGTCGGATACTGATTGAATTTATTCGATTCAAGTCAATTTACACCAGAAAAAAGGTCTTATCTTAAGCATTAGTCCCTTTCTCAAGAGGTGAATGTTTTAGACACTGTCATTATTTCTTTCATTTGAAAGAATATATTTTAATTAGTGTTTAATAAAAGCTATTTCATACTATCTCATCATTTGTGACTTCAGTTGCTAAGAAAAAAACTTCAGCAAGCAAAAAAAAAAAAGGCAAATCTCAGAAACAGATTTTGCCAGATAGAAAAAACTGAATGTGTCAAACTGTAGCCTTTAATAAAAATAGGTGTTCTCCAAAGTTACATACATTTCACTTATTTTACCTTCTTTGGCATTTACAGCTACTTCTTCAGTGGGCTTGGTTTTGTTTATGTCAAATAAACAACTTCCTCTTTTAAAAGTCAAACATAAAACATTACCTTTAACGTGAGGCAGAGAAAAATCTCTCAGCTGACTTAATACCCTGCAAAGGGACTTGAAGTGCAGTTCAGAAATTTCAATATACCTGTTGTTCCCTGAAGTGAGGATACAAAACCTAACAGTACATCACTTCTGTTAACCATTTACTGGACAACAGTAGATTCAATAAAGTTCAAAGTTCTCACTGTTATATACAGCAGAATTCTTTGTGCCTGAATCATGAAACAAATCCTGAATCATGAAGCTGGTCCTGGTATTACATTTCCCTTCCAGAGTTTAACATGATGTTCATAGACTTCCACAAAGGTCTGACTCAAAAGAACAAGATATATTGGCATGTTACATAAATAGCCACAGAGGCATGCCAGTCTTAATAGTGATGATGATTTTGTACTTAACTGGAAATGAAATTATTTTACATAGTTAGTAACAAAAGATATTTGTTTAATTTGCTTTTCTAATTTCCAAATCTACAGAAAATCTTACACATATTTGTAATACCTGAAGATCCATTGCCGAGTTTAGTCAGGGAAGAGTATATCTGATTACTGCATAACAAACAATTTTATCATCCCTCTCTGAAATCCATTACTAAATATGCTGTAAAAGCACTGCAATTAGGTACTATCCAAAACATAAGGAAGAAAAGATCATCCAGTTATTTTCTGATAAGCAACAGAAAATACGACTGCAGTTAAAGAGCTCTCCTAAAAACTGTCATTGGTTTTGACTCCGTAGGCAGTTATTTCTTTCCTGCAGATTACCTGAGGAGAAGCAGCTCCAGACCCCACAACACAATGCACCACTTTGCCCCAGGCCAACTTGCAGTAAATGCCAACAGGAGCTGGCAAAGAGCTAGGGATGACACACTTTACCTGACAAACACCAAATTCAAAACATGTTACATGCTCTCGTAGTCAACCAGAGATGTTAAGAAATTAAAGAGGTTCAACCACCTGCACAACCTTAACTCATCTCCCTTCTCTCCCTGCACAGGCACTGTTTATAGGGAATTGCATCACAAAGGTCACCTGACTTGCTTATCACATTTGTAGAAAGAAACATATGTGGTAGTTGCTGTTATAATCAGGCTTTCTTGAAAAAAAGACACACGAAAAATAGTTTGAGATTAAAATCTAATCCAGTATCACTTGCAGCAGCAACAGCTTCTCCAAATTTTGCCCTGGGATGTATGGCACATGCAGATGTGTCCCAGTGTCAGGATTAGACATGGTAAAGGCCTGGGAAAGAACCAAACCTTAACAACAGGCTTTGGGCTAAGCAGAGTATAGAGCAACTCATTACAGGAATGGAGCTGCTACCCCCAGAGCCTGCCAGGTCCACCGGTAACAGCCAGCAGCCAATCAAATGCTGCAGTCACAGGTTTTGCCTTAGAAGGAAGTTTTACCATATAAGGAATGTTTTTGTGTTTGTGAAAGGTTATAAAAAGGCAGCATCCTTTCAATAAAGTTGTCTCCGTTTCTCTCCCTGCTGAGTCCATGTCTCAGTTCCCCCTACCCTGCTGAGTCCATGACCCCTCGCTATGCTGCACCCCAGTCCTCTCCTTCCCCTCCATGCACCCATCACCCACCTCAAGCAGGACTACTCTAGTCGATTTATCACCCCACAAACACCCCTCACTTCCCCCAGCTGGGACCCCAGCCCTTCTCCAAAAAGCACAGCCTCCTTCCTCTCCAGCAAGACCCCAGCCTGGTCCTCTGAACATTCTGAGTCCGTCTCCCCCTCTCAACTTTCTTTGACCTCCATGATACAGCCTGGCCAGCAGCCTAAGGGTGAATGACCAAGCCCCACAGGAGGCCAGGAGGCATCTCCCCTGCATGGCAACTGTGTCCCCATGAACCCCTAGAAATCAAAGGATTCCTGAAAGCACAAAGGACTAGCTGGCAACCGTAGCCCACCACCAAGCTGCCAGTGCCACAGTGATACCTAAGGAGGCATCAGGGAGGCCCTTTGTGGTGCCCCTGGGTGTGCCAGCAATCAGAGCCTTTGAGAAGGGCCTCTTCACTTCTGCATGAGAGCCATGGCTCGCAGGTGTGGTACTACAGGTTGTCAAAAAAAGAAGGCAGTAGAAAGAAAGCAGCAATTCAGGGAATGCTCTGTTCTCAGCGTGTTTTGTAGCTAGACTTCACTAACACCCCTCCATGATTAAACAGTGCTGACGTGCATGCACGATGTGTGTGACTCAGTCTTTCTTTCCTGCTCCTGTACCACCTCTTGGTTTCAATCTCCACCCTGACCATGTTGTCCCAAGCTGGTGTCTTGGTTTGTTTCTCTATTGCAATCGCTCTTTCATAGACCCACTACAGAAAGGTGAGGAGGAACCTACATATACAGCTGGTTTGGACATTTGTACTGATCTCAGGTTATTGGCTCTCAGGACAACCAGAACTTTGCTAAGAATGTGCAAGAGAGTGGTTTCAGGCTGCCTCAGCACTAAAATGTATTTAATTCCAGCCCAAATCAAAAGAGGTCTTTTTACACTCAAATTTGTTGTAAGTCCTTTACTCCAGCATGGGGTCCATCTGCCACTACCATCTCTTACTTATTATGTTCTTATTTCTACGTGAATTGTTAGACGCAATAGCAGTAACATCAGTGACACTGAACATTGTGACTAGCTAATGGTTTACCACTTTGCCTGGATGGTTATTTTCTATAATTTCCAACCTATGAATTAACATTTATCTTGCTGATAAGGACTATTATCCAGTTTAAATCCATACTCTACTGAAATGAATCACTTAATTAAGACCATAGTGCGATTCTTATTGTGTAGAGAACTATTTTCCCAGTCATTTACAGTACACTGAGTACAGTTATAGCTACAGGAGCAATGCAGTATAATAATATACTCTGGAACAATAATTTGTACTTATACAGTGTAAAGGTGGTTAATATTTTTTGAAGAACACCACAGGACATGTCATCAAACTTGAACTTGTTTTATTCAAATTCTGCTAATATGGTTTGACACATAAATGCCTATTCAAATAATATTCCTAGTAATTGCATCAGCTCTTTTCTGACTAAAATTTCAAAGAATCTTTAAAGCAAGAGTTCAGACTTAAAATTCTAAACCCATTCAAACAAAATAATTACTGTTTTCATGACCTCTAAAATTGTACTTTTTAATGAGTGGATTGTAGGCTTTCAAAATTAGCAGTTTCATATGTTATTGAACTTCCAGTAGCAGCTGATTTTTTCTCTTGGACACCAAAATGGTAGATTCCTACTGATCTCGAACGAAATCTGTACAGTCTCATGGAAACAATGGAATTTTTTTCTCCTTAGAGATTGTCCCAAGCCTACAGCTGCCAAGACAATATCTAACAGTGCAAATATTACTTTAACATTGCACTTTCATAAAAGCTACAGCATTACTGAGGTGGTATATGATTTCCAATGGAGGAAATATTGATCTTTATGACAAAAAATAAGAGGAGTGATAGAAAATAATACATTTGCAGTAGTAAACATCAGAGCTATGCTTTGAAACATCCCTACTTGAAATAAAATGCAATGAAAAATCTCTGTTGGATCAGCTTTGCACATGGCCTCATCCTTCAGTCATAAACAAAGTGCAATTTCTTCTTGCATAGGTATTCCCAAGAGTTCATTTTAGCACCTTGTTTTATTAAAGTTTTTCAATAAAAAAAAATAAATCTACATATAGTAATTCCATAGCAGTATAGACACTATCAATACATGAAACATATGCAATATATATTTTAATATATTTTCTCAAACCTCAGGTTCATTCCTTTAGTTATAAAAAGTGAGAGAGTTCATATCTAAAATAAGTCTGTTTCTCCAGTGGAACTACTAATTCAAAACCGCCAAAGTTCCCTGACAATTCCCCCCTTCTTTCCCTGCCCTATTCCTGTCATTTCTGTGCCTGGTGTTGACTCAGAGCAGCATGGAGATGAAACTCAGCCAAGGACCAGCCGTAGTTCCTTACCAGCTCTTCAAACCCCCCAGCTCCTGGTGAACTTTTGCATCAACTCTTCTTTAACCCACAAACAGCTAAAGACTGCAATCATTATTTAATAACAGTATTCAAGAATGTTTTTTTATGATTGCTGCCATCACTGCTACATAATTAAATATTTCACTGGCAACTGGAGAGGAGACCATGAATCATTTAATATGGCACAGTGGTAAGGATCTCCACCATGATCTCAACAAGGATTCTCAGTCTTTATGGTGAGGGTCAACTATTTCCCTATTACTCCTTTTATGAGTAGAAGCAGGTTGAGCACTGCAGGCTCTCCCTTCATTAAAGGATAATCCTTCACCTAAATTTCTGGGCAATTTTAGTTTAACTCCAGCACTAGGACCATTTCAAAGAAGCAGTAAGTAGCTTTTATCCATACCTTCTATTATATGTTGAATCTTAGGTGATGGAAGAGTAATATGATATAGAACCTCAAAGAGCTGATGCTTCAATTTCTTCCAAATTAAAAGCAAATCAAGTATTTATGAAGAGTCTTTGTATGATTAAAATCTATCATTACTAAGGAATTCATTTTCATATCAATGTTTAAACTAGACTTAAGAAGTACCAAGATGATCATAAAATTCAGTAAGAGCTTTTATTGACTTAATGGTAATAAACAAACCTTTTATTTATCTAATCTGTCTAAGTAAATTGATTTATTTATATAAACTGTCAAAGGAAAAGTAATGTATAGCAGTTAGCAGAAAGTAGCAATAACATTGTTCAGCTACAAGGCTATTGTGGCTACTAGCTACAATAAAGCTAGGGAAAATCTTATTAATAAACTTGAAATAAAATTTACAACATTACTGCTTAAAATTATTTCAGCACATTCCATGTGGTTTCAACAACAAAATGTGTCTTGAGAGAATGGGCAAAAAGTTGAAGGCACTTCTAAGTGACATAAAGGTGCTAAGAAAACAACCAATTCTTCCTATTTGTGTTACTATCATAACAAAAAGTCTTGACTGCAAGGGGAAAAAAGAAGGGTCTTACTTCATGTGTATCTGAAGTGCTAATAATGTTGTGTTATTTAACAAGCCCAACAGGGTATTGAATTTCCAGACTGCCTTGCACATTCTGACATGTAAAATCTTCAACATGTCTCTCGCACACCAGAATTCTATCTCATGCTAGTAATGCCATATACTCTAATCCGAAGTCAGATTACCATAGTAAATGCACCAAATTTTAAACAACCAGTTCACTCTATGCAAAGCCAAAGCCACAGTGAAGGAGGAGAGATTCAGAGGACAAAATTATATGGAGAACAGGTCCTCCTTTGAGGTCCCTATGCATTGGCACATGAGTAAGTCAGAATGTAAAAAACTGCAAGTGGTTGAGTAGTAAAAATGATTTTGCCAGTGTTGGACCCACCCAGTCAAGCTGTTTTTATGCAAGAATACCCCATACGCAGATCCATCAGAGGAGGTACTGAGGTGAACTCTTGCTAATCCACTCACATCACAGCTAACTTTTTAGATAAAGGAAGAATCTATTTGTTTTCTCATTTTGACAGAAGTGTTGCCCACTGCTCACCTAAAGGAAGTTAAGTATTACCCATTTTTTACCACTGTGTAAGTCTCCACACTTTTGCACCTGAGCTTACAGGCTTCCCAAACAGCTTGGGCTGGCAAGCTTAAAAATCATTATTTTTACAACACCACACAGAAGAATTTATTTTGACGATTTTAAGCATACTTTTGCAAAATACACTTATGGAGAAATGATCACACTAAAGTTGACAATCTCATTACCTAGTTTCAAAACAACATAAATTAAAATGGTTGCATTAACATACAAAGCCTCTATTACTGAGATTATAAAGGAAAAACCGAGTGAACTTTAATTACAGCAGCATTTCCCATGTCACTGTATTACTGACAATACCTCTTGCTCCAAGGTAGGATTATAGCTTTACTCAAGGGCTTTCTGTTTGAGAACATCTGGCATAAGGTTTCTATGACAAAGTGCACGAGGAAAGCACCTAGAATTGCACTGTCTAAATCAGCATAACTCAGTGTTTTTAAGAAGGAAAACCTGGCACCCTCCAGGAGTCCTGATCTCTTCTAGAGCAGGCCAAGTCCATCAAGTGCACAAGGATTTGAGATACTGTGATTGGGAACTATGAAACAACTAGGTGAGATTGGTAGTATTGAAAAAAAACATCAAAACAACATCCCAGTTGAGAAACTAAGCACTCAAAAATATGAAAATTCAAGTGTTATGATTACTTCTTCACCATTAGCTCAGATACCTTGTATACCTACTTTCAAAGGCATAAATTAAACAATTAAGATAAAGGTTTGGCATAAGTAATACCCTGAGTCCCATCTCCAGCTGCTACAGAACATTCTTTCCCCATTAAAGCCACTGCAGTTTTGCTGATTTAGATCTGCTGAGAATCTGCTGTAATAGTCAATAAGTGGCTGAGTTAGAAGGTGCAGAAGCAGGCCATAGATTTCAAAAGCCTGATTCTTTCTTTTCCCCACTTATCTCAGAGGTAGTTGCTGGGGGAGGGAAATCAAATTTGTGAATGTTTCCAAAGAGTAAAAGAAAACTTTAAGAGAATCTAGTGCCTAATACCACTAAGGATGAAAAAAACAAGCCTTCTGTCCTCATGTCCTTACTGATAATCACCATAAGGAGTCACTAAAGGCCATGAATTTCAAGGTAAAGCTGACACCAAATTGGTCACTGGGAACACTAAAAGTGAAGTTGAACATTTATAGACCTTTATAGCATAACAAACTCACAACTCACACTACGCCTTCATGGATTTCTTCAGACTCAGCTAAGGCTGTTGGGAGACTGCAACTTGATGGGGCTGTATGACAGAGAAAGAGGAAGGCAAATCAGAAAATCATTTCACCTCCTTGACTCAGTGCTACCTGCAATCTATGCACACATAAATTCTGCTTCCAGACAGCTTTAACTTCAGTCATTCCTTTGAGGTCATTAAGGATTTTCATACCTGAGGGACAGCCATACATACAAACACAACCCTTTCCCATCTCTGCACATCTCTCTACCAGAAAGGTTCTAGTGAAGCAAGAAATTTTCCCAGCAGAGATGATTTTCATCCAGGCATCTGCTGTGGAAAGCCAGAAGGTAGCTGCAAAATCAAAATCCTTGTCTTTAGCAGATTTCTACCTCAGAGAACAATCTCAATACACACCTAGCAAAAGCTACAAAAAAAGCTCTACATGCAAAAACTTAGGTCGTGATGAAACCATCTGTAGTTAATGTGCAAGTAAACACCCTATGTCCAGCTGAACAATCGTAAACCTCAATATTTTTTGTGATATCTTAACAATTATATGCAAGGACTGCATAGCCATTTGTGAGGACTTCCTGAGAAATATCCAATATGGGATTTCCTATGTCACTGACTTATAAGAGTGTCTACTTAGTTGCTGCTTGTCCTTTCAGAGGTCTAAACCTCCAGAAGATAAAAATACATGTTGCCCTGAGAGGCTGAAAATATTCTCAATAGCCACCCAGATGTTTTTGTCTCAAGCCCCAAGGGAAGATCTGCAATGAAGGATGTATTAAAGTAACACAACTTCACTTTGGGTCTCAATTCTTGAGTTATTGTAAAAAGCTTGTCTGGGCCAACTTATTTATTGTAAAGTTATC
>JAWWLV010000121.1:10067537-10078648 GCA_035041135.1 Platyrinchus mystaceus | reverse complement strand
GGACTAAATATTGACTCAAGCCTTGTAATAATCACATTCTGAGATTCATTTGTAGGCTCAGAAGCACAGGGAGAACAGTTGGTTGAATAATTCTTTTGCTTTTTCTTATCTTTCAAATCCAAAAAGAGGATTTCCCTTTCTACTAATTCCTGTTTCCTGACTTTGTAATCTGAAATCAATATAATTAAAGAAAACGATGCCGTGGAGAAGTACCACACTTATGACTGTATAAGCCATATATCTGACTTCAGAACTAAACTATCAATTCTTATATCCAAGTAAGAATGAGAACTTTCCAGTTTTTCTACTGATCTGTTTTCACCATAAACAGAAATGTCTTGCATGAACCATCTGTGTTCCCTCACATACTCTCTTTGAGAGTAGATCTGATCTGAATACCAATGTTGTAAATGTTCTTGATAGGTGGAGTTCAGGGCAAGATGGGAGGAGAACTGGTAAGATTGCTGCCAGCCCACAGAAATCTCTCACTGGTGCCTTTGCAATAGTGGCAAAGGCTATGAAGAATACCACTGTGAAGAGATCAGCTGAAAGGTGAATTAGAAAGGCCTCATTGTCTGGGCCTGAATTTTAAAAAGTGCTAGTCAAAGCAGCATTTAGCATTTCCAGTACCAGAATATTTTTGCATCCCCCGTTCTCTTACTTCATCAGAGCTTCTTTACATTTATTTCCTGCTCCTCTTTCTTCCTTCCTTCTCCTTCTCTACAGCCATGTCCACTCTATTACTTTTAGTTTTTCCTTGTCCACTTTTCTGTCTTGCCTTACATGCTACGAATTCTTATCTTATTTAGGGGAGCTCAAAGCCTACAAAATACTGCCAGGTTTATTCTGCATCCATCATTCCTATGCAATGTCCTAGGAAAATCCTCAGCATAAACCAATTCATTTCAGGACACCCAAATAAGATATTTAGAAAACTCTTGAGAGTTGTTTTGTTTGTTTGTTGGCTTGTTTGCTTTTTAAATTCTATATCTGTGGAGCCCATGTTTTGCTAATACATAAAGTAAAGCTATTGCTTCTCTGATGTAGCCCTGCATGCATTCACTCAGGACAGCACATAACCCTGCTCATAATAGTCATGCCTCTCTCTCACATTGCACAGGGGGATGCTCATCCTCATGCATTCTGCCACTGCTGATCACAACTATGCTGCCTTCAGGCTTGGTGTCTTTTGCTGATATCAAGAGACTGGCAGGTATTTGTCCTCATATTGCTCGGTAAGGAGCTGAAATTAGCAACGCCGAGACAGCTGTAATTCGGTACCATCGGTACAAAGATGTTTGAGCCTTGTTGATAGCAGGTGTGTGACACCAAAGCAACCAACCGCTGTAACTGGGATGGCTGTAACTCAGGGGCCCACAGTGACATCTACTGGAATGGCTCGCTCTGAAGTACCATTAGAAGGCATTAAAGGCCACGCAAGAGCCTTTTTTTCCTTTCAATATCAAAGGCAAGGAAACTGATAACATGAAATCATCTATAATCTTCAAAGCTGAGCGCCTGAGTAGCAGGATACTGAGTATTGAACGTGGCTCACACTGAAAAATGAATCCTAAACCCTTTGGCATGCCCCTCTCCTACTCAACTGTTTTCTTCACACAGAAGCCTGAAAAACAAAGAATCCAAGCATGCTGGCAGTGTAGTCAGAGATAATGTGTACACAAGCTGGCATCTTCTTTTCATCATTTCTTTCAGAGCACAGCTCCTGATCAGAGTGGGAGAATTGCCAGGTTTCTAACAGTGTTAAATCCATCCAAGTTTTCCCAACCACAGATTTTTTTTTCCTCTTCTACCAAGCAGAGTGTTAAAATCCTCCATATCTTAATTGACCAACTTAAGCATACTCCTACAGCATATCAAACACATTTGAAAACTTGGAACTGCTTTTCAGTAGCAGTTGTAATGGGATTTTAATAATACTAATTCCATTTAACAGTTCTACCTTCATGGCCTTTTTCCTAAATTTTTTTTTTTTCTGCTGTTGTTGTTAACTGAAATGTCCTTCTTTAAAGCTGAAGTTCATCACAACATTAGCAAGCAACTACTTTGGCACTGTGGGTCAAGCCTTTTCAGGTGACTTTTCTATATGCTGAGGGTAAGAGCAGGCACATACAAGTGAGATGCCTTGACTGTCCTGGGGATGAGAGCATGCAGTTCATTTCAGGATACATGAGTGTCCAGCCCCAGCTCGTAGACTGAAAGAAGAGGCCTGCTAAGTCAGGATTTCTTTTTGAACAGCAGCATATAAGAAAAAAGAGAAACTGGCAGGAAACAACAAAGTTCAGAAGGAGAACAGGGAAGTTCACACACAGCTCACTTTGCAGGACTCAGAGAAGCCATGAGGTTGGGTACCTTGAAGCTTCCAGGAGGTGGCAGCAGGAGAGAGAGGAAGGAAGCTACAGGAGAAATAGGCATCACAGGAACTGGGAAGGAAAGAAAGCTTTTTGACAATTCCTTCTAAGAAAAGCTGTAACAGGTGTTACATACCTTTCTGCATCAAGAACCTGCAGAACCATAATGCCTTTCCTCCCTTAAAATTGAATGGGAAATAGGAAAGGCAGAAGGAGTTGACTCATGAATTTTTGAAATGCAAATTACTTACCTAATTTTTAAATTTTAGTTACACAGGTACAAAGTCTTGACCAATCTACTGCCACGATCATAAATTTGCTGTTTTTCCAGGAATGCAAAACAAGCATGCCATTACCTAGGGTACCTTCACCTCCAATATGTGTGCCCAAAAAACAAAGTCACAAATAGCAAGGTAAGACAGCTCCCATACTGAAAAGGATGGTGTTTGCAACTTGCCTGCCCTATCCAGCAGGGAAGCACATAGAAAATAGGCAGCATGAAGACACTAACATAGCATGTGACAGGCACACTCAGTACACTTAAAGTTGTGTATATATAGCTCAGTTGCTTAGACCACCCACATCAATTTACCTGGCCCCTCTGAAAAGCTAAGAAAAGACCAAAAAAATGGAAAAACACCCCAAAAATCAGCAGTAGCCCTCTGATTAAAACATTCACCCAGCACGTGTGAGATTGTATTTCAAATCACAGTTACACAGGACAAGGTTAATTGTATTTATGAAGTGCTTTATCCTCTTTTGTAAGCCTGGAGACTTCAACCACATCATGGCCTAACCAGAAAAAAACCTGTCTGGAGAGAGTTGTCATCTATGTGTAGAACACTGTATGCGGACAGCTGAGGAACAATTCAGAATGTGAGTTACCAAAGGTGACCTGAAATGACCAAAGGGGCAGAAAGTGGTATAAATGGTTTAAATCATAGATTCAAAGAAGGCTTGAAAATGCAACAATTTGGTTATCATATCCTTGAGTACTGTAGATTCAAAACTGAATCAACACATTACACAACTATTCAGTTAAAAGACAGAAGCACGGAGGAAAACAAAACCAAAAAAACCCAGACAGGACAGCTGTCTAGATATTTCCATAAACAGACCAGGTTTTCTGCTTTAATTTCAACAAAGTGATGTCTCACTCATGGAGGATCTGGACAAAGTTTTCAGACTGCATGAAATTCTAACAAATTCCTATTCATGTGAATATGGGATGTAAGAGATTTTTATTAAATTGTAAATCTGCTGCTAATTCATCAGTCTGCTCTGCAGCTGCCAATTACAACATCCACATATTTTGAGGATAAAAATTAGATGTTTTGACTTTGATGAGACTATTCATGTATCTGAACATGTTTATGGGCCTTTCTGGCTGTTGGCCTAACAAAAATCCTTTACTCTTTAGTGTTACTGGAACAGAAAACAAGTAATAATACCAGTTTTCACTTTTCTCCAAGAAATTTTAATATTTGGCTTATAGCAGGTATTTCCCTGGGTTTCTCAGGAAACATTAAAATCTAGTGAACCCACCAACCTAGTTTTTTGTTTGCTTATTTGTTTGTTTTTATTGTATTTAAAACCTGATCCATAGTAATACAGATAAAAACCATGGGGTTTCTGTTTGGCAGAACTGATCAAAGTGGATATTTTTATGTTTATAGGAGATCTGGGGAGGAGCTTTGTATATCTGCCAAAAAAAAAGCATATGAAATATATCTCCATAGTATATATACTGCAGCAACACAGGAAGATTTAGTTTAATATTTAAGTGATCCATCAAAATCCCTTTTGAATTAATGAAGCAAACTGAGCTATTTCTACTCAAGCAATCTAATACAAAGATAATATTTGGTTTACTGTTCATTGTAGAAAATGTTGGTTGGTTGGTTGGTTTGGGTTTTTTCCCCAAAATTGAGAAAAATTATTTTCAAATTATAAAAATAAATTCATCATCTTTTTCATTGAAAATTCAGTTATGCAGGAAATTCACCAACCACCTTTGACCAACTATCATCAACCTATTTATATGGGTTTCACTGCTATAATACACCTCTGTTGCTGACACTCTTACCAGATGAAAACATTTTAAAGACTTGATAACATTTCTATTAATTTTATCCTTGTGGAAGTTGATGTTTATGCAGATGGCACTGAATAAAATTCTCATTTTGTTTAAATCTTGGTCCAAAGAGCCTTATTATGTCAAAATTTTAAGTCCCTAATAAAATAAAGTGACAGTCAGAATATATCCCATTTTCTTCTTATAATTGTTTTTCTTGTAAGCTATAGGTGTAGGGTTTATTTTCCAGAACATACATGATCTGATTGTGAACATTTCCTTGAATTATTTAAGAAAGATTCCACATGAATATGAATTAATATTGTTCACTAAATAAAGGGGGTACTTTATTTTCTTATAATTTCTGAAATTTGATATTAAGGAACCTTTTCTGAGTCATTGTTTGATCAATGTTTGATCATTGTTTGATCATAGTGAAAATAATGGTCTGATTTTCAATAACATTTTTTAAATTCTATGTATTACAAGAATAAATTTACAAAGCTGTAAACAATAGTTGAAATGTAAGGCCTTTTGTTTTCTTCAAGCCAGAAGGACCAGGACACAAATACTTCTTCAAAACAATGCAGTAATTTCACTGATAATTTCTATTAACACTGTAGGAAGGACCATTTTTAAATGGCAAATCCCCAATTTCTGATTCAGAGGATATCACCAAAGGTAAAAAAAAGGAAAATTATGAAACAGCGTGGAATCTGAACAAACTATTACAGAAAGACAAATTGCTTGTTATTAAGAAGAGGGAGTAAAGCCATCTCTGTACTAATATTACAGAGTCATTTAGTCCAGCTGAGAGCTCTAACACTTCAAGAGCTTCAAAAATTTCTCAACTAGAAATGTAGCAGTGCCAAAATCACATCAAATGGGCCTTTAAGAAGTCATTCTATGCCATCTGCTATGTTAACACTGCAATTCTTGATCACTGGCTTTAGCTCCAAGAGTTTATGAAATGGATGAATTGTCACCCTTTCCTCAATCCCTACAGTACAAACTTACCCTGTTATCTTGTCCACCCAACAAAGCAGGCAAAACAAGAGACGTTCTCTAGTTAGACTGCAACATTATTAGCTCATCTGAGAACCACTTGGCAATAAATCACTCAGAAGAAGGCAATTATTCCTCTTTTAATCATTTCCAGCTCTTGGAGTGCAGCTGTCGTTCCTTCATGCTTCAGACCAGTTCAAGCATTCTCCTAGGACCACCCTGGCCCTGTCCCCTTGCACAAAATAACTGATACAAGGAGCTCTCTCCTCACTGCACAGTATGTACACAGGCTCATGTACCCATTCTAATTTGGAACTATTAGGTAATCAGACCCCTCTGTAGAACTAATGCCTTGAGACAGCAGCAATTGGTCTGATGCCAGACTGGTGGTGATTCCCTTTCTGATGCTATGCAACAAAGCACCTTCTTCCTGCCCAGTGTATTCCATCAAACTTTGGTTATTCAGTGCTGATTGGAAAGTAATTCTCCTTTTTCTCTGCTCATGACCACCTGCAACCAGCTGGTGGTTCTCCTGGTCACAGAAGCACAGGCCATTGCCTACAGCAGAGCAACAGAGCATGCTCTCAGGCACACCATGTCATTTTGGGGTTGTCCTGTGCAGGGACAGGAGCTAGATTTTGATGATCCTTGTGGGTCCTTTCCAGCTAAGGATATTGTATGATTCTATGATTTTACTCAGTTAGCATACAGACAAGCTTGGTCATGGATCCCTTTGTGACCTGATAAATATTCACTATCTTGCAAAATTTCAAACTTTTCTCACATGAATATATATGATGACTGCCTAAAAGTCAAGGCAGGATAGGCTGACTGCCTGCTTGGGAGGCACAGCACCAACTAGTAAAAGCTTTCTGCTTTTAGTAATGGTCTAATGACTGATAAGTCCCTTTACCTCCAAGATCCCAAAGAAGAGAGTATCAGGCATCTCACAAGATCTCTTTGATGTAGTGGTGATGCTTTCAAACCTAATAATGAAACAGACCTAGGTAAAGTTATTCTGCTACAAAAATTGAAGAACAACAATGATGTAAAACACCTTTTTTTTTTGCTAAACCACAAACAACCTGGGAATGTTACTGCCTTGTAGGGTTAAGGATCACTGTTTAATGTAACCATGCCCAAACATGAACCAGTCCATTAGCTGTTTCATTAACAATAGAACAGGCATATCAAATTAAATGCCAGGAACTAACCACCCCCAGCAACTCAAGGTGTAGTTGTTTATGCTGCCACAGTGATACTCTTAACCCAGAAATTCATTCTTTCATTTATAAATTAATTACTCATAAGTAATTACTTTGGCAAAGTGCAGAAGAATTGATAAATCATGGTGAACAGAGTGGCAGGCACCTCTGCTACTGAAGCTGGTTATTTGATCAACCCAATTCTTTTCTGAATGCTGCTGATTTTAGTCTGTATTTTACAAGGTAACAGACTGTTCTTCCATCTCTGCCAGCAGAGTAGGGAGGTAGATCTGAGGTAGATTTATGAAGAAACAATAATCCTTGAATCAGTTGCAGTTCCATCAACCTTCACCCAGAAAATTCTCATTCTATTTAGCGTGTTTGAAGGATCCTGGTGGGATGGAAGTGGTGGAGGCACAGCCCACTGCTGCCACAAACACAAAATGATTACTTCAGTTTTTAAAGTATGACACAAAAAGTACATGTAACAGCACAAGACATCTCTGAATCATGCAAAGAGCTGTTCTGAAGCCTCCATCAGCTTAATTTTTCCTTTCCTCTCCCCCTCAGAAGGCACTAATTTTCTGTAGACTCTACACATTTTTTCCCATAGATTTATATGTCCCTTACTATATACAGACATTGTTGAAGCCTGCAGAAGGAACTAAACATACTCCAGCAATATTATTCCAGAAGATGTTCCAATTCAGCTACTTATAAAGCAGTATATAAAATGCCAGCTGAGGTAAGCTTAGTAATAAATATTACTATCGACATCCTTCAGTTTTTCACCCTCAGACACATCAACTCTGTCTCACAAAGTGGTTTCTTATTCAAACAGAATCTACAAATCATAGACTTGTTCTAACAGACTTCAATCCAAACACATTTAAAGCTTCACAATGATCAATGACGAAATGCCAACACTTTCAAAAATGTTCTTTAAACACTCTGTTTCTGACCCAAAAATTCTTTCCATAAACAGCCTTTTTTCCAGCATAGTTGTAAGAACAACATTTTAACAGGTGTCATATGTTCTTAGTACGGTTTGCATTTCCTTTGTTGTGTTGTATTTCGCTCCTTCCTGCAAGCACTCCTGCAAGTTTTTCTCTAGTACAGTTTCTTACTTTGCTTCTAGAATTCAGCATTACAGAGAAAACTTCAATATGGAGAATATTCTCCAAAACTGCAGCCAGTTAATGCTGCATTTCTGTCTTTCGTTAAAAACTACTAAGCCTCTTCAGCATTCTTAGGAAGTAAATGCACCAGAAAGATTTGCAAGACTTTCCAGGAAATCACCTGGGAGGGTTAAATTTTAAACCTCTGGCAGGCAATAAAGAACATTTCCAATCAAAACAGTACATTTCTATAATATTCACGTATATATTACAACCGATTCATACATCACAGTCCCAGTTAGACTGACAGTAACTTTCACATCTTGATGAAAACAAGCTTTTCTTTCTAGATTTTACACCTAGACGGGCCCAATTAAAATGGTCTAGCTGAACTGCAGAACACCAAAAGCCACAGAAAGTCACCCAGTTTTTTCCATGCAGAGTCAAAATAATTCACAGGTTACAGCACCTCATCTGTCTAAAAGTATCCAGCTACGTTTAAAGACTTTACACAGGGAGCAATATACCATTTTCTGCTTCTTATTTTTCTTATCTGGCTGATGTTTGTATGCCATTGTTTCATCAAGAAATTTTCAGAGTCAGGTATCTTTCCCTCACACAAGAAGTTTTAGGCATCAGTAGTTATTTTTTAACTTTTTCTTCGGCATATTAATATTTATACACTGTATTTATAAATTAAAGAAGAAAATCTCAAAAATATGCTGGTTAGCATGACTCATAAAGACTTAGATGGTAACAAAGTTAATGCTAATCATGCACTGTACCAAATGTTCCCATAGACAGGATCTAACAATTGCCAAAATTTTGCTTTCTGTGAAGAAAGAAATGGCGTGATGTGTCTTATTATAAGGTTGCATTAGTCACAGTGCTTTGGTTAGTTTCCAGGATTGTATATACAGTGCACATTGATGAGCAAAGACACCTTTTCATCCATTTTCCATGCAATTTTTGATGGCACATCATCCTGGGCACCTGTGAGTCACAGTGCAGGCTTCTCACAGCTTAGTGATGATGTACAGAGATTCCCACATAGCTATCGTTATGCCAGGAAAAGGTTTAGGTTCACTCATCATACATTTTAAATAAATGGCTTTCTGCTTTTTCAAACCTTTCAAAACACCTAATTCCAGTGCTAATATTATAAAACCATCCTTTTGGCAAACATTATTTATCCCTGCACAGCTCATTAACACTTCTTCATAGTGGTTTAATTTTGGACAAAGGACAGGTCCAATTCTTCCTGCTACTCAGGTGATGCTTTAAAAAGGATGGGATCCCCTTTAGGGTCTGTGGGTCATACACACTCTAACAAGGGTTCATGGACTCCTAAGGTATGCTTGTACCATTAAATACAAAGGCATCCAAGAAGCAAATCTAAGTACCAGACCTTTGATTATTTGCCTTGTTTCCTTCTTAGTTCAATATTATATCTGCTTTTAAATGCACTGAAAACCTCCCTAGAGCCTGCTATCTATGAAGAAAGCTCTAAGGAGTGTTAACATAAGCCAGTCAGCACCACTTAGCCTTAAAGACAAGAACTATTGTCTGGCCTTCTTATATTTAGCAGTAACTCTTTCTTATAGCCACAACTAGGGACACTCCTGGGTGAGACAGGAGTGCAGAAAACCAGTCCTTCATTTTGCCTCAGTCAAGACTCAAGCTGAACCCAGAAAGAAATCCTAATGAAGTGTATAGATTGTTCCTGTACTAAATGAAGAGAGATGAAAGATGCTTGAGGAAACCACTTGTGCTGCTTGCAAGGTCTTCATGCTCAAAGGGAAAAGCTGGGGGGGAAAGTGTTTGGATGTAAGTGAAGAAAAAGACTGTGATTGAGGGGGCATTGGGTTGGTTGGTTTTTAGGGGAGAGGGAACAGGGAACACAAATCTTCAAAATCTGACCTAGTTTCTCACAGTTTAAAAGACAAAATAGAAGATTAATTACATATCCAGATATTAGTTGTTACAAGCATTTCATCTAAAGCCTGAAACACAATATAATTTCATTCATCACTTTAAAATAGCTGCAAGTAGTGAATTGCCTCAATGTAATTCTTTGTTTCCCTCATCCCTCACTCTATGTCTTTCTCCCATCTTGAGCACTGTATTTAAAAAAAAACAAAACACCACCCCCCCAAAAAAACCCCAACCAAACAAAAAACAAACATCAAAGATAACAAAACAGACCAAACAAATTATCCTAAATGTATAATTTCCAACTTCTGTTTCACTTTAATTTTAAGAAGAACATGGACAGAAATGTTCATTTTGCTTCTTATGCCACAGTTTTTAAATTCTATCTGCTCTCCCTGTTCCTTTCTATTGCAGAACCTTTACTTTTGCCGTATCTTCCATCTATCTGGTATTTTTATTGATGTCCACAGCTATAGCTCAAGTTCCATAGTTCATCATATCCATTCATAATTCAAGTCAGCAATATCACTAGTGCATAAAACTTTATTTCTGTGGTTATCTACAACGAATGCCAAGTGAAATGAAAAAGGTCCATCCATAACTCACTGCCAGAAGCCTCTATCCAGTCTTTCATGCCTGTTTCCAATCATGTTACTTGGTGAGAAAAACTAACATTTCTCAGCTTCAAACACTAAAGTAGTTTAGCTAGTAGTGAAGCATTCTAATCCTACATAGTTAGCAAAAGAGAGTGAAAGAGATTGAAAGGACTGATGTCAAAATTACTTTCCACATAGATTAACATAGAAAGATTAGAAGACCAAGTATTTTTCTAAAAACTTCCTCAGTTGGAGCCTCTTAATTTCGGATTTACAATTGCTTAGAGGGAGGAGTTTGGTCTTCCTCAAAGGAAAAATAACAGCCCTTTATTAAAGAATATATATGTGTTGGCAGAACAGCAAAAGAACACAAAACCAACCAAACAATAATCCTGTACCCAAAAAATCCCCTTTGAAAAGCAGAAGCAGTTTCAGTACTTTGTGCTTTTTGGCGCAATTCTAACCACGGTCAGCAGCGGGCGCTGTTGGAGCCGCCGCGCGCAGGAGAAACTGCCAATGGAGATTTCCCACACACGCACCAAGAAGGGGAAGGGGAAAAGGGGAAAGAAGGCAGGTTCTTCCCACAAAACTCACACTGTCTGTGGTTGGCTGTGGCCGGTGTGAGAAATATCTCTAAAATTTAGAAGACGGCCAAATAAAGCGAAACAAAGAACTTTATTAACAGCGCGCTGGATGCACTGACCTCACGGCCGAGGCTGAGCATGCTGAGAACGAGAGGGACGAGTCCTTTTAAGGTTTCTTGATTTACATAACCACTCCCTCGCTCCTCCCATGGCGAGCTCCGCTCCTTT
>JAWWLV010000121.1:10009642-10051126 GCA_035041135.1 Platyrinchus mystaceus | reverse complement strand
GGCACTATGTGCAAAACACAAATAGGTGTAAACCTATAGTTACTGCCAGGGCATTACCAAGCCTTATAAGTGTTGTACTTCCTACAACCCTCAACAGCATCACCCCCACAATGTCCTTACGCCACAGCAGCATCAACCAGGAAGACCAAGCAGGGGTAGACATCCATATTCAGACATTGTGAATGAGACAGTTACATAACCCACTAGCAACTCAACACTAGACAAACTTAGGACAGATGCAATGTCAGACCTCTCCTCTTTATTGCTGGACACTGGCTCTCCAAAACAGAAGAGATGACCAAGTGACAGAGGGATTGCTTTGCTTTTCAGGTTGTGGCCCCAAAATGTGGAGCACACAAACCCCAAGTACAAATTCAGCTTAGTGAATTTGTATGTTCATTTAATATTCAGTGAATGTTAAAGTATTTACCCTAAAAGTTTCTCATCGAAAACCCTGGCAATACTGCTTCCCAGCTAGACTGCTACCTAAACCAAAGCAAAAAAAACCCAAACAAACTAACAACAAAACAATGAAAAAAAGGAAAGCAAGCCATGCAGGATGGACAAAGTCTCCTATGACTTTTGTTGCTTTTCATTCAGTGAGGATACACAAAACACTGCAGTTTTGTGTAGGCATGTCTTATGGTAGGCATGTCCCTGTTCAGTAAGAAAAAGGGCCAAAATCACAGGAAGAAGATCAGGTTGACCACTGTCTGCCCTCGGCAGTACTGAATACACCAGCCTCCCTGGTAGTGAGAGACAGCATCACTGGGAAGTCTGGTAACAAACAGCTTTATCTTTCTTTCTATTGAGTAGAGAAAGTTACAATTAAGTTGGTGAAACCACCAAATTAAATGGGGTGTGAAATTCAGAGGGGAAGGGGGAGTGAGGTAGAAGTTTTTTCTTTGTATTGTTTACAAAGCCCAGCATTGGTAAACTCTGAGAAGGGGCACTGAAACAGTGACATTTTCCCACCCTGCAGTTCAGGACTGTATTTATTGCTACCAGCTGTGAAGCAAACAAAATACTACATCTCCCCCTGGCACATACTTTGTCAGCAGCAGCATCCTCAGTAGTCCCTTCTCCCTTAGTAGCACTTCAGGTAAAACTGGAGTGAAATAACAGACTCACTTTGGCATTACATCTGATTTACCAAGCTTCTTCTACTGTCTGTAATCTACAAGTTGGGAGACAGATTGTTGTGTGCCAGGCTGTTTGCAAAGCTGGTAGGAAGAATTTGGTGGTTTGGCCGTAGGCTCCCTGAACTAGGTTAAAATAAATTAGCAAGTCTTAGGATAAAATAAGTTAGCAATTATTTTCTGATAACAGAAACAATTCCCTGAAGTCCCACATCATTCTCACAATTCCCAGAACAAAAACATTTTTGGAGGGGAAATTGTCTGCAGAAAGAGGACTAAGTGTTTTGCACCGCTTTGTTCCTGAAATTAAATACCTGTAGTAATTATGAAGAGCCCAGAAAAATAGGAAAAGGATATTGCACCTACATCCACCTCCCCATAGCAAGCAGGAAGAAAGGTCATCACTGACTTTTATATTGCGGTTCAGAATACACATGAAAATCTCGAAACTGCTGCTGAACTTACTGGCACCACCCCACACACAGAGCCCTTTGAAAAGCAGACCTGTGTCTCTATTAAGGTCAATTCTGCCAGAAGTCTCCTCTTCCAGGACTGGAGAAACTCTCAGAAGTCCCCCAATAAATATCCCACAATGAAACAGAAGAAAGGGTTGGTGGTTTAGCTCTCTTGTTGTGATCTTCCTCAGTGTTCGGTGCACTCAGCAATAAGGGGCAACCTTAAAATTACAAATCAGAGCTATGTACCAACTCTGCTTGGCTCCACTACAGAAAGAAAATCTTGAACTATATCCCTCCATGGGCTCTCTTGCGCTTTGGCTGAGGATACCAGAACAACTGCTCTGCATTGAAATTTTGGCTGAAAAATGTTAAGAGCTGTAATTTAGCAGCTGCAGACTACTGTAGTGATGTTGCAATGAAAGGCATGAATTCTTTTTTCTTAACTGTATTTCTAAGCAGCTTCTTACTGCTCTAACCTTTTTGGGAGGGAAGGTGGGCATTATAGAGACTTCCCTGGCATTGATGAATGCAAATTCTGCCACAGATTTCAATACCTGGGATTAGATTTAGCATCAGGGTTAAATCTTTACCCTTCATAGCCAAAGAGGAGAAATCTTTGAAAACCTGTATCAATCAGGGTTTTTTTCTTAATTCTAAGCCTGGTTTTGTCCCAGAAGACTTTAAGAATTATGAAGTATCATAATACCTGTTGCAATATATGTTTGTACCTGGAAACACTGAGGTGAATTCTAGTTCAATCTATTCTAATTCTGATTTTAAAATAATAACAACCCATCTTATTTACCAGCCAATTCATTCCTGAAATTCTTTTCATCTTGAGATTCAAAGTACTGTTGCTCAGATAAAAAAAGTTTTAATTTTACCCAAAAGCAGAAAGACTAGATAGGCAAGGCTTTCTTTTTTTCCTTTCCTTCTTATACAAGAGCAGAACTTCAAAACAACTAAGGTGGAGAGAAAGGACCATAGCCTTTACTATGGCTTGTTTTGAAAGGAGAGCAATTCCCTCTCAGCCCCGGCCTTCAAACCCTCAGCATTGAATTCAAGCACAAAACATATTTCCTGCTGCAATTGGTGGAGGAGCTGCAAGACAACAGAAAAATCCATGTTCACTTATCTTGAATCAATAGTCATGAAATAGCAGTACTGAGCTCTCACCTCTGTGTGTAATAAATAAGGGAGATGAAGTGGACACAACACACCCACAGGGGTGCTATACATCACCCACTTTCATATGGGGAGTGGCAAGAGAAGAAATTAAAGGGTTTTATATGATACCGTGATAATTCTAGGTGATTTGCCTTTTATCCCTTCTCTTTCTTCTGTTAGCTATGTCAGCATCACTAAACAATTAAAGGGCACTTTAGTAATGCTATTTAAAGTAGAGAACACGCTTATTCAATGTTTACAGTTGATTTTACTGCACCAACTTGTCTGCGGAGCACATGGAAACACAGGAAAGGCACATGGAAACACAGGACAGACAGACATCGTGAGAAGCAGGACAGACCAGCAGAGGGAGCCCCCGGCACTCATGAGGGAAGGTGCATTGCCAGCACTAGCTTTGTCATTGACCAGATGCCTACGTTTGCCCTCTGCATCTATAACATGAAGACAAAGGTGTTTTACTGCAATTTTAAATGATTTTGGGACGCATAAAATGCATAAAATCTGTCTTGCAGTTTTGCATCCCTACCAACAATCCACTGTCTTCAGTTATATGGGAAAGAAGAAAAACTGAAATAGTAAAGTAATGGTTTCCTGCACTATTTAGAAAAACATGCCACATCTCTGGGCCCTGAACTGCCTACTCATCTCTGCCACATCCATTGACGACCAAATTCCATTTACTATTTCATTAATGTCTTGGATGGTGGACTAGAACATATACTTGTAAAATCAGCACAAGGAGAAGGGGGTGCAAGCAGGCTGAGGACTGAATCAGAATCCAAAATGAACCTGATAAATTGGAAAGATTTATATCAACAAGATATATTTTGATAAAGACAGGCTCAAACCACTACACAGAGTAAAGAGAAACTGAAAACAGAAGTACAAACTGGTGATGAAGCCATGCAACAGAAAAAGAGATAAGACCTAGGTTTGTAAAACAGAGAGGATACATACACATCAGCCACTGGACAGTGCAGACAAAACAGCAAGCTTTAACTCCAAGTACATTAATGTCATGTCACACACCTCCTAAGAGGCCACTCAGGTGATACGTAGCCTGTTCTGCATGGAGTGCTTGAAATAGCAAACAGACCAATTTGACATAATCCAGAAGAAAACAAGAGGACTAATCAGGGTGGGGAGGAAGAATTAGGAGAAAAGTTAAAGAGATTGATAGCAAACACAGATGTTTTCTATGAAAGGAGGGAAAGATGCAGCTTATTCGGAGTGGTCTTAAGAGATTATGGTAACTCTAATCATCAGAATGGTGAAACTCAGAAATCGGCTGTGTAGGACTGTTGTGGCAGCTCCATAATTGGAAGCTATTAAGGAAAAGGTCAGTAAGGCATAATGTAGGTACGCTTGTCTGGGCATGTCAGAAATATGGTTTCATGACCTACTGTGGTCCAGAAGGGCCCTACCTAAGTCATAAAGTGGAAAAATCGTATTTTTATCATGTACTGAAAGTGTACTATGTATGATGGGAGTTAAGTGTCATAAAACTTTGTTGTTTCATTTTATTTTGGGATAATTTAAAGTTCTGAGAAATAACATTTATCTAGAGCAAGAAAAGGAACAAAAATGGGGACCAAGCATATTAAAGAAAGGGTAGGTTGAATCTTTACATAATACTGAGATAGAGATCAAAGAAAATGTAACAACAGGCAACGTAAGAAAATGTAAGCAGACAAGGAAAAGCTACATAAACCTAAAATGTATGAATCTGTGCCAACACAACCTGCTAAGTAGGATCTGGCAGATCACACTGGCATGCACAAGAGAACTATTGCCTGTTTAGTGTTTGTTCATTCTTTCCCTCATTCTTGCCCTCAGTGAGGAAAACATTCAGCCCTCGAATTTCAAGTGCCAGTGTTTGCCCGCCCCTTTTCTGATTGCTTCTTCTTTGTTAAAATTACATGCTCTTAGCAGCAAGCATATTATGCTACAAAACACCCACCACAGTGCTGATGTTCTAACAAAGACAGACAAGACAATGGTATTTCAAAAAGCTGATTAAGAAAAGCCATTACTCATCTCCAGGGTCTCATAGAATTCCCTTCAGGAAGATAAATAGTGCTACAAATATAGGCCTCTGAGAATAAGGCACTGAGATGATAAGAACTTAATTTCCATAGGAGGAAAGATACACATTTGAGTTATAACTGCTTTTATTTCTTGTGTGGGAGCTTCCAGCCAGAATTCAGCTGCAGCATCACTGAGAAAAAAAAAATTTCTGCCCAAAACTATTAGAACCTCATTATATGGAAAAAAAACTTGACTAAACAGTCCTAGCACCTTTTCCATTCCAGTTTGGGAAGCTGGGCAATGGACTCTATTCCCAGTTGCACCAAGGGGACTACTCTGAAAAACCCTCTGAAGAACAAGAGCAAACATTGGATGTGAAGGAATTCATGAGGGAAGTTGGGCTGAATTCCTGCAATCTGATGCAAGAAAAGTAGTGAGATTCAAAAGATCTCATTTTTTATGAAATGCCTCTCCAGTGGAGGAATTCTTTACTTAAAAAATACCACCACAGGCTGATGTGCCTGACTTAGCCAACACCTTCAAAAACAGAAATCACAGTTAACAGTCAAGGCTCTTTCCAGACTAAAACCTACTAAAAAAAAGCAGAATTCCTAGAGAGGAATTGTTTCCTAAACAATTAAAAACTCAATTAGCAATTCCTCCTGCATTTTAAAAGTCTTATCCAAAGAGTTAGAAATGGCTATCAGCTACCTAGTTACTCAACGAGAAATGTCAAAATGAAACTGCAGATTTAAATTCCTCCTATTTAAAAGAGGGAAAAAAAATACAAAAAACTAACCACAATGTTATTATGCCTTATACTGTGAAAGACCAACAAGACCCAGAAATAAAGATTCCCTGATGTCAGAAAACATGTAGAAAGCTGTTAAGCTTAAGACAGATGTGTTATTTAATGATTCCTTTTAAAACAAGAAAAAAATAGCCATTCTCAAGCACACACCTCCTTTTGGTGTTCAGCTAACCAAATGTAATTTCTGCTTTCTTCTTTTTCCCTGAAAGGAAATAGAGATCTCACAGATCTTTAATGTGGGTTCTAAAGCCTGCTAAACTGAAACAGTAGAACACCTATGTTGTAGGAAACTAATTAACTGTGTAAACTGCCAGCATGTAGAGCAGGTGGCTGGACTTCTCCTAACAGACAGCATAAAGCCTGTGTTTAGATTTACTTCCATATAATATTACAAAATGTAGATATTAAAAACAGCAGCATAGCATGGATCTGCTCCATCCAGCATGGATTTCTCCTGATACCTATGGGGTTTTTTGATTTTTAGCTTTCTGTAGATTTTAGAAGTAGCTGTTGTTAGCTCACCCTTTAGCACAGTAGTTTACACATTTACCCAACCCTATTACCCAATTTCATATTTAACTTTCTAAATTTCTTTAGCTTGTTTAGACTTCCCTCAAGGTAGGCTTTCTTTCTGTTTAAGAGCATCACACCCCAGGCCTCTACAAGAAGATACCACAGCAAACAAAGCATCCTTCAAAACACAGAACTTTGGAGGAGCTCCAAGGACTGGACATGCTGTGACAAAGAGGAAGATGAGGAAGAGGGGGTCTTAGGACTCCCAACTCAATTTCCAGGGGCAGAACTGGGAGGGTCTGGGGAGCAGATAGATCTGGGATTGGATGGACAAATACCTTAAATTGTGGGACCCCCTGGACATGTGGCTTGCAAGCATCTGTACTCCTGTGGTAGTTGAAGGCCTTCTATTAAAGCTGCTCTCTTATCTTATTTCTACTAATAATTGCCTGATGAGTAATTTTTTGGCTCCCGATCTAAGGCAACGGTCCAGACATGTTAAGCAGCCACAAGGGAAGAGCAGGGAGGAATTTAAGTTGTATTTTTCTAGTAACAAACATGGAATATGACATTAATGTTCAGGAAGAGATCATCCACAAAGTAAAAATTGTATTTTCCTACTCATCAAGGTCATGTCAAGATTGTAGATTTGAATGACAAAAGTGACGTACAGCTGCTATTTTTTATTCTGATAAGGTTTGTGAAACAAGCAGAGAATGAGCCCCATTCTCAACACCATTGCTAATGAAGACTTATTGGCTCTCTTCTGTATGGAAATCCACTGAGATGTCTCTGGAGGTAGGAAAACCTTAACTATTTTCCTTAGTTAACTCTGGGATTTTGTTAGATTTTACAGTCAGACAAAAGAAAAAGTCCATTTAATATCCAAATTTACAGCTCTTTCAAGCTACACTGTGTCTCTCAGCAGTCGTTCTGTGTCTGTCTGCTACTTGGTTCTCAGGTCACAGTGTTGTGGACGAAAATGTATCACCAAAAATCTTGATATGGGAAGGGAAGAAGGATCAATTTTTTTCTAGGTTCCCCATTGTCCTTGAAGGCATCTGTCAAATTTCTTTTCTCTCCAATACCTGCTGTGACCTCTGCATTTACACCAATTCATTCTATCACACTCAGCCTGCCTTTGTATGTGGAGGCTCTTTATTTTGAGATACTGGGGGGTACAAATCTCATTAGCACTATCAGTATATTTCTGCACAATAAGTCTACCAATATGTAAAGAAAAACAAAGGGAGGAACACTGTTGGAATTTTGGTTGCCAATAGGGAGAAAATATGGAAGCCTTCAAAATTAAGATTAAACTCCATAATGTATTTTCTACCAAAAAAATTCTTTTTGACAGATGTGAGCTTTCAGTCTTGTTTTTCTGTACTCTGCATGTTTAAAAATTAATATTAATATGAACATTTAATGCAACTTTGATCTTTCTTAGTAATGCTCCCTATAAAAGGGAGTTAATCCCAAAGTAACTTATTCACTACATGGCTCAAGGGAATTAGCTTGCTCAGAGCCATCTAGGTGTTAGCTAATACAACATAGAGATGCCTTGACTGTCTTTATGGATCTAACTCAATGATAATTTATTGATAAAAATACCAAGTATGTAATTTGCATTTAATATGGTAATAATGTAATCTACTTTAATAAAAAATCTGAAATATTTTTTAACTTATATAAAGCAATTCATAGGGTTTTTTGTATACTCTGCTGGTATAACAGAAATATTCTTAGTTTTCAGGCATTCTAGTCCTTTTCTAAGTTTCTGTTTAAAAAATAATTGAAGTTTCTTTTTCATACCAGCAGATAGATTCAAGACAAATAGTCAGAAATATTTAATTAACTGAAGCTACTGGAGGAACTGGAGGGAGGCAGAATGTAATGACCCAAAGCAGAACTTACTCTCAAAATTATGATTCTGCAGAGGACAGAGAGAATTTTAAATGCAATAAATCAGTGGAATCTGAACTTTACATCACATTTGAGAGATTTTCTTCCAGCAAATTAAGAGACTGTTTCGTGTGTGTATGTATACAGACAGATGTGTGCACATGTGTGAACAAAGAAGAAGAGAGCGGTATTCTTGCCTACTTCAGAATAAAGGATCAGCATCTAAAAAACAGCTGATACAACTTGTGATTTTTCCTGGAAGATCACTGATTTTTTTATATCAGTGTGATTTTTTTCTTAATTATAACAAATAATGTTTGAAACAAAAAAGCCACATGGAAATATTCCTATCAGTAGTTTTCAAGAAAATGCAATCCTCATCCATCTCACCTTGTACCTACTGAATTTTTCTCTTACTATGACATGAGTTTCTATATTCTTCCATACCCTAAAGAACAATACTATTTACTAATTTCTTAAAATATTTTTTTATAAAGGCCAATAGCCCCATGATTTCTCTGTAAACTATCATAATGCTCTCTCATATATATTATTAACATAAATGAAAAGATATTTTGTTGGACACATTCTGTCTATCCCAAGATCCCTTACATTTACTCTTTCAGTTGAGTGAAAAACACAGCCTTCCATACTTTCTTACTTCAGGCAACCACATGCCCCAAGTTTTCTGGTAGAAATCATCAGGAATATGCTCTGATTGAAATGGTATTTCAAGGAAAACCTTGCAGGAAGACTTGGGATTTTTGTGAACCAGTTAAACACAATAGAACCTCCAATGGATGTGGTAAATTTGGAGGGTTTTGTGGGTCTTGTTAGGCAGCAGGACATCCTTAGCTTAAATTTGGTAGTTTGCTATGCTTATGCATTTTAGGTTGAATGTCAGGAGAACTACATTAATTTAATCAAGCAAAACTGATCATATATATGCATTAAGACACTGGCTTCTGCCAAGATTTTCAGTGCTCTACTCCACACAATGAGAACGAGCTGCAATCAACATCTTAGGAGTAAATAAACCATAAGACTAAAAATTCCTTCCTTTACCAAGGACTGTGTCATAAATTTTCTATTTTGTGGTAGTGTTTCTTATTTATACTAATGCAATATTCAGAATAGACTTAATTTTGCACGTCAGCAAGTCCGCTGTTATGTGCTTACTGAAGATTTAATTTTTCAATACAGTAATTAGTAAATTTGTATTCTAATTGATAACTTTCACTGTACTCTCATGAGCAGCAAAGTTTCTCAGGTTTCAAATATTTCAAAATCACTTGAGCTGTAACATTTCTTTTGAGGTAGCTAAACTCTACTCGGCTATGTACTGTCTATCGCAGGGCCCTGCAGGCATGTTGTGGTAAAGGAGTTTTGATGCTCAGCTGCTAAATAATTAGAAGGTAAAAGCCAAATGGAAATTTACTGCAGTTCTATCACCCTTTATACTTACGTATTTATATCTAGAAAGTTGTCAGATGCTGATTAATCAGGGCTGTTCAGAACTGTTTTGATGAGGCAGTCAGAATATGGGGAGAACCAAAAAAATAAATAGATTATTTTGTGAAGAGAATTGAAAAGGGGGGGAAAAAAAGGAATAAAAGTTGTTAACATGATGATTTTGGACATATATCTTTTGGAATTAATCAGCATTATTGCCAGCATTTTATTTAGATGATGAAAATGAGGTAATTCGATCTGTCAACAGTAATAAGATAAAACCAGAAAGTATTTAACTTTTTACAACAGGACCATACATGGGCACACTGTATAAGCTTCAGCTTGTTAATAGCCTGGGGGTTTTTGTACCTGTAATAGAGACAGACATATAATTCATCTCTGATGAAGCTTCAAAATCTCCTTAATCAGTAAAAGCCAACTGGATAAATAAAGCAATTTAGACAGCCATATAGAACCAACTCCTATTGTCAGCATTGTTGTTCCTGAAAACTAAGAAATTGGAATATTATTACCAAAAACCACATACAGACACAAAAAAATTACACAGTTATCTTAATGATTAGTTCAAATAAAACCAAAAAAGCATAAATGGATAGGCAGCTGTTCATATCATTATGGAAGTAGCTGGGCAGAGTATCAGATGTGGGGGGTTTTGTCTAAATATGATGTAAAGGATCACTTTTACACAGTTCTTGTCCCACAATGCTACAAGAATACCTTTCATATTTCTTTCAGATGTTGTTGGAGAAAGCCTTGAAGGCTTCAGCAAAACTCAGAGACAAAAACGCTAAATATCTTTCTGGTAACTGAACACAAGTAAAAAATTGATGAAGTAGAGCTATGAAGGAAAAGCGAAGAGGTATATAGTTAATTCAGGTGAATTTAGAATTACTTAATACCAATAGCGTAAAATGTTTAGGTTTTTTTTCTCCACAGATTTCAGATATGAGTCATTTTCCATTAAAATTAATGAAAATTCTCATCAAATTCAATGAAACAGAATCCATCCAATAATTCTGTCTAACGGCAGTTATATCTACAAAACCGGTGTCTAAGGGGACTTAAGGCAAAATGGCAAAATGCTTACGTTATTTAGTGCAAATGAAAATGACACTTTGATTTTAAAACACAAGAATAGAGACTGCTTAGACTGGGGAATGTGAAGATACAGGGGGGAAAAAAGCTCTAACCTAACTGTTGTTGCAGGCTGTATTGATCAGGATCAGAAAGCAGAAGAGCTTTCCAGTACAGAGAGAAGGCAACTAAAAAAGATCTCTAAGCTGAAGCTGATGATGTGAGTGATAGTTTAAAATAATCAATCCTATCTACCCCTCCATTGATCAGTCCATATATACTATATGACAACAATTCATTGTTACCTATTCATCTTGGTGTTTGCTATTTCAAAAATGGCAACCCCAAAATAAAGCTTATCTGGTTTAAAAATTTCTTCCCCAAAAAGAATCCACGTCTTGCAGTCTGTAATGTCAGTGACCATGTGAAATGCCACAACCTCTCCTGGGCTCGGGGAGGGTGGGACCCTCTCAGCCTGTAAAGAAACACTCATACACTACTCTGCAGGCTGTCAGGGTTTGGGCTGCCCTCTGTCTACTCCAGCGGTCTAACAGATACAACATTTTTCCTATAGTGGGATTACTTCTGATCACCTTAATCAGTCCTTCCTTGTCTTTTTAGCTTTGAATATTACTTTTCAGATTTCTGCTTTGCTTCTTTTATCCCTGTCATGGTTTTGCTGGCTCTTAGAAACTAAGCAGGAATTTTTCCCTTCCCCCCTGTCCACTGTGTGAAGGGGATGTTGAATGTGCAGATTTGACTGTGGCTTAGGCAGTTAAGTAACACAAAAGACTGGCTGGTAAGACCACATTCCTAGTTGATGGCCTTCAGGATCTTGTCTTTGAGGAGGGGTAAGAAGTTCTCTTTTCCTTTTTTTTTTTATACAGGAGTTCAGCTGCTGCCGGAGCAGAGACTTGGAGGTGGTTTTGCTCTTGGCCTGGCTGCCAGCTGAGAATTTTGCTTGGATTTTCAGCAATGAGGAACTGTTCGAGAGGCCTGTCCTCCCCCCATTCCGTTCCCCAAGCGAGGAGCTCACCCTTCTTATGCATATCAAAAGAGAGGGGACGCTGTGCCACAGGACTCAACCAGAAGGACTGAGACAATCCCCCAAAGTCCCCTCCATTTCATTAGAATTGTTTCAATTCCAAGTGTGCTTCTAAAGCAGGGGTCCTCAAACTACGGCCCGGGGTGTGCACACTGTCCCCTCTGTGACGCTAATAGGGTGTTCTTTATCTGCCTCCATGCTGAGTCCAGAGATTTAATTTCTTAACTTTTTCCTTTCAGGTGGTTTTTAATTTTTTTTAAATAAAAAAATTTCCTTCTTGCAGGCAACTATTGTTTTTTATCCCATGGTGTGCTACCTCTGAACAACGTTTGAATTGCTGACCTCATTCCATCACTCATCTCCTCATAGAGCTCCATCATTGTGGTTAACTGACTTAGCAATTCTACAAAAAAATTACTTTCACAAAGGTGTTAACATTGTTCATTTTGTGGAGTAGGTGGAGATCCACAGGTAGGCAAAGCCAATACCCATGGCAAAGTCCTGAGGAGCTGTGGAGGCCTCCGGTGCAGTTTCTAACCATAGCTCTTCACACAGCTTTTTTGAGGGCCAGCTCAGCTGCATAAGAGGTTGTTTGGGCATCTGAAGTACTTTGAAAATTGTTATTTTATTGCTATTCTATTCCTTACCTGCCTTGCACCATGGCTGCAGAGCTGTATCTGTGTCTCAAGGGAGGGAGGGACCCTGACAGTGGGGTCCCAGCTGGTGACAGGAAGGCAGCAACTCTGCAACCCAGAACTTCTGCTCCTGAGACAGTGATTCCCTCCTGAGGTGAATGCACTTAAGCACGTGTTGACTGTGGGGAGAGATGTTCCCTGAGGAGAGAATGGGACCAGACACACAGGAGTGAGTTGCTTTAATATACATAATGCTTCCAGAGTTTACCTTTTGGTTTCTCTACAGTGAATTGTGAGGATCAGCTGCAAAATATAGATAATTATCAGCCAGGTTATTGAGACAGGTAGTGGTCACTCTGCTAGGAAGTAGAGAGTGGGGCTGCCGAGGCTGTAGGTGCAATTAAAGTCAGTGTACAAATGTTTATCTTTCATTTTAAAAACTGTGAGAAAATACTTGATTATATTCCTATATTTAATTCTCCATGGTTGTTGTAGTTGCAAAGGGAGAGGACATTCTCACAAGGAAGAGGCCAAGAGCACTGTGCAATGGGAAGAAACGTAATCTGTGAAAACCTATGAAACAGTGTGAAGACATCTGTTTTACGACAGTTAAGTAATACCCAAGCCTACTAATTTTCATTAATGTCAGAGCTGCCTTGCCATCTGACTGTCATCTGGCTTCCTTTCTAATTTTATTACATTAGGGAAGTGGATGGAGAAAACTCTGAAAACACACAATAAGCAATAAAATAAATAAAAGAAAGCAAACTAGATTTATTAAATCAAGCAACTTATGCAACATAAGGCAGTTACTTATAGTGCCTGCATTTTAAAAAGGTCAAATTAAATTAACCACTATTTTTTACCAGTGTTGCCCACAATTGTCTCAGAAATTTAATCTAAACGGGCTGATATAAAGCATTAGTTGCTCAAACTCCCTCAATCACTCTCTTACTGGACACAAACCAAGTGCAATGAAGGAGGAGACTCATTTTTTTGATTATTTGTGTATCTGACAGAAGGACTATTTGCAGTTAGGACTGTTATTATTTTTTAGGCATGATCAGAATTAAATAAGCTGGACAGAAATTGTGCTTTCTTATTGTTTCTTTGAGTGAAGTTACAGAAAGCAAAAGAAAATGGTTTTATTCCTGCGTAGCAGAAATATGTTCATAAAATTTTTAAATGGCTCAACTGAAATGCCTACAAGCTTCACTGCTGCCCACATGAAATGAAAAATTTTTTATATGCTTATAGCTCCATGTGTCCAATATATTATTTATATTGGAGAAGGATGAGGCAAGAGAGAAAAAGACTGCTGTTCTCAGGAGAGCAGATTAAACAGACTCTTGATAAAAAATAAAACAACAAAAGATCTCTAAGTACATTCAGGATTTTTATTTACCTCTTTCACTATTTTAATTTTAGCTAACAGAGTAAAAATTTATTTGAATTTGTTACTCTGGAACAAAACGGGAATTCCTCCTCTGTCTATTAGCCACAAATATCATTTAGTCAATGCTTTCTGTGGTATTTTTTCAGAGATATTCAGACACCTTTGTGACTCCTCTGCTGTGCTCAGGAGAGAGGGAATCACAGCAGCTACCAGACAATGCTCCCATTACAGAATATCCAACAATTTCAGAAATGTCCTAATATTTTGCAGGGAACTTTTGTCCCTCAAGGCACATAACATCACATCTGACATCAATCTCTCCAATGGCTAGTGGCATTTGAGGACTAATATCAAACATCTACAGAATATGTGGAAGATTACAGAGATGCTGGAAGTCACAATTCAAACCAGAGAGTCTGTGGAGTCACCACCACATTTTTAGGGCTGTTCCCTGTGCCGCAAGACATGAATGTGAAAAATGTAAGCAGTGTCCTGCTCTGCTTACTGTGCCCCATCTTGCATATCGAGTCTAGAGTTAAAATTTCATGTGATTCTATTTCAAACTAAAGTTTGCCTGTGGTGAACTTAAATTCTTGCTAACTATACTGGCAGGAAAGTTGTCACCTTTCACAGCAAAGAAGCCAAAACTGGAACTAGAATAGAGAAAGAATATTCCTGATTACAAACTCTTTAAGCAGGTTCATGGAGACTCTAATGGCTAGGTCAGCTTGAATGGATGCACAGAGAAGTGCTCTGGTCAGTCATGAAACAAAGAGGTAGTAAGCTGTCAAAGGTAACAAACAAGTTGTTCCAAGACAAGTAGAATGAATGCCACCTTTCTCTGTGGATTTGTGTCTTTAAGTTCCACACTCTAGAAGAAAAAATGCCATATAACAGAGTTAATGACATCAGTTCTTCTTCCTATTCACTGTGCTCTTGCTTCAGTAACCATTAGTCCTGTTCCCTAGCCAAGAGAGCAGTATCTCCAGCATACCCCATGCTCCTTTCTTGTCCCTTTCCACCTTCCCTTCATACCCCATGCTTCCTTTCCCTAGTCACAAAGTGATATGAGGTTGCATTTCTGCAGTTTGAAACTAGACACCTCTGCTAACTGGCCACATGTGTGTGTTGAATGGTGAAGCAACAGGCCCATGAGAACAAATACACTACTTGGCTATTTTTTCCTGAGGATAAAACAGTCAGGGTCTCTCTTCTACAAGGCCACTGATTTTCATGAAACTTGTAGAAATTTAACTATCTTTCAGATCTTCAACCTTTTGTCTGGAATGCTTAAAAACTTGACATTACTTTCTGGGTAATGGGTGAGTTAAACTCTGAGCCCCGGGAGTTGTCAGCTCACAAGACTGGCTATGAGTTTCACTTTAATATATAGATATAGGGTTCTTTAATGCCTCAAGATAGTGTCAAGAGAATAAGCCACAGGCTTGTACCCAAGGAATTTCTTTATTAATTTAGGGGAGTAAATAAGGGGACTTGGCCAAAGTCCAAAAGGACATCACACAAGCTAGACAAAATATTCCACCACAATACTGATTCAACATATACTATTAATCCACAACACTTAAATCAAAATCCAGTAAACTAGCAACGCTTAAATCAAGATCCAATACACCAACAACACTTTAACACAATATCCAACCAATTCCCCAATGCTTAAATCAAGCTTCAATCCCTCCAGCTCCAAATCACCCTAAGCCTCAAGAAAGGAGCAGAGAAAGAGCAGCAGAGGGATCGAGAGAAGGAGAAAGAGGGAGAGACAGATTATATAGCTACCACTGAAGCCTTGTAGAAGACCAGCTCTCACAAGTCATTGGACCACGACACGAGGCAAACACATGCTCTTGGTTTTATTTGCTCTGGTCCCTAAGGCCAACACCTCCAGGAGGGGTCTCTGACCCACCAGCCACTCTCGGGGTTCCATTGTCCCTGCCAATCTGAGCCTGGCTTAGGGGCTTCAGGAGATCTGGTGTGTTATTGTTTTCCAGGGCTGTTTGTGACTGACAGCTACTCTGGGGCTTTCCCATGTGGGCTCCAGGGGCTGCCATGAGGTATATGATGCCACCCCCGCTCTACACACACAGACACACACACACACACTCCACACAAGTTGGTTCTGATCCAATAATAATTGATCTGGTGTCTAACAGGGTGGAAGGAAGTCCCCTAGCAGACAGCAAACTTAATTTCTCCTTCAGAAAGTAAGATAAAATAGTACCTGGAATGTGTTCGTCCTAATAAACTTACTCTTGACCAACTGAACATGTAGGTTTCTGGGATGGGAACAGCATCTGTCACCAGAGTGAAGTTCTTGAGTGCAGCATATGTTGCATATCTTCCATTCTAGCAGTTGTCTTTACAGAACATGTCTAATTATTCAAAGATCTCATAATAATCTGTACAAATGGAGAAGGAAAGAACATTTTAAGGACAAACACACCTGAAATCAGGGTTTGGAAGAAAAAGGAAATAGGAACATGGCAGAAATAGACAACTCTGCATTAATCAGCAGGCAATCCTGCTGTCAGGCTTCGACAATTGATTTAATTTAGATTTAAATTTAGTCTAATTAGTTTATTTTTAGTTGCTGCAATTAACATATCTATTAAAACAGATAATTAGACTTATGTTCAAGTGCAGTTCCTGGAATCAATGAGAACAAGCACAAAAGAGTTATTCCCATGGGTGTTACACCTGTCTGTAGGCCTGAGCCTGTACTCCTGAGTGAATCACTGGGAGCCTGATAGTTGATATACCCAGGCACTGACTTAACAGAAGTTAAGTATGACCCACATTTGGGTTTCAGGTTTTTCTGTAGTTGCAAAGTGAATTGCATTATGTGGGCTACCTTACTAAGGAGAACCCATCTAGACTATAGCTACCACTTCACTTGTATGAAGGTGTTGGGCACTGCATGTTAGAGTTACTGCCCATGCACTAGGGCAAGGATACAAAGATGACAGACCTGTTGCAGAAGTATGTCATTCCTATCTCATTCCTGCCCACCAAATCCAGTACTTTCCCTAGTTCCAGTCTTCCTGCACATCACATAACAGCTGAATTTTTTCCTCTTCGGCTGCTGGACAGACAGCAGCCTGGCCAGGCCTAACAGACAGTCTCCCATCAAGGTCACTGCCCTTCTCAACAGATGTAGGAAGGGCTCAGAATCCACTGATAAAATTTCCACGTGCAACATGTTCAATAATATCTAGATGTGGTAGTTTCCAAAACCATACAATGTGAAAAGTTTAGCCCTGCAGACTCTGGTGAAAGGAGAAAAGAGGAGGTCTAGTGGGAACAGATTCTCCCTGTTTCCAGTATCCTTTAGCCTCACATGGCAAAAGTAATGAAACAGAGAGAAATTAGTCTGAATATTCATCAGCTAGGCAAATTGCAGGCATAGACATTAACACAGACACCAGATATTTATCATACTTTCTTGCTAATCTTACTTTTTCTGATACACCCTTTCCAATGCATAGCATCCCAAGAGAGCTTCAGAATACAAACCAGGTAGAAGTTCATGGTCCACACTGATCTTTTGTCCTAGGTCAAGCTGAAATGCTTCTCTCACATGGACAAGCATCTAACTTCCCATTTAGATTGGCGTTAGAACAATGTTGCCATGCAAAGAATGTTCTACACTGTCTTTGACAAACCAACCAAACCTTCATGCATTGAAAAAGCTAATTACCAGCTTTTTTTTCAAGGAACACAAATCCCATTCCCTGGGCTTTCTGTAAAATAGCTGTATTATGAATACCATTTATGAGCTGCCCTAAAAGCACAAAGCCATGTTTCCTGACAAAGGCCTTCACACTATTTTTCTAATTTGACGTTTTCTAAACAAGCTAATTAATGGAGTCAGCTCTTAAAACTCTAATTAAACAGCAAAATATGCCAGTTAATTAATTTACAAAGAGTACATTAGAGCCAGGACCTGGACTTCCTTCCAACATTCCAAGAGTTTGGTACAAATGTTAGTATTCAGACAAAAAGAAGTTTTATATATATATATATATATATATATACACACATGGATTTATACTGATAAGGCTCAGGATAGTGGTCAAATTTTCGTCTTCAGTTCATTAAAAAAATAAAATAAAGGACAGGATAAAATAAAATGCGAGGGTCTTATTCATACTGATTTAACATTACTAAAACAATCATGCTCAACATAAATTCAACAGTTCCACCTAATCTCAAATGAGATAAATATTAATGCAAACTTCCTCTGTCTTTTGACAGAACAAAACTGAATATACTCAAACTTATGTCTTGATTTTGCAAGTGTAAATTTTTCTGTGTGCAAGAGAAAATGCAGGATCTTTATGATGCAAGCTTGTAAATGTGTGCAAAAGTTCTATCATATCTGTAAATGCTGACATACAAAACAGATATGCTAGGATACAGACAAGCTTAATTAGCTTAAACAGAAAAATATAGGAATAGTTCATAACAACTTATAATTACTGGAAGTTCAGTGATTTAGCACTAGGTTCTGAGTATGACCTGGATTTAATTCTGCATCAACAACCACCATTGATAAAATTGATCCACACTTTATTCAAATAAATAAATATTTATTTGAGTTTTCTTTTTCAATTAAAAATTTACCCTGACCAAAGAGCACAGTATACATTCAATAATTTGAGGATGTTTTGACACAAGAATCTAAACAACAGTTGTACTTCATTTTTAATATGTAAGGCACTGAGCTAGATGACATTGCACTACAGCTGATAATAAAGAGGCTTTTCCAAAGCAAATATATCATTCATCAATAATTCCAGATCTTTCCATTTGAAAAGTCTCTGGAGATTATGCACACATTCTATAGCCTTGGCCATATTGATCATCGTCATTGGTCTACTCTGGCCTCCAATCCGGAGACATGGAGACACACTATCTATAACACTGCTGCTTCTTTTGAGAACACACACGGAATCATTCTTGAGGAGAAAAGACAATCCAGAAAAAAAAGTGTCTTGCTGATACTGCCTAAGGAGACTCTCCCCTGTGCCCTTTGCAACCAGACTTGTCTATCTTGCATTGGCCTTTTTAGCCATCAGCACACTTGCAGCAAGCGTGGGTAGAGCCCTTCTCAAATCTTCGTTTGCAAAGCCTGGCCATGATGATGTATACGCCTCCTTATAAATAAGTATATAATCAACATCACACTTTGCCAAACCCCCTGAACTCCCAATAGAACATAAAGGGAATGAAAAAGATTGTAAAATCATTGAATCACAGAATGGTTAGTGGAAGGGTCCTTAAAGACTATCTAGTTCCTACACCTCTCCCATGGGCAAGGACCCCTTTCAGTAGACCAGGTTGCTCAGAGCTTCATCCAGCCTGGCCTTGAATGCTTCCAGGGATGGGCCACCCACAACTTGTCTGGGCAACCTGTTCCAGTGTTTCACCACCCTCACAACAAAGAACTTCCTCCCAATTCTAATATAAACCCTTTCTCTTTTAGTCTGAATCCATTCCCTCTTGTCCTGTACTATATGCTCCTGTAAATAGTTCCTTCCCATCTTTCCTGTGGGTTCCCTTCAGGTATCGGAAGGCTGCAATTAGGTCAGCCTGAAGCCTTCTCTTTTCCAGGCTGAACAAACCCAATTTTCCCAGCCTTTCCTCACAAGAGAGGTGATTCATCCCTCTGATCAACTTGCTGGCCCTCCTCTGGACTTGCTCCAACAGGTTGATCTCCTTTCTGTGCTGGGGGCCCCAGACCTGGACACAGCACTCCAGGTGGGGTCTCACCAGAGCAGAGGAGAGGGACAGAGTCACCCTTGACCTGCTGCCCATGCTGCTTTTGATGCAGCCCAGGACAAGAATGGCTTGCTGGGCTGTAAGTGCACATTGCTGGGTCATGTCCAGCCTCTCATCCACCAGCACCCCAAGTGCTCGTCAGGGTTGCTCTTGACCTATTCATCCCTCAGCCTGTATTGATATTGGGAGCTGCCCCAACCCAGATGCATCAGCTTGAACTTTGTGTTGTTAAACTGAATGAGATTCCCACTCTTAAGCTTGTCCAGGTTGCTCTGGATGACATCCAGATAACATTGTTAGAATTAAATGTGTAATGTAATATTTCAAAAACAGTTTACTTGCATCAAGACTAAAAAATATCAAGGAGACTAAATTAATTTAAGCTTTAAACTTAAAAACGTACAGTTCTTGTTTCTGTATTCTTTGCTATTTGGTATGGCAAAAGCAGTGAGATTAAAGCTTTTGAAGAACAAAGTGCTAACTTGTTTATACTATATTTTGGCAATAATCCAAGTAGGGGGAAAAAAAGGTGTCCTGCAAGAAGCTCCAAACCAAGGAATTAAAAATTACGTTTCATAATTCATAAATAAAAAAAGAACTCAATTGTTTTCTAAATAGTCAGAAATTCTCTGAGGTTCAGGATATCCTTGATCTGTTACCTTGTGATATTTTGCAGAAGAAATCCCATCCACCCAAAGTTCCAAATTAATATGAAGCATTCACTTCTGTTTGGCAACAGCTAATTATGCATTTGGAGTACAACCCATCATAGAGGAATACAAGGTAATTACTGCCCCAGAGGTATTCCCTGTACTGTAGTTGGGATGACATATACTGTATACTGTAGTTGAGGTGATGCATCTTGTGTCAAACTATTATTTCTAAAAGCACACACCTGGACTGCTCTTCTGGTGTATTTCTCTACTGATGGAGGTACTAAAGGTCCTACCTCCATGGAGAAAAGAATTACCATACTTTCTACCTGGAAAGCGACTTAAATTTTGCAGTGCAGATAGGTCAGAAACTTGCTGGGTTCCACCTAATCATGCCAAGAAAGAAAAAGTCATGAGGAATGTGAGATAGACAGTTACCTACCCTTAGAAACCATGTATATTCCTGTTATGGCCAGAGGCAAGGTTTTTCTGAGCAAAACCAAGCCTCCAACAAACCAGAGCACTAGTTCTTCTAGACACACACACCAGAAGGTACATCTGTCACTACTGGTATGGAAATGACAAGTGCACGGTGTAAGGTCTTTTGTGAATGCAATAGAAGAGAGGAGCAGCAGGCTTATGCAGCTGGTGGAGCAGGATGGGGCATAGCCTGCTTGTCTGGAAAACAGACATCTTGACACCACCTTGCAGCACTTCCCTCCAGCAGCCCAAGATCAGTACATTTCACATTTTCATGATCAAAGATAAACAGGCAGTGTAGAGCAACTCACTCCAGGGAATGCAGAAGGTGCCTGACAACCAGACCTTATCCATTATTGTGGAGTTTAAAGCAGCACAACAAAACGGCACGTTACCCAGACAGCTGAATGTCTCCATCCATGCCTTGAGCACGGCAGTGAGATTAAGTAGAGAAGACTCTGATCTAGAATACCTCAGATTTCACTCCCAGCACAAGCATGGACCTGCTGGGTGATCCTGCACTAAGCCCTGTTACCTCCACAAGTTTGTTTGCTTTTTCATCCTTTCTTAACTCTGAGGGAGCAGGGACTTTGGGGTTTGATCTGCAAGCTTCAAGGGTGCCCTGCAGCACTCCAGGAACTCAAAACATTTACATCAAAGGTAAAAAGTCACAGACTTTTTGTTTGCCACTTCGGATGCCCCTAGTGCCCAGTAACCAGCCCAAACTTACACTGAGGGTAAAAGGAAAATGTTGTTACTGTCTTTCTGGGTGGACAAGATTGTGAAGCTCTATAACTAATCTCCACAGTGACACATGTCAACTATGATCAGCCATGGGCAATTTTAGACTTAAATGGAAAAAGACAGTGACAATCGAGTAAGAGCAGCAGCATCTGAGGCTAGAAGACCCCAGAGTTGCTGAAGTGAAAACAGCACGAAATTCCTCTTTTACTTTATCTGTTGTCTTCACCTCCAACTCCTGGCTATTCTTTTGTCTTCCAATAATAAAAGCCATCACCACGTCCTGCATCAGCAAACAGGTGAAAAGCATGTTACCCACTTAGTCAGCAAGGCTCTATGTAAAAACACAAAGAAAAGCCGACATGCAAGGTCGCAACAACAAAGGGTAGTAAGGGATCACTCAAGAATTCTCACACACCTAGCCAATGTTTAACAGCAATATAAACACAGACTTCAGGAATGTCTGTAAAAATGAATCCACTCATACAAAAGAGCTTATAAACTAAGTTAAGAGAAAAGTAAAGGAGAAGGAAGAGTGAGGCAGAAGGACAAGGAGATTATGTGGTTGCTTGGGAAACTAATACATATCAATAGAAGATAACAAAGCAGAATTGTTTGGGGATTTTTAAATGCAACTGTATTAACTTTTAGTCTATAAATAGCCAAGGTCAAAAGTCTCCTTAGGGAAACATGCTTGTCATGGTTTTGCTTGTTCTGGGAAACTAAGCAGCAATTTTCCCTTCCCCCTGCACACTGTGAAAGAGGGATGTTGAATGGGTAGGTTGGTTCTGCCTCGGGTGATTGACCAATACAAAAGAATTGACCAGTAGGTCCACATTCCAGACTGATGGCCCTGAGAGTCTGTGGGGAGGGGTGAGGAGTTGGGGGTTTTTTACTTTTTTTTTCTTCTCATGGGAAACAGCACTCACTTCATTGTTACCTGAGCTGGGACAAGGTTTGTGTGGCAGGAGTATCTAGGTAGGATTTTTTTCTCAACCTGGCTGCCTGGCTAGCTCAGTTCTACCCAGCCCGGAACCTGCTTGGATTTTCAACGGAGATGAACTATTTGGGAAGGAGGTCAACTCCTTCCCCTCCTCTGTTTCCATTTTTTTTTCGGCAGAGGTTCCTGTGCACAACGAGGGAGATGGGGGAACTTTTCTTTCTTTCCCTCCTTTTTTTGCCCTTTCCCAGTATGGGGGAGGGAAGACATCCATTTTCGGCTTCTTCAGCACACCTGGGGACCCCCATGTAGCAACTGCCAGTGATCCATACTTATATAGCTTATATCCATGAGTACTAAAGCACAAACAAGGAAATACTCCAGAAATTTCTAATCAAAAAAAGGGAAATAGCAGTCATATACTATGTGTGCTTAATCAGAGAATCACAATGACCTCTTTTGTAAGAAGACCACAAAACCACAAGCTTAAGAGAGTAAAGTAAACACTGAGAAATTGGTTTGGGAAAGTCTGATAAGCTCCAGACAAATATTCCTGCAAAATCAGGAAGAAATTTTAAAAGTGGGACAAACTTTAGTCTGCCAAAAAGTCTGTCAAAGTCCAGATGTCACACCCTGCCATCAACATGGTGGTATATTCATCTAGTGGTTGAACAAGCAAGCACCAACAAGGTGATGGCTTGCTCTACACAGATAAAGACAACAAGACTGTACTTACATCTGTTGAAACACAGGAGCCTCTCAAGGACTTTCTGAACATCTATCTACCCGTCTATCTACCTTACCCATCTCCTTGCACATCAGTATAACCCTCCTTTTGCCACTCACACTCAGGAAACAGCTGGCCAAGTCAAGTCTATTGTCTCTCAGTAGATGACATATTGTCCATTCCCTATTTTGAGATTTGTGAGGCTGTTACAGGTGAAGGGAGGTGTGTGTGGTGTTGCACTCTCTCACCCAGATGAGGAAAAAAAAGTGAGGGAAGTTGGTGAATAGGCATTCTGTCATTATTGCCATATTTGGAGACAATGAGCAATTTGTGAGCAGCTACTTTGTTTCTGTCAGTCTGAGGCTTTCAGTGAACTCTGAACTGTGTTTGCTTCAGTCTTGGCAACAGTCAAAAGACCATATTGAGGAGCCCCAAAAGTAAAGGTGTCCACTGAATTATATAAATAAAAAGTTCATGCAAAATTAAATTTATTATAATGAGGATACTATTTAATCAGCAGCCAAAATGACACATCAGAAACAGAAGCTGCTGAATGCCTCACTCTCTGGGACAAATAACAGAAGCTCTTCTGTTTAAGGGACAGACCAGCATGCACCCAAAATATTGCTTTTTTCTCTCACCTCTGGTTTTATTTCTTTTCCATCCTGCTATTATTCATATTACCTCAATGTCCAGAGTCTACAGTACTTGAATCATGCAGACATGTAACAGGAAACAGTTGAGTTTCCAACTGAAACAAACAGAAAGAGATGTATGCTTAAAGGCATATGCTGAGAACAGAGATGCAGACAGTTTAATTGACTTGTCCAAAGTCAGAGGTGAATTCTGATGACAAAATTAATCTATGCACTTTCCTTGAGATTAATCCAATTCAAGAAGGGAATTGATATTTTTTTCCAAGAGTGTATAGGAGAACTGCTTTGCTGAAAGATCAGATCAGAGTAATATACCGTGCTTTTCTTCTACAGTGAACAGCATGCACCAACACTCTCCTTCAGAAAGCTAAATTTAAGGTCATGGACTTAAACCAGATTAAAGCTAAACACATAACTAAGATCTTCACTGGAAAGGGGTTCAGTTAAGCTTGCAAACTGGTGGACAGCCATCCCCTGATTTCAGACCACCTGTACCTCTGCAACAATCTCTGTTCTCAGATATAAAAAGGAGTTGCATGCAGATGTATTAATAGGAATCACATTTTTGTGTCAGGAAGGTATAACTTGCTACTGTTAGGAACCAATGGAGTTCTTCCAGATTTTCATCTGCATAATAAAATGAAAATTTCTGTTCTGTTTCATTCTTGATATCTTGCTGATTTTTGCCTCCCACTGAATAGCTAAATTATTTTCCAGATATATTAAGTTCACTTCCTTGAACTTTATTTTTTGTACTATATTTTTTGCCCCCTTCTTCAGCTTCTAAATGCTTGCGTAAAATTAAACTTGTCCACCCTCACCGGCATTCACCACTTTTCCTGATTTAGCTGCCTCTGGGAATTTCCATTTTATTTCTCTTCCAGATCAAAACCAAAGATATTTAGTAAGATCTAAAAGTTGCTCAACTAGATGTCTTTCCTTTGTATCTATCACCAGATAGATACAGATAGTTTTCAGGCCACATGACAACACACTTTATAAGTCAATCTGAAATAATTTTAAAATATGCATTCAGAAGGCATTTAAACTCCTGTCTCCAATCTCCTGTGAAGTTCATAGGCACGTTCATAGGCACAATATAGTCAATGGTACAATGTGATACCTGTGGAGATTAAAAGGTTTATCCAAATACAAAGGATGACTTACATACAAATTTATAATTATGGACAGTGTATGGTAAGACTTGGAGTGTGTCACCCTCTCCCCATCACCTTCAAATCATCTCGTCTGAGTTCCCTCTTTGAAGCCAAAGGACTTTCCTCACCTGATTCTCACCTGCGCAAGCACGGGCTAGACAGCCTGAATGAAAACCCCCTATTGAGCAAAGAGCTTTTCCTCAACTACAACAAAATAAGTGACAGAGGTTTTTGTGCACACCAGTAGCCCTTTGCAACTTTCTAACCTCTCGTATTCCTCTCAGTGGATTTGTTTGTGATTTCCTCTAAGTGCAAACTGTTAGCGCTGTGACTTTTCATTGAGTACATTAGTAGAAAACTCACATTTTATCTCTAGCACACACTGGAATCTCTGTTATCTCACTCAATAATACATTTTTGCATCTGTTCTTTAGAGCACTTCAAAACTCAAACATTTTTGTATTTCTTTAAAAAACACAAGTATCTTTCCTAACAGTTCTGTCACTGCAGTTTCTGCTTTCACGTCCAGTATTTTTATTCCTGCTGATGTGCAATTTCACAATGCTTTTAAATTATAAGCATCTTCTAAGTAGATTGTTTGCTGCCAGAGCACTCTATTAAATCTATCAACTCCTCTCTTGGATTACAAATTCAATGCTAATTTTGAAGGACAAGGTTATGAAGGTACATACAGCTATTGCAGCATTTATTACTTAAAATAAACTATTATAAACTCAGGTATCACCACAGCCATCTGTGAAGCATGAAAAAAAGTAAAACCCACCAAAACCAAAACATCCTTGAAGGATGGCTTCTTTTTTCTGATTTTTAACCAGAACACAGGTAGTAGACTGCATGATAATTTATATACATCCCACTTAAAAAACAGATTGAAATAATTTTACTGTAAAGACCAATTCTTTCTTTATCTTTGTATTCCATGGGTTTTTTCACATAATTTAAAATATGAAACATTATGAAAAATCTTTCTAGATTATTACACTCATGTAAGAGCTCCATTTGATGAAATTAGAGTCAACCTCAAGAAGTTTAAAGCAATTCCAGAGGAACCATGATAACCAGAATAACAGGGTTATAAGTCAAGTATAATGGTATGTACGACAAGAAATGTTTCTTTCTTACTAAAATCAGATTTTTTGTGAAATAGTGCTATAACACCTGCTCCTCCACTTTCCTCCATGAGAAACATCTAATCTGTCACTTTGTTTTAGCTATTCATCTGTGCACAGAAACCTGGTAAGAGGTGTGAATATGCAAGTTTTGAATTATGTACACTTTTTAAAAGACCAGCCCATAATGTCCCAACTACTTTCCTCACTATTTTTAATGAAATGCCTTATTCAGTACTTAAACACAATACCCACAATTATCAACAAGGTAAAATAGAGAAAATGGGAGAAAAGGATAAGAGCTCTTGCACAGGAAATTAACAGATTTATGACAACCGCAACCATTAAATGCAAATTAATGTGTAACCAGTGAGTAGTAAGTCCTTAAAGCAATCTGTCATACAAGTATGTCTGAACAGGTAAATCAACGTAGAAGAAAGATTTACTAAGTTTGCTTACATTTGATAGAAAATAATGTTTCTTTTAAGAATAATTCATTATGTACTGTGATTCAACTATTCTTTTCCTTTTTTAAACTTGGAAGTTGTGAATGTTGTGACTGTCATTTAACAAGCTGTACTTATTATTTAAAATAGCATTTCTTCTAGATGTCTCATTTCCAGAAGTATTGGCAGAAAGGAAAAAGCTGAAAAAGGAGAACTAAAGAGATTGACCTACAAGGAAAGACAGATCTGCCAAAATGGATATACTTTCTCTGAGAAAGAATATCAGCATTAAATACCTGGATAGACTCAATTAGCTTTTGAAAGGTCTGTCTTACAAGATAGCATAATGGTTCAGTTGTTAGGGCCCAAAACCAGAACTTGAGGCAGCTACATCTGTCGTGGATGAACACTTGTGTGACCTTGGGTAGAGACACTTGGGACTGAGAATAAATCAGCTTAACCCAAAGATCAACTACAGCTCAATACCAGACCAGTTTTAGACTGGGCACTGTAGCCCTGCAGCTGATGTGACATGAGCTCACAAGTGACTCTCCTGAGTGGCCACTCAGGTACCATGTGGCTTTTGCACCAGACTTCAAATTGAAGGTGGCCGTACTAGTTTCAAGCCAGCTCAGACAGGTCTGTCTTTGGAGGTTTGCTTTTTTTCATTCCCACCTTTTCCTCTAATGGCATTGCAAGAGTAAAGGAAAGCTTGTTAGCACTCAAATTTCAGGGAGAGAAAGAGGGAAGGAGTGAAATACCATCACCTATAATGGGTAAAAATGAATATGAATATTAGAGAAATAACCTGTCAAGATTGGATTGGCTCAGAAGTAGACTTTTAAGAGAAGCTGCAGAAGTCCAACCACCTATCAACAGTTTTCAGACTAATGCCAGTGCCATTGCAGCTAACACAGAGGAAAGACTAACCAGGAAAATATAGAAGAGCTCAGGTTGTTCCCCAGTGCATCTGGGTTTTTTACTTTTCAAAGCAGAAAAAAACAAGAAAATCTTGAAAACACAGAAAGCAAGTGAAACAGTGACATCTGTCTGATTTTGTGAAAGACCTACAAGAGCTTTCACCAAGACATCCCATTCATTTTCATGTGCATGATCTCAGACGTCATGATCATACTTTACTGGCCACAATGATGTCTATGTCAGCGCTCAACAAAAGTAAGTTTGGAAAGGGAAGACCACATTCCAAAGTTCTACACTGGTGACCTTTTTATAGTCATGCTCTGAACAAATACCATATGGAAAGAAATAAAACATGCAAAATACAGCCTACTCTTTTTAAATAAAATCTGCCTTCAAGATCTGGGAAAGAAAAAAGCAGATTATTGTCTTGCATAAGTAAGGCAAAAGCAAAACGGAGGCAAAAACCCAGCACTGGATGGTAGAGGATTCCTGAAAGATATTTCTTTTCAGCATTCTTTGTATAGTGATTTGACTTGCTGCCATTAGAATGGCTGGATTTCACACCCTGCTTTCCCTGCTCTCCTGTTAGCTTTTATTTTTGCATGCAACAGTCTGTGTTTAACACCATTTCAAACCATTTACAATACTGCGTATCAGTGCTGTAACACGATACAGGAGGAAATAGCTACTTGTCTCAAAGCCTGAAAGCAAACCTGGTAGCAAACACCACTTGCACTGCTGTGAAAAAAGTGAGAATGACACATCAGAGCAGTGCTGGTCTCTGCAGGATAGGCTGCTTGTTATCCCAGCTGCCACTGCCCCTGAATCCCTGCCAGACAATAGGTATCTATTTCATAAGCATCTTTTAATGGAAGCAGGAGTTGTGAAATCCTTATGAGACCATATCATAAGGCCTGAGATACAAATAAAAAGAGAAATCTAGGAATAAGAATATATTAGAAAGAACAGAAAAAAATTCCTATGCATCTTTTAAAAGAGCATAATCTAAACACCAGATTGATCTACTGCTGGGTGTGCTTACAGGTTTTCTTTGTTAATTAATTTTCAGCAGCAACAAGACCTTTGTCTTATAATCCTTCTGCTATTTCTGACAATTTGTGGTGTTGCAGACGTACTTTTTGAAATGCAGCCCCAGTGTAAAATTAGTAGTTTGAGGCTCTGATCTAGGTAGGGACCTTTTCTGTCAGAGGTCCTGGAAAGTGTGAACCAATTCAGGCACACAAGAGTTAACAGAAGGATGCTGTATGATTTAAGGTGGATCTGAATCAACTTGTACTACCTGAAGTAATAACAATGCCTTTGAGGGCAGATAAGACAGAAAGTATAATGCCTTGAATTTAGGTGGTTAGAACCACAGGGACACAACAGTGCAGAGGAGAGGGAGGTCTTCAGTTACTTGCTTTTTCACTATACGTAAATCTTGTAATTCCTTTTTCTCCTCAAGAGCATATCCATAATTTAGATTTCTAAAGCCCAAACTTAAAATCTACAAAATGTGCATTTAAACAGTACAAATAAATTATGTACATGCTAAGGACGCATAGGTGTAAGTCCAGAGGGATAGGAAACTGTTGTCTTGGCATTAATAAATCCTGGATTAGGAAAAGTGAAATTTCACCAGCTACCCAAAATTCAAAACCTGTCATCACTGCTCACTCTATTTTCATCTGACTGAATGCTGGTGCAAAGGTATTTAGAACTTGGTATTCTTCCTTGTACTTGCTAGTCATTAAGTCTCCCATTGCTTTTACATTCTTCTTTGTCTTGATTTTATCTCATTTAATATTCATTTATATTCTCTTAAAAATATACAGAACCATGGAAATGTGGAAATTAAGGCAGGCAGTGGTCCCTGGAGCACACCTTGGCTGCCATGGAAAAGGGGTACAAGATGTGTCTAAAGGATTGGAAGAAAGCTAACCCATCATTCCCATGAGGAGCAGGAGACTGCAGATACTGGGAAGAAAAAAAATATCTTTTGCAAATTTCTTCTTGATTTGTTGAGAATCAATAATTTATTCAGCCTTCCACCTGTAACTGTCCATCTTGTGTACTTCTGTGGAAGCAGAAAGAATAATTCATAGTCAGGTAAAGCAAATATATATTAGAACAACCTCAAAATTTCCATAAGAAAACCACTTGCCTATAAATTTTCCTACGGTCTCCTGGTAAAGTAGTTGTACAGCTTAACATTTCATTGACCTACAGGAAAAAGAGATTGAAGGCTACATAAATGGGTCAAAGCCACCACTCTAGGATGGAAAAGCTGTCTAAGTAGTAAAATAAATTTTCCCAGGCACTTGTCTGTTTACCATACATAGATTATTACAGGTATCCATCCTGGCTAAACTTAAATCCAATTAAAGCAAAAACTCAGTGCATAAGAAATGCCACACTGTACTGGAGCAATCATTCTCCCAGCCCAGCACTCTGTCTGTCTATCTGTGGTAGGAGGGCACACGGATCAGATGTCTGGGCACTTGCTGCTATTGGTTCCCCAGCATCCACAGCTGTTATACCATTGGGTTGAAGGAAGGCACCCCCCTTCCTGTTTCTGATGACAAAATTGTTCATGAATGTGGTAATGCCTCTTTCATCCTGCTGATATGGCCTGCCCTGTGTCTATGAGTCAGCTTCTGTGAGTCTATGTCCTCTTTTGGCAACAAATTCCAGATGTTCACTAAACCCTAGGTAAGGAAGTACTTCCTTTAACTTTTCAAGGTAATAGTTTTAAGAAATACCCTTATAACTGAAGTTATGTATTTGTTCTATTCACCACCTCCTAGAGTTTGTAAATCTCAGTCCTACCCCTTCTCAGCCTAATGCTATTTAAGACGTGTGTGCCAAACCAGCCTTCCTACTGCCTCCTTGTACAGCAGCAGTTACGTCACCAACATCAGTCTGGTTGCCTTTACTCACATCTTCTTTTAGCTTTGTGCTGCCTGAGATGATGGACACCAAAATGGCACCAGAGTCTTGTACCTACCACAGACCTGCACAGGAGTACAACCATTTCCTCCGTCTTTTCCCACTACCTCTTCTGCTGAGCAGACACAGCATAAGGTATTGCATATAACCCATTTGAACTGTCTGTGAATCAAACACAGCATAATTTATGTGATCATTCCACATCCTTCCTTCTTCTTCCTAATTCTCTTTCCTGCCCAAAGCACAAGTTAAATGGCAATTTATACAGCAGATCATAACTTAAGCCAAGGGCAATGCATGCAGAAAACACATGCATCTTTTTTATCGGATTAGGATCATTTCCATGTTTACCATTAGATCTTTCCTCACAAACAGTGGTTTAACTGTAGCCTCTCTAACGCCAGCTCCAATGCAGTCAGGACAGAGCTGTACAAGAAGGCCTTAATGCAATTTCCCATTCAGGGTCGAAAGGCAGAACAGATCATTAAGTTTCATGAAAGCACGCAAATACTCAAACACTCAGAAGGGAAATGCTTAAGTGCATTCTCAATATTAGGCACATTATTTGAACACTAGCAAGAATAAAGGGCTAAATTAGCTACACCAGCCACAACATCATTACCAATACCTGTGTCCATTAATTACATCTTCATCTCATCCTAAACCTTTTCATCAGAGATGATTGTTCTCAAAACATTTTCATCTGAAAGACTATTTTCTGTTTTTGTCAAATGGAAAGAGCTACATAAGCAGCTCAATTGTAAAGAGATTATGAAATGGCATATAAAAATAGTATAATCCAAAAGTAGAACACATATCTTTTAGAAATCTTTTCAATGTAAAATTATTAACAGCAACTAATGCTTTTTGAATGGCCAGCCCACTTGGGTTTCCAAGTTCTATTTTCAGACTTTTACATATGTACATACAATTCTAAGGGTATGTTTTAAAGGAAGGAAAATAAAAAATTAACTACCCTGTGTTAATACATCATAGTCATCTACAATCATCAAGGAACTGTGACCAATCAACAATAAATAGCAAACACAAAATCCAAGAGGAAACCACTAACATAAATTTCAACTAGAAAACTTGAAGTTAGGAAGATAAGCAGCAACTGCACATAATAAAACATGATAAGAATACATTGCCATAAATTAGCAGCTACTAAATCAAGCAATCTCATGATTCTGCAGATTTGAAGAATGAATAACTCTTCACATAGGCAGAGACTAACAAGGTCAGTTTTTAATAATCTTTTTCATTACTGTGTAAAAAAAATCCTTACATAAAGGCTGACAGCATTGTGTAGAAGTAGTTTATCTTACTCCTCATCCAATTGAGCTTTCAGAGTGATTATTTTTGTCCATCTAGGTCCATTATCAATGGTTCTTCTCAGGACATCTCTGGACAAAACAGGTCCCGAGTAATTGTTCAGCTCTCCAATTTCTTCACCTGAAACTGTTTTCCCATTTTATTTTCACTTTTCCCATTTTGTTGTCTGCCTCCATTTGTCAGAGGACAATCTTTTTTCTTTAGTCTTCCAACCCTGTACTTAATGCCGTACTCCTACCAATATTCTCTGTATTCTCTGTATCATTTCTTGTGCCTGTTCAGACTGAAGCTTCAGCAGGATGCTCTTTGTCTCTCCATGAATAAGACAATACTGGCATAATTTTTTTCCTAACCTGCTGAAATCTGGACAGCCACATATCAGACATGAATACTAAGTTTGACCAGAATTGAGTGCTTCTTGCAAGCAGAGCTTCACCTTTGAAACTCTATGGCAAACAGATTGGGGTCCTTTGATACTTGGTAAATTTACATTAACTACAGATATATTCTAGTAAGAATTAGTCATGGATCTTTCCCCCTTTTTCCTGAAACATCTGTATTTCACACAGTTTCACATGGTTTTAATCCAAATAGAGAAAGATTTTACATTTCTGCATGGATACTCAGAATATTTAGCTGACAAGACCTCATAGGTGTTCCAATATTTCCTTGCAACAGGAATATATTTCCAACATTTTTTTTCTCTACTTTTCAGTTTTTGTAATGCTCAGACAATTTAAACAAAACCCCTAAAAAATATTTCAGAACTTTAAGGTTTCTGACAGCTATGTTATCACACACTTACCAACGTGTGTTTCTGAGCTAACTAAGGAACTGCATTTATCTATTACTGCAATTTTACACCTTAATGGAAAATGACAAGAAAAAAAATTAAATATTTTGAACCCACAAACTCAACAAATACCCTACAAGCTGCCTTACGGACCATGTTTCTATAGCAGTTAGCTACTAAAATTTCTTCCCCACTATCAGCCACTGTTATATGTTTGACTAATGTAGACCCAAAATGTTGTCCTCTGTTCCTTTTTACTAAGAAAATGCTAAGGACTTGATTATTTTTTTTTACTAACCATTTCAATTGTCAAAAGTGGTAGATAATACCCTAATTTTTTAATAGTTAAATTTTGAGTTGTTAATAAGTAAGCTTCTCAAACTTTCAGTCCCACTTTCTTACAATAATTAGATTTTTTAGGATTCTGTTTCATAACAGCATGCTTGAATTCTCTTACTCATCTGAGACAGCTGACATTTACACAGGAAAAAAAAAATCCTTCCCTAATCAAACCTAAAAAAGAAACATTTTTGCATATGAAAGATATAATTAATTTAAATGTACAAGAAAGGTATGGTTTCCCTCTCTAAGCAGTAAGAATTTGTACAGAAAAAAAATCTCCAGAACTACTAGTATATCATTTTTCCCAAAATAATTATGGAACTGATTCACTCTTGTATTACTTCAGTCCCAAAATACATTGAAATCATCTGACTTCAAAACTAGAATTATACCGCAATGGATCAGTTTTTGCACATTGTCTCAGTTTAGTGAGACACAAGTGTTTTGCTGAGGATGAGTTATGAGGAAGACTCGAACTCCTCTCTCTAAGCAATTTTAAATTCGAAATTAAGAGGCTCCAACTGAGGGAAAATGTGGAAAAAGGAAAAATTACAGCCCTTTATTAAAAGATATATGTGTGTTGGCAGAACAACGAAAAAACGCAAATAACCAAGCAATAATCCTATACCCAAAAATAATCCCCTTCAAAACAATACAAACAAACAAAAAAAAAGTAAACAGTTCAGTTTATGCCCTTTGGTGCAAATCTAACCACCTTCAGCAGGGAGCACCGTTGGATCGCTGGAGATGCAGAACTTGTAGTGTCCAGTGCCGGTCAGCAGGAGGCACTGTTGGATCACTGGGGTCACCATGTGGGGGGGTCTCCCCAGGTGTGCTAGAGAAGCTGAAAAATGGAGGTCTTTCTTTCCCCCTCCACCAGGGAAAAAGGGGAGAGAGAGAAGGGAAAGAAAGAAAATAAAAAGTCCTTCCCAATGGGAACTCACTCAGTCCTTCTGGTAGAGTTGTGTGGCACAGTCTCTCCTCTCCTTTGATGTGCACAAGAACTGCTGCCAAGGAAGAAAAGACGGGAACAGAGGAGGGGAAAAACCTCTCAAAACAGTTCCTGTCCAATGAAAATCTAAGCAGAATCCACAGCTGGCACCCAGGCTGAGAACAAAGCCACCTTCCAGCTTCTACCCCGACTTTGTCCCAGCCCTGGCAGTAGCCAAACTCTTCCCCAATGACAAGATCCTGAGGGCCATCAACTAGTAATGTGGTCTTACCAGCCACTTCTTTTGTGTTACTTAACTGCCTAAGCCACAGTCAATCTGCCTATTCAACGTCCAGCTTAGTTTCTAATTGCCAGCAAAACTATGACACATATTTAAACAAAACTATTTTCAGATATGTGTCCTTTTAATATTAAACACCCTCTACAATGCACGTGTTTCTGCACCTGAATATCAAACTACCTACGTGTGCTCTAACTAAACCTTAGAGATTCATTTAACCACTTCTTTTTGTTTTACAAGACAGAAATTATGAAATACTGAAAAATTAAATAAAACAATAATGAGGAATGAAGAGCTCCATTTTCTCATCTCCCCTCATAATGGCCTGCAAGTTCTTCTCTGTTTTTAGCTTCACAAAGAGGCATATACCCCTTTCCATAAGGATCCCTTTCCTGGGCAAGTATTACAGGGCATCCAAAATCCATGTTCTCTTCAGTATCTTTCCATCTCATGACACAGATGAATTTCGAAACTAGAAGTTTCTTTACAGTATGTATTTTACAAACTATGGAAGTATTTATGTTATCTATATAACAAAGGTTCAAGGAGCAGGAAGGCATCTTGCTGCTCAGCTACTACTGAGGGCAGCCACACTATAGAGAGGTGAGTGGACTGAAGTTGTACAGTATTTAAGGAGAGTGGGCAGAAAGCATGATGCAAAACTACAAGACTCTTATGCTACTACTGACTTTTCAGGGTTATCTCTCTGTGTACCCTGTAAATAAAAGTATTTTCCATACCAGAAAGGAAAAGTAAAAGTAAAATATGGGAAAATAGCTATGTTATTGCCTCTTCCAAAATACATTTTCAAAAGTCATCACAAAAAAAGTCATTACAAAGAAGGTGGGTGGAGTTTTTTAGCTCTGGCTATTCAATGCCATCCACATCACACCTGGGGGGCACTTTTTTTTTTTTTTTGCCAGGAAAAAGAAAGAAATGCCAGTGCTGGAAAGGGCATTCCTTTTCTGTCTCTCTTGCCCAGCTTTTGGGGGAGGCAGCCACTGCCAACAACCCCAAGAGGGGGACTAACCCAGCAGCAGTCAAAGTCCAGTGCCAGAGTCACTGCTAGCCACCACCAGAACTGCTACAAGTCCTGGCAGAGTTGCCACTCCACAGCCACTAGTCACCATAAGCCACAGCATTCTCCAGGACCACCACCACCACCTGCCACTGCTGCCACCACCAGAGCCAGCATTTTCAGCAGCATAACTCCTTTCAGATGAAACAGCTTTCCAGGTTTTGATTTGTCTCTGTTTTCCATTGTTTTTATGGCTGGGAAAGGGCGTTAAACTGTGGAAACTCATTTGCCACATTGTTTTCCGTGTTCTCCTGAGCCATGTGGTTTCATCTTATGAAAGATATTAGCAGAACAGTGAGCTTGAATTTCTGCTGAACTTATTTTTTGAGTAGGCTTGCTAAAAGTAGTGGTTACAGTTAGAAATCAAGAACTATATGAGAAAAAGAAATATTAAAAAATCCCCACTCTTGACCAAACTCTCTCAAGCTATGCTTGATTTCACAGATAAATGTGCTATGTTACATGCTCAATATCAAAATTGAAATTAAAAGTTCACATTGTTCGTCAATACATACATAGCAACATACAAAGAAAGACACATTTTCTGAGCTATGTATTTACCTGTCTAAGCATGACTTCTGATCCAGCTAGAAAATCTTTGTATTTACTCGGCTTTCACATTAAATGTATCAACTCTGAGTCTTTAGAAAAAAACAAGCAGATCAAAACTTTATGCAAATCACAACCACTACTTGATGATGATTTTGCCAATGGGAATCCTAAAATGACACAGATATTGGATTAAGTGCTAGAGAAGACAGGACAAATCTGTTTTCTGTACAACCACAAAGAGCATGATTGAAACTTAGCAGCTTCTGTCCAAGTCTCTGCACAATGCTGGAAGTTCACAGTTTGGTCATCCTATCTGCCTCCTCAGGCACTTGTTATTGTCACTTACTGTCGAAGCAGTAATCAGCAAGGACATATGTGTTGAGAATTTAGATCAAACAAAATAACAGTCAAAAAATTAACTGGTTTTAAATGACAGAAGACACATATAAAGCACTCATGCATATGGTCTGGTCTGACTGGTGATAGTAGCTGGAAGCAATCAGCAGTTACAAGCAACACCCAACATTACTTCCTGCAACTGCACATTAACACAGGCACTGAAGCCACTTAAGAGTTCTGTCTCTCTTGCCATATATATATATATATATAAATTTTTACTGAAGTAATTGCGCTCTGATTTTCATGGTCCTCAAATATCAATGAATAGTTGACAGTTCAAGGCCTCCAACGACTCACTGACAATGAAGAACACCAAGAGGAAAACTCCAGCTCCTGCTGATGGGGCAGCTATGTAAATAAGCTGCCGGGGTTTGGTCATATAAAGAAGACAGCAGGAATTGAAAAGTATGGGATGAGGGAGGAACTGGTGACCTAAAGCATCTGTAAGTGTGCAAGTTTGACAGATTGCACTCTCCTGCATTACTTCTGCTCCACTGTAAGAAGCTTAGTCTGGTAATGCAGGACACATCTACAATACTCTCTGAAGTCTACAAAATCCACAAAAATAACTCAACAGAAATCTAGAGGTAGGATTTTTCTCTAATGTGATGTAGGTTAACATGACACAGTAAGAAGATACTACATAGAGCATGGAGCATCTGATTTATTCATAGGAACATGCTAGGACCTCTACTTTAAATTTCAGATGATCAGAATAAGGTTACCGTTCAATAAGGATGTTCCTATTCGAAAAGGATATGTGATGCATAATAAAAATGTACAAGTAAACAACATAGGGTATATAAACCCACAGCACAGTCAATTTTTTAAGTAGTAGTTGCAGAGAGTTTTTTATATGCACGATGACAACGTGAAATGTCAAATAAAACAGTACCCCAAGGAACATGGTATTGATCAAATCTGAGACTTTAAAAGTACTGTGTTTAAGGCTCACGTGCAATCTGCTGGAAGGGACATCGAAGAGACACAGTTTCTACAGAGGTAACAACACTCTGACCACAGTAGGAGCCTCTCCAAAAAAAAACGTATTACTCAAAATGTTCTCCATATACAGCACCAGAATATAACACCTTGATTTGTATTGTTATTTCAATGGGCATAGGAGCATGGAGAAGAGGTGGTATAGGCAGATTTTCACCTGAAGCTATGATTCTTCCCTGCATTTCAGTTGTTTTTTCTATTACAGTGGCTTCTCACTCTGCACGTACATAGTAGCTCTTTAATTCCCTGAATACTATGTGAAGTTTTGTAATGTATCTGAACAGACATGGTTTTCAATTCAGAAAGGAAGACAGACATCTCTCCCAATGTGCTCTGGGTGTGCACCAGCTCTGACAACTGAGTTGTTACTATGCCGATGTCTGATTACAGAAGGACAAGACAAATAATTTCACCCAGTTACCGTTCATTCATCTGTTGCATTTGTATTGCTGTTGTTTGATCAGAAGAAAGGGTTTGAAAATGCTGAATTACCGTTTTTACTGCATTTTGTCCAAAGCTTTCTGAGGTTTTTGGGGTTTGTTTGGGATTTGTTTTGAGTAATATGTCACATATCTTGCAAATTATCAGTTCAGTGGGAATAAAATGTTACTAGAGCAGGACAGACTTATTCTGACAGCTCAGTGGCTTCATAGATTCTCCAAACCATGACAAGAACTCAGTGAGAGGACTGGTCTCTTGTTCCTTTAGTTCTCATCTCTGTATTTTTTTTTTTTGTTTTTCAAATTTGTCTAAAGAAGTTTCCATTTTCCAATTGTTTTCAAGAAATTACTCCCTACTTGCTGCCCTGGTCGATACTATCTCTCCACCCATAGCACATTTTCACATCTCATTTTTCTCATTAATTTATTTGAGTACCAATTTGCAGTAAGAAATTACTCAAAAGCTATGTTATTGCATAATATCATTTTTTCTATTATTTAATTAAATTTCCAGCCTAAAAAACTTCCTTATGCCTTGTATCTTGAGAGAATACTGGGGAGCCTGGAAGCACTTCACTCATACCCAGAAAGTCTAAATTGTCTACACAGAGCACCACACTGTATCTAGAGCTGTCAGCAGCTCAACACTGCCATGAACTTACTCAGCATCTAACCAAACCCTACTTGGCCCTCCTACAGATCCTGCCTTCTTCTATCAGACCTGGACTCCACCTTGAGCAGCTCTTCATGACAACAGGTAGTAGTACCCCAGAAGAACTGATTAAAGACCAGGTTTGAAGCGAGTTTATAAATTGCGAGAGCAAATTTACATTCCAAAAACCGCAGAAAAGCATTTTTCATCTCTTAACAGAACTATGCTGTGTTTAGTCAAAATATTCAGAGCAGGCCTTTTCCCCAGAAGACACAGAGGCACAGCTCCACTGAAGTTAATGGAGCTGGACTGATTGACACTGGTGGAGAAGCTAGCTCAGGATTTGGCTGTTTTAATACTAAATAGCTCTCATTTGGACTCTAATTTCAGCACACTCTACTCTCCCTCAGGCATTCATTTTATATCCTGCATGGCTAATTTGTACTAAACATAAAATATGCATGTTTGTTGTTGTCTACAGGACTAAAATATTCAACTTACCCGTGCATGCTACAGTCAGTTTCCCCTGTACACTTTGAAGTCATAAGAATGTGCTATAATAGGCATACCTGTGCTTTTGGGAATGCATCTGCAAATTTATTAAAAAAAAAAAAAATTAACTTCTTACCGAGTCTTTAATTGCAGGCCCTGATGTGTTTACTCTCTATGCACTTGCACAACAATTAAAAAATCTATTTGCACACCTACAAATTCTGAATTTTAGCATATTCTTGTTTCAATAAGAACTCAAATGCCATCTGAGCAGGGCAAGAAAAGTTCTTGCCTAAGGTATCTTTTCTAAAATGAGGAACAACAGAAGTAAACAAAAATCAAAGCTCCTAAGCTACACCCTTCCTTGCCATCATACCAGCAGAGCACACTCTAAGCCCTGAGAATTAAATTTCTATCTTAGGCAAAGTCAAATGAAACAGCCTGGTGCCAAGCAGGGTACCAAGAGCCTCACCAAGAGCTGCAGCATGCTGTCTGATAGGTTGTCTGGCTGTTACAGGGCAAAGGCAGGCAACCTTCTCCCCCTGTTTGCAATTTGCTGCGTTTTGGTTATGCTTCACTAAAAGCAAGAAAGGTTAGTCACTGACACCTGAAACACAATGTGCTGTTGACCATAGTGTGTGTAGACAGGAGAGCAGAAGAGTAGAATTCAAATTATTATTTTGCACCCAAATCTCTTTCCTTACTAATTCCCTCCCAACATTAGCCATAAGAATTCTGTCTGAAGAAAATGTAATTTACAGGTCAGGCTGAAAAATTCAAAGCTTTCAGAATAATTATAGAATAATAATTTCTGTCTCCTAGAACAACATGATGATGAAATCTATAGTTTAATTCCTCTGCAGTTATAGCTCTGACTACAGCCTAGAGTTAAAAATATTCTTTGCCAACTATCACAGGTTCTGCTAAGCATAGATCTTCTACCAGCAAAGATTTCATGTGAAGTTGAATTTTAAGTACTAAAGTAGATTTGCTTGGTAAATAGAAGTATTACTAGTGTGCTGGCTTAAAGGTAAACCGGCAGGAGAAATGAACCCAAAAGAGATTATAAATTAGAATTACAATTTAATAAAAATAATACAATAAATACAATTATACAGATAAACAATTAGTTTTAATCCATAAAACCCAGATGTATAACCTGACACCCTGGGGCATGAACAGAATGGCATTCCTTGGCCTCTGTGCTGAGCCCCAAGTGGTCCCCCTGAGTCCAAAGTAAAAGAAAAGGTAAACCTGTTGGTGAGAGTGGTGGTTGCAGTCTGGTTGAGGTTCTGGTCCTCCTCTGGTGGACCCAGAAGTCCCAAGATCCCAAGATCCCAAGATTATATACACTCAGGCTAGTGTGGGAATGCCCAGTACCTCCCCAGGGCGGGGAGTTCCACAATGGGTGATTGTGAGCCTTGAGATATTTTTGGAATCCTTGATGGCCTATTAGCCCTATCATGGGGGTCAGGTGTGCTCTGGGCAGCTGCTGCAAATGGTCTCTTGTTAACAGTTCCTAGGAGATTACCTAGAGGGTGTATGGGTTACATACACAGTTACACAGTTTGGGTTACCCCCACACAGTGATGAACTGGTCCCAGCTGCTCTAACTAGGACAACTAGGCATTCAACAACTCTTCACACACAGCCTGATGAAATCAACATCTTGACAGAGAAAGAGCATGACCACACTATTATGATCAGGTTTTTTTCCCAGAGAGAACTCTGAGACAGCAAAAAAAGAGAATTTATCACTACCAGCTGAGTAATTAGGTTGGATTTAGATTTGGTTCAAAAACAATGCAGGTAACAAGACACCACTTCTGTGCAATCAGAAACTGCTCTGGATCTGATCTAGGGTATGGCAGAGCTGTGTGCTGACAATAGCACTGATTTTTCCCTCAGTTAGTAATGAGCTTCCCTTTTCACAAGCCTTTGTTTAATGCAAATTTCTTCGTTCTGTGTGGGCAACATGCCACTTTCTTTTTCTTCAAAACATATATTCAAGTGGTATTAGCTTCCATACCCAGAAATCTGGTCTCTACCAAGTTCAGCACAAGTATCATGACTTTGTCTGTGAATCTGACAATTGATTCATCTTTACCGAAACCAAGTTAAACCTTTCTGCTTTCCATATTAGACCAGCCAGGATTTAAACTGCTGGCAAAAATGATGGCTCTTTCTCAATTCTACTAACAATTTTCCAAGTCATGCATTGCTCCTCCTTCCCCTTCACGTATGAGATATAGGAAACATTGTGTGTTTGGGATATATCTAGCATTGTCTTAGAACCATGAAGAGTGCAATAGTAACATCAGCAGAAGAGGGGTGACTTAAGTAATGAGATGCCTTTGCCTTTATATGCTCATTTTCAGACTGGTTTAATTGAATTTCCTGACATGAAGAGAGCTATTTCTGGTCATCTGTTCAGCATGTTGCCTTGGAAAACATCTACAACAGGATGCCACAGTCAGTTTTAACAGCACAGACTTGGAGTGAAATTAGAAGAGTAAAACAGAAGAGTACGTCTGTGTAATATTCCATTTCACAGAGATATGTACTACAGCTCAAAAAAAATTCATTACAAATGTAATGATTTACAGAGAAATCAGACAAAGGAGAACAACACAGATCTTGTGCCTGAGTGAGGAGTGCACTGCACAACCCTTAATGTGATGGTAACACACATATTTTTCAATCATGCTACAAATTCTCTGTCAAAGGCATATTGCCACAACATGAGGTATTCCAAGGACATAAATAGGTTTAGCTACATTTCTAGAATTCCTGTACTTGTCTAATCTTACATTTTACTTTCTATGTGAAAAATGTATGTTCATCTATGTCTCACTTTGATGCCTAAAGAAAACAGAATAAACAAGTCAAAGTAACATCTCCAAAAA
>JAWWLV010000121.1:9992668-10009542 GCA_035041135.1 Platyrinchus mystaceus | reverse complement strand
AAATGTATGTTCATCTATGTCTCACTTTGATGCCTAAAGAAAACAGAATAAACAAGTCAAAGTAACATCTCCAAAAACACCAGCCACTAAACTACTGCACAGTAAAAGTAAGGCAGATATTTTGAGACATGATCTCAGTATACAGCCCTTCAGGAAAGATTAATTTCCTAAGCAGCTTTGCTTTAAAATAAATAAATGTCCAGCACCATTGCCAAAGATCAGCATATTCAGGGTATTTCAACTGGTGGGATGGGAATAATGCACTGCAAAGGAAAAAAGCCTTCTGCAAGAACTTCCCAACAGCAGCAATGACTGGTTTGTAGTAACATAAGGTATCTTGTTTGCCTCTGGACCTTATATGAGCCAGTGTTTTGCAGAGTAAAGCAACACACTACAACTATAGCAGCACATTTGCCCAGGCTGAGGTGATATGACATCTGTTCAAGAGACCAAAGCACAGAATAATTAGCATTCCAGATCCTTCACTGTTACTACCACTCTCAACACCCAGAAGCATGTGTCATGTTCTAGCTATGTCAATAAACTCAGGGCTTGATTAAGTGGCTTCTTAGCGGGCTTTGGTCCTGAATTCCTCTAGCATTCAGATTCTGGGGGTGAGAGCTCCTCTACAACAGAAAGTTCAAGAATAGCTAAATATTTTTTTTCTGCTTGTTAAGTAAGTTCTGAAGAAGCTCTCCTTATATGAAAAAGTTTTATTCTCTGTCCATAATTGAAATTATGCATTTTCATACAAAAAAAAAAATCCATAATGTACATGAAAGTGATGAAATGATGGAACAAACAGCTTTTCATGGAATACCATAGGAAGAACTGAAGGACTTCTTATTTTGCTCTATGAAAACCTGCTTTATAAACACCTTTGCATCAGCAAAAAAAACCAAATACCTTTTCCACTATCCCAGACACCAACTGGGAGTAGATGTAGAATGATGCCAAGTCAGTGGGAATTCAAAAGCGGCCAAAAGTCACCAGAGTGGAACCATGGTGCATTGTGGGGTTTGACCTGAAGCAACAAAAACCTGCCAGTGTTTTGGATTTTTACATAGGCAGACCAAGAAACCCACCATGCATAATAAATATCTGTCTTACTTCTGAGACTAAGCTCATGCTTTTCATGTATTAAAAAATAACTGTGTTTCAGCACTGTTTTGGTGACCTCCATGAGACATTTAATCAAATCTTGCATATAGCTGGGGCTTCAGAGATTATTTGATTTCTTCTCAAGAAAGAGAGAGACAGCTCTTGTTTCAATTAATATTTCAATCTCACGGAACCCTGCATAATCAAAAAATGAGAACTCAGTAATTAAAGATTAAAAATATCGTGGAATTCTTATGTGGCCATAGCAGTATAAATACACCTCAAGATACCATAGCAAAGCTTCCTCTTTTATTATTAAATAAAGTATCTTGCAGGCTTAATAAAATGCCAGTCAATGTAGATGTATTTTGGGCATCACTTCATAGAGCATTCATTCCTCTGCTGCTCTTTTCTCTTGAGCTTGCCATATTGAGGCACTAGAGGTCAGCCTCCTAAAGAAAACTAACCACTGCTCAGTTTTAAATCCATGAGGAATTGTGGGACTTGTAATTTACTGCATTCAGAAGTGGCACTGGAGATGCAGCAATCATAGAATCATAGAATATCGTGAGTTGGAAGGAACCCACAAGGAATATCAAGTTCCTGTCCCCGCACAGGATAGCCTCGAGAATCACACCACGTGCCTGAGAAAATTGTCCAAACATTTGTTGGACTCTGGCAGACTTGTTGCTGTGACTTCTCTGGGAAGGCTATTCCAGTGCCCAACCACCTTCTGGGTGAAGAACCTTTTCTTAATATCCAACCTAAACCTCCCCTGACGCAGTTTCATGTTCTCTTGGGTTCTGTGAGAAGAAATCAGTGCCTGCCTCTCCATTTCCCCTCATAAGGAAATTGTAGGCTGCAATGAGGTCTCCCCTTGGGCTTCTCTTCTCCAGGCTGAACAAGCCAAGTGACCTCAGCTACTCCTCATACTACTTCTCCTCTAGACCCTTCACCGTCTTTGTGGCTGCCCTATTTCAGGTTCAAACTGCACACAACCTTGCAAGGGCATTAGGCCAGGGGAAAGATCTTGTTCTTAAGCCAATCTTCTTCGAGTGTTTGACTGATGGGGATTGAACCAGCTAGACAAATATGAATTTTGTGTTATAATCCACAGACACCTGTGCGAAGCCTCGAGAACTGTCAAGCACAGAGACTGAATAAACAAAAGGTACTGCTGTATTTTTTCCCAGCACAGAGAATTCAGATTCCTCCTTTTGGCCATCTTAGATTCACAAGATTTTCCAAAAATATGCTTACTTTATCACTACTCTGCAACTCTGCAAAGATCACTCCTTCTATTTCAGGTTAAAAGGCTTTACACAAAGGCAAAGCCTTATCAGACAGCACTGACCTGTACTTCTCATCCTGAAGAACAACTACAAGGACTTTAAGATGGCAAAAGCCACTTCACCTCAACACGTGACAGTAGTTCTAGAGTCCACAGCAACACTGTACAAGCCAGAAGGTGAGACAAAGTAATAAAGCCATTAGAAAATCTACCAACACAAATTAGGACAACTACCAGAACAGAAGTTCCCAGACTGAAAATGGGGAGAACTCAAGATGACAAATCTCTGTTTTGAAGAAATCAGTCATTAGGTCTCACAGCTAAGTGCAAGGGAAGGGCAAGCCCTGCTGAACCCTGGGACCCTTATAGTCTCCTGCCACCTACTGGAAGTATAAAATCCTTTTTGCCAGAAGAATTCACTTCGAGGAGACAGGTGTTCGCTTAGGAAGTCTTTCCTGCCTGGGAAGTGCCTTTCCCAGGGGTGGTTAGATGGGGCTTTTTTTCTTTTCCTTCTGCATTCCAGAGAGGAATGTGAGGAGAAAGAGATAACCCTCACAGACATGCTATGGGCCTCTGCAGCCAGCGGGGAGGGCTGGCAGTTTTTCCTTTGAAAATCTAGCTTTCTCGACTTTTTGGAAAAAACTTTCTTGAACTTCTGCTGCCTGGTATTTTGAGGGGTACCAGTGTATTATCTTACCTTACACCTACTACCCAGGCTCACTTTATTTTGCTCAGTCCAGTGGAATCACTGCCTTCGTTATTTCCTTTGTTTGCTTCTTTGCTTACTTTGCTGAACAGCCTTTTGATCTCCAGCCATTCCCCTCTCCCTCCTTCTCCCACGGTTTATCTTTTCTGTCACTGTTTTCATGCTCAGTTGGCTCTCCTTTCTTCATCCCTTTTCCCTAGACAGGCATAACTGCACTCCTTTCTTGGCCATAATCACCCCCAAATCTCTCTGTCACCTCTTGCTTTTCCACAACTAATGACCAGAACGGATCATGGGAAGGTGCAGGTGACATCCCACCTACCTCACTTGTGAGCTGGAGGGACAAGGGGTGGTCTTCTGACAGCGGGGTGATAGATTATGTATATCCTACAGCTGCAAGGTAACCATCAGAGCAGCTCAATGTTAGCAACTGCTTCCTAGTATAAAATCTGAAATTTTAGTTTCATGATTCAATGAAAATAAAGGTGGAAGAGAAAGGAAAAAAGGGATAAGGCAAAATGGAACTATTTTCATAAGCTACATACATCTAAATTAGGATGTGAGAGAAAGGATGGAGAATGGGGAACGACATTTTATCCTCAAATAAAAATAGAGAACATCATTGCAACTTCTAGACAAAAATAATGAAATGCATAATGTGTTTCTATCCTTTGTATCTCAGTGGGGAAAAAAATCAACACAAACCCACTGCAGACACAGTAGCATATGTCAGCTAAAGAAGCACAAGTTGTTTTACTATAAAAAACCCTGTATTTTTAGAAAGGCAGAAAATCTCTGGGTCTATGTTTTGGTTGTTGGGGTTTTTTTTCTCCATTTTCAGTGCCTTCCTCATTTTACAAAAGCTTATTACTTAAACTAGGCATTTGGGATCTATATTGGGGATCAGAGGCACAAAAGCACAACTATAGTGAGGCTGTAGTTTCTGAAATCCTCTGCAAAGTGGGATCTTACGGAACCTGTCTGACACAAGGGACAAAACCAGATAATTGTGTCTCAGGCTCAGCAGGTTATTGCCTCGGTAATCAATTCTAGCACGCACAGTGGGATCATCTAAGAAAGAAGGCTAAGAAACAGCTATGGAAATAGATGGAAAAGAAGACAGGCAGGAAAGCGCTACAAAGGACATCTCTTTCTTCCCTGCATAATTTAAGCTGTGTATTTATGAAACACAGTGAAGGTCTAATTATGTTAGCTTGTAATGAACACTTAATTGCAACTAGTCACAGTTTCAAGCTGGAGGGAACAATTATTTTCATTACTGCTAAATAACACACAGGATGCTGTGTAAGATTACTTTTTTCCCCTAATTCTTACAAAGCAGCCTCACCAGCTTCACTGCTTTCCTCTTTCAATATGGCAGGATTCAGCTCTGCCTTCTCTGATGCTCATCGCAATCTCATTCCACTTATTCTTTTGCTTTCATTAGTCCTTTGGAATTTTCAAGCTGTGTAATTTCTATCCATATCACAAATACAGAAAAGTACAAAAGTATTTAAGCATTTTCTTAGCATAGGTGTGTAGTATCAGTAACTTCAATGGGTTCCTCAGAACTGGACTACAAAGAATTTCTTTTCAGCACATATTTTCTTCAAAATTGTATTTTCAGTGGGTTTTGGTTTTCCTTTTTTTTTTTCTGTTTTTTTCATTTCTAATTCAGTAATGTAAAAGGAAAAAAAAATTATTTTTGACTGAGACATTTTGATTTTCAAAATTATACTGGAAAAAAACTCTATTCTTGTGTTTCTCAGTTTAGTGAGACTGAAGTGCTTTGCTAAGGAGGATGAGCTATGAGGAAGACTGAGCTCCTCCCTCTAAGCAATTGTAAATTCAAAATTAAGAGGCTCCAATTGAGGAAGTATGGAGAAAGAAAAAATAACACCCTCCCTTGTTCAACATCTTTCTTTTAACAGATGTAGGGGAAAGAAAAATAAAATTCCCCCCTGTTTTTTGGGGTTTCTTTTGGAACAAGTAAACCTATGACACTATGGACAAAAAGTAGTTGAATATGGAACTTTTTTGACTAGAATTTCTTTTTGTATGGCACCCAGAACTACTGCCACGAAGACCATTTCCTGCATTTTCCCACTATTTGTATTTTCTTATCTACAAATTATTTTGGTAATCTGCCATCCTCACTGAATCAATTATCAGTTGTTTTTTCTTCTGTCTTCTCCTGACAATTAAGAACTGGGACTATGGAGTCAGGTCCAGCTTCACATCTTTGATGTCTTTTTGGTAATATTCCAAAACAGTCTGGTATATGATCATCCAGCAATTATCGTCTTATTCCTCTTTGGCTTTGATTAGGACTGTTTCTAATTCTTGGGAAAATTTATATGAATTTGGCTATCACATAATTCCCAACAGCAGTATTATTATAACAGAAAATTATAGTCTTTTACCAAACCTAGCACATTCTGAACACTCAGAATGCAGGCAGCACTACTGAGCACATTTCAGCTTGGCAATCCTTTCAACAAAAAAAAATAAAATTGCATTTAAAATTGGCCTTTCCTGATTTGTGGCATAATGATACGCTATAATGGGGAAAAGCTTGCATTCCTCTTGTTTTTCATGTGGATTGTATAAACAGAGAGATTACATTGTCTAGAGAGTATTTGTGAGAAACAATGAAATCCACTGGACCAGTCATAATTCAGACATATGCTTGGTACTATTTCAAGGCAAAAGGAGTCCAGGATTTTTAAGCATATATGCCACAGTCTTACACATTACTCTGCTATTCAATTCAGTTAATGAAACAATGCAACAATAGAAAAAGGGAAAGGACATAAATCTCAATTTTTCAATAATCAGAGTCTAATAATTAGAGGTTAGGATGAGGTCAAAGAGGAGATATTACCTTTCCTTACATGTTTATCCTGGTACTGCCCATTACTGTTGAATATGGACACGGGAGCAAATGGACCACAAAGTTAACTGACCCAGTGTGATGAATCCCAATGTCTTCTGCTAGTCATTGCCACATAGGAGAAGGGAATACTGATCTCTGTCCTCACCTGCTGCAACTAAATCCAGGCATATTATGACCCTTGAGAACCCTTGCAAAAGAATCTCACTACAGTGAGCCCACAAAAATAATTATCATCTCTCTATAACTACTGAGCAACAGGAACAACCATCCCTGACATAATCCTATAATCCATAATTCATAATCTCTGCTACACCACAAACTCTGTATAGATAAATACTAGACCCAATTTTCCATCTGCAGTAAGAGCTTATTCAAATCATCAAGGCTGACACTGATAAATAGGTTGGTGCTTGTTACAACTCAGGAAAGTGAATCGCTGGATATTCACCTGTATGGATTCCAAGGGTTACTTCCAGGAGACATGAGAGTCAGATAAAACATCCCTCAGAGATGGTTCAGCTCACTCAGTCCATTTACAACCTATAGACCTAAGGAGTGTATTTGTTTTCATAGATAGGACTGGCCAATTACAGCCATCCATATCTCAGGACAGACAAAAAACCCTTGTGAGAAAACTAGTAGTATGATTTTCTCCAAAAATTAAATGTTACCTTGTGCGATAAACCAACAATAAGATACCAAAATGTAGGTTAATGTTAAATGTAACTTTAATATATTGTGTTTTCTTCCTGCAGCATTTCTTACCTTGGCTTATGTTTGTTTGGAGCATTTTTTTAAACCAGTTTCCCCACTGCTGGCAGTAATGAATAAAGAAGCTGCAAAGGTACTCAAAAGAGGTCTTTGAAATCCTCCACAGCAATATATAGGTGCACTAAAATAGCTCACAGCATTCAGGCTATTACCAGAAGGCATGTTTTAATATGACAGACACACAGCAGATCTTCTTCTCCAAAAGCAGGAAAGGGAGAGAAGGAACGCCAAGTTCTGTGAGTACTTTGTGACATCTCCAATTTATGCAATCCACAAGTTAATGAGAAAAAGAATATGCAGATTCCTCTCAAGAAGTCCCAAGCAGCTAATATATGTCCTTCTTCTTATAGTGCTTTAATTAAAAGAAAAAAACCCACAGTAGTAACTGAAGATGCCATGAGATTTTCCTGCAGCCTCTGAATAATTTTGTGATCTTGTCCTTGACAGAAGGTAAAGAAATAATGCATATTGTGAGGGCCAAACCTATTTCAAGGAAAGAGGCTTTCTCTGCAGTTTTTTTCATGGAGAATTCAGAAACCAGAATCTTTGAATTAAGGTCAGCAAATCAAGTGACAAAAAAAAGAAAAGAAAATTAAATAATAAGCCACATCGCTATAAGTCCTGAAGTACAATGCAGCACTCCTTGCCCTTAAAGAATTAACACTAACATGTATAGAACAACACAAGCAGAAAGACACTTTATAGTTTGGCTGTCTGCCTGAGTGTTATTCAGTGTTACTGAGTGGTGAAATACAACATACAAAACCCTGTGTTTGTCATTATATATTCATGGTGGTGACTACACGCTCTCAGGTCAAATGGAAAGAGAAGCCCTGACACACAGCCTGGAAAACAACAGCTGCTGGAAGTCTGGAATGAAAGAAATTTTGCAGCCCTGGACAGTGGAGCAGGTCATCAGGACCTGCTGTGCCTAGCAGGGGAGCACATGGGGAATCTTACCATGCCAATTTAAGATGCTGCTATCTGCTCTTCCTCTCCATGGGAAGAATGCACTGGACAGACAACCATGCCTCAGCAGCCATCATATGAGTCACAGCATCTCAGTCTGCACAAAAAGGCAAGAAAGGGGTTTTAACAGAGGCAACAGATTTTGAACCATAATAACTACTGAAGACACAGATTTTTCTCAGCATCATTCTGCAGCTCTGACATGAGTTAACCCTCAGAGGGGCAGGAGAAACTTACACTGCTGTTGCCAGATGCATAACATCTGTAAAAGCCTTAGGAAGTCCTGGGCAAAACTTGGGTCTTCTATGGCTCCCCTGACACATTGTCCTCCAAACTCATTAATCACTGCTGTGACTCAATTAGCAATTTAGCCCATAAAATTTGAGACATCATTCTACCTACAGCATGGCTGTGAGGGACAATATATCTACTGCTTCCAACTCCAAATAACAGGAACAAAATTATGATTTTGACTTATTTTTCCTTTTTTTTTTCCTTTACTGTAGAACAGCCTGAGAATAATGGAGAAAGTAGCAACTTTAGATCAGTATCACAGGGTATGTCAGATCAAGCAGCTTCTGAGAAAAACAGAATGACAGCAAGAATTCCCTGGCTTGTGTCACTCAGATCCCTTACATTGTTTTCACAGTTTTCCATGTTTATTTTCATGCATTCTAGAAATGCAGACCCATGAAGTTCCACAAATCTTAATTATGGAAGAATTCCTATTTTTGGATGGACAACAACAGAGCTCATACCATTCAGAGGGTTCAAGGCACATAAAAGGAAACTGTACTGCTCAGGCATGTTAAGTAACAGGGCTAGGGTTAAAAAAAACAAGTGGTGATGAGTTTAAACATTTCTAAGCAAGTTGAAATAGTACCAAGCAAAGGGAGGCTGTGGGAAACTCTTCTGAGTGGAACTCTCAAAATCTGGTTACGGAACAAAAGGGACCGTACTACATACAGAGTGAAGATTTTATTGTTAGTTGAATTAATACCTTGCCAAACTAGTTTTAAAACCACTAGTTACTGTTAGTTATTACAACAGCTGCAGTAATACTAACAGTCATAGTTCACGATAATACAGAAACAGCACGAGTGAAAACTGTTACATACAAAAAAAATCCCCTTAGTAATATCTATTATCTGCACCTCTTCTGTGGTATTATATGCATCCTTCCAGTGTCCACCTGTTTGATTGCTTCAGTTTTCTTCAAGCAGAGGATGAAAAGTCAAGAGAGACATGACAAGTCAGGAGCATCCTGAGCTGACTGAGCTCCTGTTCAATGTTCACAGTGTCAGCCCCTTCTTCCTCCTCAGTCCTCAAATCCACTAGGGCAATTTTCACATTTCCTTGACAGAGTTTGCTTATATGATTTTTTTTTTTTTTTAGGTTTTTTTTTGTTTGGTTTGCTTTCTTTTTTTGTCACTTTCTGTTTCAACTCAAAGACAAGGCAGCTCTGCTGTAGTGACTGCTAACTGTCTGGAACCTCCAACACCACCTTTTCACTCTACTACACAGATTTTTAGTTTTACAAACAGTTGCTTGCTATTACTATAAAGTAAAGCCTATAAAGTGAAGCCAAAGGATCCCATGGCCACATGAACCATCACAGCTAGAATCAGCCTGGCTGGGGTAAGCCCACAGAGTCCCTTGCACCACTGTGTCCATACAAGCTTGCAGCCTTGGACTGGGAATGGCAAAAATCACAGAATCACAGCATCATTTATATTGGAAAATACCTCTGAGATCATCGAGTCCAGCCTTTGACTGATCACTGCCTTGGCAACTAGACAATGGCACTAAGTCCAGCCATTTCTTGAACACCACTTCCCTGGGCAGCCCATTCCAATGCCTGACAACCCTTTCAGTGATGAAATTCCTCATGATGTCCAGCCTGAACCTTCTCAGATGCAGTTTGAGGCTACATCCTCTTGTCCTGTCACTAGATGCATGAGAGAAGAGACCAACCCCCACTTGCAACAACCTCCTTTCAGGTAGTTGTAGAGAACAACAAAGTCACCCCTGAGGTGATTGGTCCAGCCTGTCCACATCTCTCTGCAGAGCCTTCCTACCCTCCAGCAGATCAACACTCCCACCCAACCTGGTGTCATCTGCAAATTACTGAGGGTCTATTCAACCCCTTTTCCAGATCATCAATAAAGATATTAAAGAGGACTGGGCCCAACACTGAGCCGTGGGGGACACCACTAGTGACCAGCCACCAACTGGATGTGGCACAATTCACCACCACTCCAGGCCCAGCCATCCAGCCAGTTTTTAACCCTATTCACCGAGCTGAACTTGTTCTGACCAAGTCTGATCCATTGAATGTGAAGCTTTAAAAGCTGGGAGACAGCAGATTCTCTTGCAAGAAGTGCCAAAAATGTTATAGTCCAAGTTTTAACAAATTTCAGGGAAGGTGGGTCTATCTGCTCAGCAGTAGCAAGTGCTGTTCTCAGTGGTTTGTTAAGATAATTCCACTCAAAGTTGAGCTCTCAACTTACTGAAGGTAGAACTTCACTTTTAGCAACTATTCATGGCAGCTGTAGACAGGTGACATGTAACAGCGTAAAGGTTTGGATTAAGGCCACCTTTGCAACGTCAAATTCCACTCACATCCTGAAGAGAGGAAGATTCTTCCTCTACTTTGCCACTTTATGCTGCTGGGAGAAGCCACCAGCAATTCCTAAGAGAAAGAACTTCTGCCTACTGCAAGGTACAAGGAATTTTCCTATGACCTGGAACAAGTTGTTCCTATCTGAAGGAATTAGTAACAGCTGGGGAGCTGTGCTGGCTTAAAGGTAAACCAGCAGGAGAAATGAACCCAACTCAAAAGAGATTATAAATGAGAATTACAGTTTAATAAAAATAATAAAATAAATACAATTATACTTACAAACAATTGGTTTTAACCTAAAAAAACCCAGATGTATAACCCGGCATCCTGGGGCACGAACAGAATGGTGTTTGTTGGCCCCCCCATGCTGAGCCCCATGTGGTCCCCCTGAGTCCAAAGAAAAAGGAGAGGAAAAACCTGTTGGTTCGAGCGATGGTCGCAGTCCACTTGAGGGTGGTAGTTGTGGTCCGGTTGAGGGTCTGGTCCTCCTTTGGATCCCATGAGTGGTCCCAGAAGTCCCAAGACCCCAAGATTATATGCACTCTGGTTCAGGCAGGAATGCCCAGCACCTCCTCCAGGGTGGGTAACACCAACACAGTGATGAACTGGTCCCAGCTGTTCTAACTAGGACAGGAGCAGATCAGGAAACCTGACTTCAACAGTCACAAGATATAGTTGCTTCTGTTTATTAGTATGGCTTTACAGAGTACACCTTCATGTCCTAGGCTTGAAACCTTTTCTGAAGTGAACTTCCTCCTCACACCCAATAAGTGTGAGACTGGGATCTAGGCATTGTGAAGTTTGAACACTGTGTTTTCACTGAGGACATGGTCTGCTGTTGAAAAAACTCCCCATTTTGGCATCCCCATACTGTGTCTTTATATCCTCATTTCTTTTAATTAGTCTGTAAAATCCTGTTGAAATCTTAGCTCTAAATGAATCACACTTTCCAGGGTAAATCAGGGTTGAAAGATTCCCAGTTGCCAGTAGGAAAGCTGGAAGTTGAGCACCAGTAATGGGAATGACTGTGACCCAAGCTCTCCCACGTAATTCTGAGCCTCACTCAGATTTTAAATTTTCCTATTAACCACCAGCTCTTGCAAATAATTATAAGGCTCTGTTATAGTCACAACATTTTTTGTGATCTAATCCATAAAACACTATAAAGGAGAAATAAAGGATTGAATTCTTTTTTTAAGTCTCTAACACAAAGAACCAAGTATGTGGGTAATTTAACAATGTCCTCCTAAGTTTCCCTGACAATATATGACTGAAATTGAACAAAAAAAAAATATTTTAGTCTTTTTTAAGGAAATGTCCCTTGCCCTTCACCACAGGATTAGAAAACTCATCTGTCTCCTCAGGATCTTATGGCTCTCTCAGATACAAAGACCTTTTAACTTGTCAGTCAGTGTAAGATCTAAACCTCTTTCCTAGCAAGGGGCCTAAATAATTCTATTTTGTAAGTTATGAAAGCCCAACAGTCTGTCCTGCTCTTATCTGCCCACAACTTTAAAGTGTCTGAAACCTTAATAAATTCGCCTTCTCTGATTCCTGCACTCAAGTGCCTTAGTGATCAGGTCTGCAGTGAGCTTCCACAGTCCAAAATAAGAAGGGATGAGTGTTTGCTGCATGAGGTAAAGAGAGAAGACAATAAGATCCTGGTTTAAATGTGTGTCAATAGAAGACAACTAATTATTTTTGAAAAAAAACCTTGTTCTTCTTGATTAGAATTTCTGGCAGCACCATTAGTCTGAGGAGTTAGAAAGGACAACAAAACTAATCCAAATCTTGTTGCTCTGGGATAATCTAGCTCCCATTCAGTTCTAAAAATTTGCAGATCAATCTTGCATTATCTCCTGTCTCCTCAGGGAGGTCAATATACCCTGAGATTCTTTTGAAAGCATCAGTCTTCAACGCCAGAATGAGCTGAAACCTGTAGCAAGGGAGTTAGTGGAAATATCCAATCCAGCATGTTGTAACAGAACCATTTCTTGGGTTTACCTCCTTCAGATGCATCATCTGCTCCCAACGAAGACAGAACACATCTTGCACAACCAGAGTTTACTGGCCTTTCACATCCTACAAGGTCAGCAAAACCTTCTCCAAGACCTAGGGCAAAATCATACAGCTCAATTAAGGAAAAAACCCCAAATGAATTTATTTTACTGAATATATCCATTTCCACTTATCTATTGATAAATCATAGTAATATTAAAGAGGCATGGCATACAGATATTTTATTTGAGCCATTATTAGTACTGAAAGTTATAGTGATTTGTTTCTAAAGCTTACAGACCAAGTTGCCATACTCTCAGTTTCATTTTCACCTGTACTGTAGTGGTGATATTCAGAGGCCAAAAAGCTCAATTTACTGCTAAATTGACAGAGCCCTGCTAAATTACAACACCAAGGAATGCAGCAACAAAACTCAATGAATTCTCTTGAGTCACAAAGCTGACAGCTTCTGTCTTTCAAGTCCCCTTTCAGGAGATCAACAAACTGGCAGTGACAGAGTCCAGCACCATCCCAGCTCTCCTGTGCCAGAGGGCAAGGAGCACCAAGAGGGAAATGAGGCCGTGAAAACCTGTCAGGACAACCTTAGGCACAAGAAAAAAAGCTCAGCCTCATGTGCTTGGCATCATGAATGTCTCTTTACTCAATAAATGAGGAATAGGTGCTTGCTTCTGATCAGCTCCACTCCACTTGCACAACCACCAACTGATTATCTCCTCCCTATCTCAGAAGTAGAAAAACTCATTCTGTGTAGAAGTATTATTAATATAATAAATAATGAGTCTGCATGGACTAGTAGACACCAACGTGATGTGTAACAGAATACTTTACTGAGAGAGAATAAAGGCTTAAGTAGCAGTTTTGAATTGTAACACATCACAACAGGTAACCCTCTCAACCAGTCCTGCCAAGGCACTTCACTGCTCCTGTGCATCCGAGTCACGGAGACTTCATTTCCCAGAATGCTCTGCTGGCACTCCTCCTGAAACCCGAAACGCTACAATTTTGCCTCTTACAAAGCAATTTTAAATCCTATTGAATAAAGCATTAAGTCTTATTTATTCTTACTGTATAACTGTCAGGTGGTTGCACCTAATACAATGGTGAGCCAGGAGCTAGCAGTGGCTGCAACGCAGGGTAGGCAGTGAGCCCACAGAGAGGGTTCAGCACCACAGCACCAGAGCCGGATGAGCAGAGCGGACTGGTGATACCAACATGTCCTATCAACAGTCCAGTGATTGTAAGGGACCAAGTCAGGTCAAAGGTCTGTTCAGGAAACAAGCAACCATCCAGGAGCAGACCTAGGATTAGCTACACCCACAACATGGTGCAAGGACTCAATCCCTAAGCTTGAGCTTTAAATGAAGCCCCTACACTCATGTGCAGAGGATGTGGACAGGGGTCCTAGATGAAGCTGGGCAGAGCCATTAACATGTGTTAGTGGCAAGATGTGAGGGCCAACAGAAATTCCAGAAACACTTCTCAGCAAAGCCAAGCCTTTTCCACAAGAACTCTGGGCTTCTTTCACATGACCAAGCTGCAATAATATGCTGATTGATAAAGTAAGTCCTGAGAAAATTTTCTGTTCAAAACCTGATGTATGTACTGACACATTGTCCTTGAATCCAGTTGGCCATATCCTACTTGAGACAGGCCATCCAGATCTGGTTCCAGGCTCTTCAGGATGAACTTGCACACCCTGGAGAGAGAAGCTCTGAATCAGCACCAGTGTGAAGCAGCATTACCCCCAAAAGAGCAGAAGGAGCCAGCTAATGAGTAACTTTCACCTAAATATTGCACAATATCCCAAGGCTGTACAGTTTTCTCCACCACCTGCACCAGTCCACATCAGTGTAACAGACACGTCTTTGCCTTTCCCATGTTTTTTTGGGTCAAATTGTGCCCCAGAGTGGATGGGAAGAATATCAAGGTGCTAAAGTTATCTTAGGCTGGGGACATTTCTGCTCAGCTCTTCCACTGTCCATAACATGCAAGTGACAAACTCGATGTCCACCTGCCACCAGTGACTGCATAGTCACCATGTACCACTGAGGGACTGGAGACTGTTGCCACTCTTACCATTGCTGGGGGGAATCTTGTGAGTTTACCCTTCTCTGCACTTCAGGAAATGCCAAGGTATCAGCCTTTCAGACTGCTTGAAATAACTCAGGAGGACTCTGCTTGCAGTGGGTTAGGGAACACTGGCACAACACGCTTTGCTGGCAGGGCTCTGGAGACAGTAACCTCTGAGGGAAGAAGGGTTATAAGGAGCATAGGCACAAAAGATAAACCTCCTTCAGGCAAGCTTCAGAAGAGGCCTTTTGCCTCTCAGTTCTAACAGTAGAGATAAATTTCATTTCTGATTGAAGACTGATATTACGCTTTAGCAGCTAGTGACTTCTGAGCAAAATAAAAACTGATAAGAAAACAAGTGCTGGGCACTGGTTTGAAGTTAATAAAGTCAGTTTATCATAGATCCTGTTATAAGTGAAAATAATAGAGTGTGTCTCATGAAAGTCTGGGATTATGGTTGTTCTGGCCCTGGTCATCACTTCTAGAGAGAACAGCAAAATTAGCGGTCAAGGAAATGAAATCTACATAGTGATTTATATACAGCCCTGGGTAATATCAGTGAAATTAGTGAAAATAGCTCCAGATATTATTTCTGCTCCTTAGGTACATTATTTAAAACAAATGTTCAACAAAACTTAATTTTTATATTAACTGAAATAGGCCTGAGTGATAATGCATTCCAGGGGTATAAAACCTGGGGTATAAACCAAACAAAACCAAAAAAGAACTGCAAAGCAAGATTAATGCATTATGATGCACAAAGTAAGGGAAACATAAATATAAACAACATAAGCAACATAACAGTGCTCATCATTAAGGATTTGTTAGAGAATTAACTTGATCACTGACTCAATAGGTTAAACTGCCTGAAGGAAATAGTGCAATACCGAAGGAAAAAAAATCAGGAAAAAATAAAATACAAAGACTGTATTTGTAGAAATGATAAAAACCTAAGGGCCTCTAAGTCAGACAAGTGGCTTACAAGTGCCACAAAGTGGCTCTGCTCTTTTCACTTCCAGGTGGAAGCTGTTGTGAGCAGAATGTGATCAGTCAATGCAGGACAGTGAAGAGAAACTGGAGTGGAAAGCATCAGCTGAGCTAATTCCTTTCCATTATTTTCCCGTCCAAACATATTTTTTGTCTTTACCCTCATCCAGCCACCCTTCCAAATAAATAATCATCCTACACAAGTTTTCTTTCTAAGATGGGTAAGCACAAAACCACTCAAATAGCAGTAGCACATCTTCAGCTGATGTGTACAACAGAATGTTCTGCATCCAGTTGCTGCATTAAGGCTGAATTATTATATTTTATAAGAAGCAACAGAAAATCCTGAACTTCACATCTCAAAAATGCCGCTGTATTAAAGACAGGTGTGTCCTCCTAACTCCTTGAATTCATCTTCAAAAATTATAATTTCTATGAACCAGAAAAACATACTTAGAGGTTTTGACATTCATAGAGATGCTGACACATGGCCTTGGAAATTGTCTCAGCCAGCTCTGAGAAACTCTTGGTTTCTTACTGTGTGCCTTACTCAAAGCAAAGTGCTCGTCATTGTCATTCATCATCATGCAAAAGACCAAGCCAAAAGCTTTTATGCCAAGAAGCAAGACTGCTGCTGTCAGTCAAGAGTCTCTAGTCAAGAGGTATTCCTTGTCCTAAAGAGCTTATCCTGCACAGTCATCATCAGCCTGCAATATAGAGGTCTGCAGTAAGAACTTGCATTTCATCTGTCAAGCAATAACCACAGCAAATAGCACAGAGCAAAAGAAAAATAATGTGCATCCAAAGGACCTGACATGACAGATGAGCAGAAAAATGCAAGTTCCCAATGCTGTGGGAGAAAGGGGCAAAAACTGCATCCAAAAACTGCTGGCAGGACTGCGCTTTACTTTTGCCCTGACTCAGGGAGTGCTGTGGAGAGGGGATCTCCAAGTTCATTTTTTGACCAGGTCACTGGCTTCTCCTGGCCCCGAGGGAGGTCCCGGTTCACCTCCGATTCCTCATGTCCTGCTCTGCCCACTGCCTGGACTTGCCTCAGATTCATCAGAAAGACGGCATCATCTGCAGAGGAACCTGTGAGGGGAAAGGCTGCCCTTCCTCTCCTCCTTTCCTGTGTGGCAGCATCTTGCACCCATTGAAGAGGAAAGGGATCCCAGCCAGAGTCAGCCTTCGACTGTGTGAGTCCACAGGAGGAACCACCCTTCTCCCCTCCCGTGCTGGCGGCTGCTGTGTCCCCAGGAGGTGTCTTGGACAGACCCGGCTGCCTCTCGCGTACCAGGCAGAAAAGTACTTAATTGTTTTGGTGGAAGTTTGGTTACAAAATTGTTTCTTGGTTTGTTGTGTTACATGTAGATAGATAGATAGATAGATAGATAGATAGATAGATAGATAGATAGATAGATAGATAGATAGATAGATAGAT